>OZ020611.1:63237428-63837428 GCA_963971575.1 Liopterus haemorrhoidalis
AAGGAATAATTCCAATAAATACCGCACTTGGAATATTCCACCACCGATTCTATGTCAGAAGTCCCTTCTACGAACATCCCGTACGGTATAACCGGTATTTGGTCAATACTATAGGCATGTCTATTGATTATTATTATTATTATTATTATTATTATTATTATTATTATTATTATTATTATTAGTGAAATATTTTATTTACTAAATTAACAATATGGATAAGCACTCGACGCGCGGAAACGGTAAATGAAATTCTTGATTTAGTTTAAACATTTTAAAACATGTTAAAAGGCATTTTATTTGATAACGTATTCTGTGGTGGCTGTCGGTTCTGTGGTGGCCACCGCTGATTTTTTTACGCAATTACAATAAAATGTGCCAAAAAAATATTTTTTACCTTTTAGCGATCTTCACTTACCAGATATCTACAAAACTCTGAAATGCTTTAAAATTCGTATTTTACATGAATTTTTAACCAGTGATCCGCGAGTATTTTCACTACCCTTGGTCTGCGTTTGTTGAAATATTGAGAAACACTGTTCTTAGATACCTACTCTAGTTTCGTTTTTTTTTTATATTTTAAGAACTAAATTTTCCCGCAGGTTTTTCTAAGATTACGTTAAAAAAGTACGATTACAACTTAATCTACAATATTTCTTCATTAATTTTATTTTAAGAACAATTTTTCTTTCTCGTATATATCATGATTATATAAACATTTTAATTTATTTCTTATATCAATTTTTTCCTTGGTTGAACTTTTATAGTTTTTTAGCCGACGAAATCTGATGGTTAAACTCGCGTCTTTTTTCGTTCGCATGTCTCGAGAGAGTTGTAGGCAAAACGATAGCATCTCACTCTTGTAAAAGTTACAAGTCGAGGGTCGCCGGTCACCGATTGATGATGTAGATACAATACTTGACTTACAAACTCCAGCACACCACCGAACCCCTTTTATCAACTGAAATTTGTGGATTCTTTTTGCACCAAAAGAACGTCCAATCAGGCCGTGCAAATACTAGGTCTAATAAAATATACGATTACCAATGTCTAGATCTTTAGGGTGATATCAAAGACGATTTAAAATCTTTATTGTCTGTTTGAATTACTTTTAGGAGTTTACAAGATCACGTACATTGGGAGAATTAAATAAGTATTTTAAGGTTTTATTCAATTACGCAAAGAAAAATATATCTAGATCCCACTTCGCGTCGAAGATGCGTCTTGAAAATTGTAACGCATATTTAAATGCTGCAAAACGAAATGTAATTTGCTCAATAGTAATTTATGTATCTAGGGAATAAAGTGATGGTTTAATCCCGAGAATGTAAGTAATGAATTAATCCAGGGTATTTTTATTTGTGGGATTAATACACTTTACTTCCGAGATGCATACAAAAAAATTCTATCGACGATCTGTTACAATTTATTTAATCAATTTGAAATTTAATTTCATATAATTTTCAAACAGAAATAATAGACCTAGGTTATTGTTATGCTGCTACGGACAGCTTGTTTATATTATGAATAATTGAATAAGTGTTTTAAATTTAATTGTGAAGATTTGTTAAAATGTATTCAAATATAACTGTTAATAATTTAAAAATAGATGTAAACAGTGATGATGGTGACAATAAGTTTATCGAGACAACTGCAAATATTGCGTCAGTTACAAATTTTTTTAAATTTTAATTTGTTTATTTATACCCAAAGTACAAGATAAAATAGTTAGATTTTTACAAATAATAATAATATTAATAATTTGTACAATGGGTAAAGGCCCATGATCAGTCATTGTAAGATTACAAAGACCGTTCTTTCTCATGAGCCCCCAAAAAGTATACAAATATAAATATAGCACATATTAACAGAACCAGGGTTCTTTTCTATTGACAATTCCACAATTGTCATGACCAACATTGAAGCATGTAGATATGTAACGTTCCCTAACTTGGGCAGAATTAAGTAAGAAAAGAACATCGAAAAGAACATGAAATTAAAAGGGCAAGATGAACCTATTAGAAGTTGAGACTTTTATACATTTTTATAAAATTTTATCCCAGATGCGCTTCTGTATTTGTTTTTAAAAAGAGATTAAGCGAAAAAATTTAAGGTTCTCAGGAATAATATTATATTTAGCGCAAATGTCAAATGAGAAGCTATGTTTAAATGTTGCAGTTTTGTAAGAAGGTGCTGAAACGGTACCCTTAAATCTTATATTAACATTCTGCACATCAGATCTGAAGGTGATTTTGTTGTACAAATAAAGGGGAGTTTTAAGAATTAACACTTTATGATAAAATACAAGAGAATGAGAAAGTCTTCTTTATTTCATGTTAAGCCATGTAGACAAGTGAAGGTAAGAGGAGATATGCGAACCCCTTGGTACACCATTGACAAAGCGCAAACATGAATTTTGGACCTTCTGAATTTTTTTTATATCAGCCGCAAGTAGACAAGATCCGTAAACTACTGATTTTGACTGATGACCACTGTGCGTGTGTGTGTGTGTGTGTATACACGATAAATCAAGAACGGTTCAACTTAGAGAATTCGTTCTGATACTAAAAAATTTTCCTATTAAATGGGAAGAACCCTATTGTTTTTTATGAAAATCGGTTGACTAGAAATGGGAGTTTACTCGTGTCGATTTTACGATTTTTGCGAATATTAAGCAACAGAAAAATATTTCGAAAAATTTTATTGATCAAAAGTTACTATAAATGCAATTACTAATAACTTTAATTTGAGACGTTTTTTGATAAAACGAAAAATTTTGAATTTTTTTTGTAAAATTATTCCAAATTTTTCCAAAAATTTGTATAGAACATATCTGATGTATTTTTGAAGATTTATCTAAATATTTTTATTTATTTTTTTTTAATTTATATTTTTTTTTAAATATTTTTTTATGGGAGGGCAAGTCTAGCGGAGGTTTCCCTTCGCCACTGGTTTAAAAATGGTGTTATAAGAAGAGTGTAGGCAATTGCACAGAACTACTACTATTTTACTTGGAAATGAATCTTCAACTTCAACAAGCATAAATTTTGAGTCAATTAATAATGTAATTAGTAAAAAAACTAATTTGGAAAGTAAAGGTCACTATATTAATGTTGTAAATTCTAGTAATATTAGTATGACAATAAATAAAAAATAATGACAAAAATAATTATGGAATTTGTCTTTTTTACATGTTACTTTGTTTACATTTCCCTAGGGAATAAATTGACACTTTATATCAGGGCTTCGAACCGGAACTGAACCGAAAACCGAAAAAAACCGTTATTTTTGTCGGAACGAAAACCGGAACTGAACCGAAAAAAAATATCGGTTTATTTCGGTTCAGATAATGTTTGTGTGAATGAATATAAAATACATTTTATTTAAGATTATTTTTTAAACTGATGAGCAGAAAAAAATCGTAATTCGTAATTTTTTAACTGATAAGTAAAAAAAATGCGCTTCTATTATTTCGGAAGAGAGGGATTGAACGCCCAGAACCCCCCCCCCCCCCCGGCAACGACCTTGGTATGATTATCAAAGAATAAGGAATAAAATGTTCTTCTAAATTATAGTAGAAAATAAATTTCTAATACAAATAAAAGCATTTATACTCTGTCTCTGAAAGACTGATAGTACTAAATCATTTTGGCAGGCAGTTACCAGTGGCGTGCACATTTTAAACACGTTTAAATTGGTTTTGTGTATTTTTATATTATTATTTATCATTTTATTAAACGCACGCCTGTGACCATATTTATCATATCAATAAACACACCCCTGTGACCATATTTTTCTACGAAATTTTAGGGTCAAATTTTTATGGCCTATTGTGTTTAACCCTAGTTCGTATTCCCATATAATATGTGCGGCACACTCGGTTGTTTTTAACAATATTTCTTTTCGAACTATTCATATTTTGTCGCTTTTGTTTTACCGCTTCTGTGTGATAATAAAATAACTTTTTACAAATAATAAATTTTATTACTATCAGTCTTTCGAAGATAGAGTATAAAAGTTTATCACTCGGAACTGAACCGAAAACCGTAAAAAACCGTTATTTTTGCCGAAAAACGAAAACCGGAACCGAACCGATATATATTTTTTTAATTGAACCGGAACGAAAACCGAAACGAAAAAAATAACGGTTCGAAGCCTTGCTTTATATGTCAAAAACTAGGTACGTGAAGTCAGTTGTACATCCGGGAAAATTATTATTTCGAATGGCATAATGCCTAGATGTCAGAGATTCTCAGGTCGCGACTAGCGCTCTCTGGTATAACCTAACGACTATTTTTTACGGTAGCCGACACTGTTAGCTTTACGTGCCGTCTGAAGCATGCCCCATATTCCCGAATATTAATTCAGAGATACAGGTACTCATTTAAGAGAAAGTTAGTACGGCTATGGTTGTTATGGCAGGAATTAAAAACTGGGGATTGAAATCACGACCGCACAACGACAAAGCGAGTGGTATAACCACTAAACTACTGCAACTGTATACGCAAATAAAACATAATATAGAGATTGGTGATTGCAACTAAAATTATTAATAAGGAAAGTATAAAAATAGTATATTAAAACACAAGTTTCTTAAGGCATGGCTTTACCGTACGCATTGTGGAAAATGTGTCACGGAGCAAAGAGTTTACTAACCAACAAGTGCGGCAAAAAATCTTATGTAACGAGTTTTTTATACAATTTTTTCTATTTTACTTTTTCATTCCAGTTAAAATAACATATTAAACAACGTCTTCGTTTAAGGAATTTGCTATGTAAATGTCGTAGTTAGCCGGACTGATTAGACAGTTTTGTATTTTTCAAGTTAATTGTCAATATTTGCAATTAAAAAATTTAGTAATTATTGTACCAATTTTATGAAATAAAATGTTTAGTACCATAATGAAACTTGTTATAACACTAAATTCAGTTTTATAATGACTCTCTTAAGAATGCAAAATAGAAAAATGTATAAATCAGACCCTCAATACAAATGACAATTGCCTACCTGGGCGAAGATTTGAACTCGGAACATTATTGTATAAGAAATAAAAACACTGAAAGACAGAAAATAATTGTTGCTGATGTCACGTTAGTTACTATCGATAAGTAACTATCGTGACAATACTCTAGCCGGCATTATCAAATTTCAAATTAAGAGATTTGATTGGAAGAAGTAATCAGCAACAATTATTTTCTGTCTTTCAGTGTTTTTATTTCTTATACAATAATTTTCCTCTATCATAAATGGTGTGATATAAAACATATAGTCTCACAAAACAATAGTTATAAATATTTGATGTGTCTATGTATTGTTTCTATCCGTAATTTCTATCTCATAAAGGTGATCATTCGCATGGTAATTGATTCTGGATAGCGCCAGTTCAACAGTAAACGGGATATAGTTCATTCTAGACCTCGACTGTCGACATCTATCGATTTTCACACAAATCATTCAATAAACTTATCGAACTTGTTTCCGCAGGTCCAAAACTAACTTCCCCTTTGGTAGAAATGCTCCATTTAAGATTGTATGAATCCAATAACTAAAGAGAGTTAAGTGTAGATGGGCACTTTATGATGGTCGTTTAGTCCCCCAAGAAAATAAGTCCCGATTTAACTTGTGATGATTGTTGATTAATGTTTAGTGCTGCGCGTATTCGTTGCGGGAGAAATTGTAATGACCTGGGATAAATATGTTTCACCTTCTTGTTAAAATTACATTTATTATTGCTTCTGGGATTTTTCTTTTAGATCAATCAGAGGGATACTTAGATGAACTATGAAGGATAAAAAGATAATACAAAAACGTACAACTAATTGAAGACCCTGGGATAAGAAGGATTTAAGCCACAAAACTGAGTTTTTGAGTTATTTCATTTAGAATATTTTAGAAGAATCTATAAATCGTACGCACGTTATTATACAATTTTCAACATACGCAACATCTTTAATAGATTCAAAAATATGTGCTAGGATGGAAACAGTGTAAATAATGTTTACATGTTATTAATAATAAGGATTTTTGTTTAAAAAATGAGGCATGTACCCTTTTTATATTAAAATATATCATACTTTTTATGCAATGTTACAATCAATAACAAGAAAATAGTCCCTCTAAAAAAAATTGTATTGTTCAAAACTAAATATTCAACTGACGGATGAATGTTTTGTTATAATCTAACAATAACAGATGCCATATCAAATTGAGCTACTCTAGTTCTTCATTTTCCGGAAAATCATCATTAATTTCGTCAACTTCATTATTAAAGCCGCTTAAACTGGTGTAGAAACCATGATGTATTGGCGGTGTAAAAGTTGCTTTAAGTTTTTATTTTTTTAGAATTAACTCTAATAGGGCCATTGCACATTGATTTCAATTCTTTTAAACTATAACAAATTTGTCGACCCCTTTTCGCTATGTTTACACTTCTAAATTCCTCATTGTACTCATATTTTACAAACATAGTATTTGGATAATTGATATTAAATTTAAAACAACGGACATTGCAAAATTTTTAAGTCTATGAATAAGTATCCATCTTGAAAACACTGTGGCTTATGACATTATTCTGCAAATTTCAACGAAAAATATCTGAATGGCAAAAACAATATTTCGATTTATTTCTGCTATCTGTTATTAAAATGTTAAATTATATTTTTGTGTGACAAATATCGTTTTTACGATCATAATCCAATAAACATCTTAAAATTATACAAAGTGTGGCTTGTAGCCTTCTTATCCCAGGGTCTTCAATTGTTCTACTCATTTCTTGGAATATGGCCTTACCAAGATAAATTAGGTAAAACTTAAGAGGTAACCTTAAACAAAAAAAATTAAAAAAAAGTAAAGTAAAAGCCACATAAATGAGACTTCTGATGACTAGCAGTGTAAATTAAATATGATAGGAACATTTCCCGTAGGGTAATTAGTCGAACAAAATCAGATGAGGTGTTATGGGCATATTTGAAGAATAGACAATAAGAAATGAGTTTAAAGCAAGGATGCCATAAAGAAAGATCAAAGGACGACCAAGAAGAATGAAGAAAGATGGAATTCATAGAACTGTTGCAAGAAGATGGGTGAAATGGGATGAAATGTAGACTATGACATAAAACAGAAAAAAGTGGCAAGGAATATGGAAAAATACATCTCAAGAATAATATTAAAATACCAACAGCCTGACGCCTGACCCAAAATAAAAAGTAAAAAGACTTTAGGATTAAGTAAGTGATTCAGCAAAATTTTAAAATTCATAACAGACTCAAACAAAGAGATGCAACTTCATCTGTTATGTAAAGTTACGCTGGCGATGGTTTTACAAAAAGCTCTAGCTAGCAACCACTAACGTCTACAGATAAATGGGTATCAAATTATTAAGTGTATGCAAATGACCTGAAAATGATTTCAATTATGGTTGATGACCTAGTAAACTTAATTCAACTTATTTATGTCGATGTTCAAAAAGTAGAAATCGACGTCAGGAAAAAAAAAAGAAAAAAAAACAAATGTCTTATTAGTACGAGGTGTGTAACTTAAGTAACCGGACTGGCAACATAGCGTTTGATCTGGCAACATTTGGGATGTGGGAATTGGAGGTGCGGCCGGTAAACATGTGATACGTCTTCAGTACGAGTTTAGTCGCTAGAGTAATTTTGTTGTCCGTAGCGATTTTTTGCGCGAAACAGTTTTTTCTAGTGCGCTCTAAAAATGAGTGACATTCATTTCGAGCAACGGTGTGGTATCGGGTTTTGCTTCAGACTTGGGCACAGTGCAACGGAAACTTTTGCAAAACTTCAGCAGGCCTACGGAGATAGTATTTTGTCAAGGTTTTCAGATTTTGACCAATTAATTGGGAATGAGAAAAATCTAACAATGCGCCTTGTAACACAACAATTTCAATAAACGAGTTTTTGGCCAGTAAAAACATTCCTGTGGCTCGTCAGCGTCCTTATTCGCCTGACTTGAATTCTTGTGACTTTTTCCTCTTCCCAAGATTGAAAAATCACCTCAATGGACGTCATTTTGGGACACTCAAAAATAGTTAAACGTCCGTAACCGACCAGCTGAAAGCTATTCCAGTATCCGAGTTCCAGCACTGATATGAGGGTTGGAAGAACCGTCTCCAGCGCTGTGGGCTTCCCAAGGAAGTTATTTTGAGGGAGACAATATTGAATTGTACTTCTATTCGATTTTTTTTTAAATAATCATTTCGGTTACTTAATTTATACACCTCGTAGATATAGTCATAAAAATACGATCAAATTACTGGTAACCTTTGAGAAAATTTATATCTTGAAATACCTAGGAACCTTATAAATCGGGTAAATCTGATTCAACCAGAAATCAGAAACATAATTCAAGCCGACAATGCAAAAACACATTGAACAAAAATCTTATATTGAACTTGGTCGTTTCTTCAAAATAAAAATTGTCTCTAAAATCGCAAAGATTAGGCTATAATACACCCCTTACTTAAGTATGGTTCCAAGGATTTTAACAAAGTGAGATTGACAACATTTAGCAATTTTTGAAAATAAAGTATTAAACCTTCGGTAGTATTCAAAATTATTGAAGTCTCAAGAATGAAGTACAATAGAGGATATTTAGAGATGGAAATAAGGAGGTTTAGAGATGACCTCATCCGACAATTACTTGGATAGTGGATAAGGCACGTGATGCTGATGAGGGAAGACAAATATAAAAACGATCTGGGAAAGAAAACTTAACACCCGATGACCACTGTGAAAACTTAGCAGAATATTGAGGAATCAACTAACCGAATACAGGATACATTATTAAAATTTAACACATCAAAATTCGGACTTATGTGAGAAAGTCAATCCGATTGAAAGTGCCCAATAAAGAAGAAAAAGGATGTTAGGCTTTATGTGTGGAAAAGGTTGTACGAGTTTCGGGCATAAATAATGCAATTAGATCTAGCTGACCAGTTTCAACTTCGCATTTAACAACGACATCGTATACAAGATTCTTCGTAAAATCTGCGAGATAGTATATGTTGGCCAACGCAAACAGTGGATAGTAAATAGGATATGTAACCATGTTCAAGACTGCAAACCACAAAATGTCAACAAAAACAATATGACAACCCTAGTTTTCCACCACCATAATCTCCAACACGAATTTGACTGAAATCTGTAGAGATACCCGACAAGGAATCCATCCTCAAAAAAACGATTCCTTAGCGAAATGCTACACATACAAAAACACCCTAAACTACCGCACAGACACAGAAAACCTCAAAAAAGTGTACAAAATGCATTGCAAGTATATACTTGCAGTGCACTTAAATTTGTGCGAGTACATATGTACTTGCACAAATGTTTTTTTAAATAATCCTTGAAAAACTCCGCGGTCATCGACCCTATATATTCAACCCCAAGCAAGTTCCCTTCACTAATTTTCAAAATTATTTTGTTAAAGTATTACAGTCTCCGTTACACCAGACTCAAGAAAATACCTATATTTTTATCTTATTTTAATTTGTATGTATTGTAACTTTTTTTTTAAATTTATTTTTAGCCTATTTATTTATTGTTTATTTATTTTTTATTTATTTATTACATATTCTTATCTCCTGACTCCTAACTTATTATTTTACATCATGACTACTTTAAAATGACCTCTAAGTTTTTAGATCAGGCATGTTTCTTTAAACTCTATAATCAGCTATTGTATCTATATCAAATTATATTTTTGGTGTAGCTTGGACCAAGAAACAAATTATTTCGAAACTGTTCAGCTAAATCTATACTCTATCTCAGAAAGACTGATAGTAATAAATCTTTTTGTCAGACAGTTACTAGTGGCGTGCACATTTTAAACACGTTTAAATTGGTTTTGTGTATTTCTATATTACTATTTATCATTTTATTAAACGCACGCCTGTGACCATATTTATCATATCATTAAACGCACCCCTGTGACCATATTTTTGCTCAAAATTTTAGGGTAACATTTTTATGATCTATTGTGTTTAACCCTAGTTCGTATTCCCATATAATATGTGCGGCACACTCGGTTGTTTTTAACAATATTTCGTTGCGAACTATTCATATTTTGTGGGCCGCTTCTGCGTGAAAAAACAATAACTTTTTACAAATAATAAATTTTATTACTATCAGTCTTTCTGAGATAGAATATAGTTACGTATATGTACGACTAACTCCACACAGATAATAGGCTTTATATCGTTGAGAAATTAGTTGGACCTAGACCTTCATTGGGAGGGGTAAAAACTGCTTATTTTAAGTTTAAACTTTTTGAAAAATTTCCTTACTCCATAATAACTAGTATAATGTGGGTACTTAAATTTTATTCTGTTCACGCTCCTAATTTAAATTATAGTACATTCTGTACTTACGTATATATATTCTATACTCATGTATGGTTCCGAAACATTACTACTCATTATAATTTGTAAAAATTTCTCAATGTAATCTTATATCGTAAATTCAAATGTTGCCGCCAGTGGTACGCGTGTGACGCCACATGCTCACGTTAACGAAGAGCGAACTAATATTAGGTCGTGTGTTGACTGTCATATGTACTCCAGCATAGTCCCGGACGTATGTCAATTTTATCGACGGAATGGTGAGCGGTGAGCTTTGCAAACAACGTTGGAATACGACGTACACGTGAATACTATACTACGACGATTACGAATACGAGATCATCATATAAACATATCGTTATATGTTATCATATTGAAAATCAGAGAAAATGCTGTTAGATGAAATCAAATTGTTCTGCAAAAGTTATCATGTTTAGAATGTATAAAATATATGCTAAAATATATTACATATTAAGGTATGTGAGTTCATACATGCTGCAAAAAAAAATGCTGCTGCTGGAACAGAACATGAAGCGGTGAATGTTTTCAAATATCTCGGTAGAATAATTACATCGAAAAGCACGGTCGAAATTACTGAAAGAATATCATTAGCTACCGCAGCGTTGGGAAGGTTGAAAAAATTGGTGTGGAATGTCAGATGTTTACAGTATCACACCTAGATAAAGGTTTACAGAGCGGTGGTCCTCTCAGTACTCATGTACAGTAGCGAATCTTGGTATCTTTATTGCAGACACATCAGAGTGTTGAAGAGATTACATTTAATATGTTTACGATCTATCCTGAAAATTAAATGGCTGAATTACGTGCCAGATACTGATATTCAAAATTTAAAAAAAAGAAAAAATAGGCATGTTTAGCATTAAGGCTACCCTAATCCAGAAAATCTTTAATGGACAGGGCATGTAATTAGAATGCCAGATAACCTTAAGCCTAACCAGGTACTGTATTCAGAACTATCACACGGCAGTAGAAACCTTGGAGCAAGTAAAGGAGATATAAAGATACGGTCAAAAGTTCCTCAAAATATTTCACCTCCTACATTCACCTTGGGAGAAAATATGTACTGATCGCACCTGTTGGAAAAACTCGGTGTCTTGTGCAATGGATCAGTTTGAACAGCAGAAAATGACACTAGTTGCGATTTCTCGTGTCATCTGGAGCACCCATAGTAGCACCCATAGTAGTTCGACTAGGTTGGATATGTATATACATAGCTAGGTGAGTTGTAGTCTTTTCCTGTAAGTTATATTTTCGGCGCATATAGAGGGCTATCTATGAACGCGATAGATGGCGTAGAAGATACAATTTTAAGTTGTATCAAAGTTATTCAGATATGAATTTAGGGCGAGTGGTAAAAATCAATTGGTTATAATAATAATAATAATAATAATAATAATAATCCAGCGAGCAGATTATTCAGACAGCAGATTCTCGGAAAAAATATTGGAAGGTACGAGATATATGGATCAGATGGAGAGAGACCTTACAAAACCTAAGGTTTTAAATTTGAAAATGGTCGCTAAAAACAGAGCAGACTTGAGAAACAGAGCGATTTAACGGAAATTTGATATAACGAAGCGTTATACAGTAATGAACGTTTATGAATACGGGCATTAATAACTTATTAGTACTATAGATGAATAGAAATAAAAATGGTTTCAAGACTTGATTTTTAACATTTATTTCATCTCAATATAATAGGTAGCCATGAAACACGGGAATTAAATCTGTTTTGCTTGTAATTTATTTGCTTTTAATTAAGTCTTAATAACTTTTTTCTATTTCGCATTCATAAAAGAGTCATTATGAAACTGAATTGAGGGCTATAATGAGTTTCATTATGATACTAAACATTTTATTTCATAAAATTGGTAATTGTTTGTGTTACACATTTTAAGTCAGTGTGTGTAGTTCGAGGATGTTAGGAAGAGGTTAGGACTGTGCTATGATTTGTCAGTTGCTGTAGGAGACGACAAAGTACTCATGGACAGGCTGATACTCTTCCTGAAAGAATCGAACTTACTGTTTTATGTTTGAAGTTTTGCACCTTATTTTAATGTGTTTTATTATTTTCTGTGATATTCGATAGTGATTGGCCCTTTTACAGCTCGTTACCATCACTTTGCGTCTGTACAAATTTTCAGACAGCCTTTTATCATATTTATTTCTGTTTTTCATGCAAGGTTTCTTTTATTGAGTAGGTCGTCTCAAAAGTAAGTTCCACTATTTTTTTTAATCCGTGTGGTTGGCGGGAAAAGTCTGGGAGTATCAGGGAATTTGTGTCTGGATGTAGTGGCAACACTGTAAAATTTCTATGCGCGTGCGTCAGGCTCCAGCCACTATGGAGACTCCACTTGCTCCTACCGCCGATTGCAAAGTTCGTGGTGTTATTCGTTTTTTGACGGCAAAAAATAATAATGCTACTGAAATTCATCGCGAGTTGTGTAGTGTTGTGCACCTAGTTTTATGGTGAAGACGTTATGTCAAGGCCAATCGTTTCTCGTTGGCGCCAATCATTCTTTGAAGGGAGAACAACATTACACGATGAACAACGAAGCGGTCGCCCCTCCACTTCCCGCACCTCGACTGTTGTCGAAGATCTTCGAAGGGTCATTGACACCGTAGCATGTACACCAGTAGCATTTTTATTTTTGCCGTCAAAAAACGAATAACACCACGAACTTCGCAATCGGCGGTAGGAGCAAGTGGGGTCTCCATCTGGCTGGAGCCTGACTGCCGCATCCATCGACGAACGCGTATAGAAATTTTACAGTGCTGCCACTACACCCAGACGCAAATTCCCTGAGACTCCCAGACTTTTCCAGCCAACCACACAGTTAAAAAAAAATAGTGTAACTTACTTTTGAGACGACCCTCGTATATAAGATTTTATTTATTTAAATATTGTTTATTTTATTCGCGTGCGGTAAAATCATACTTTATGAAAATTGTGTTTTAATATACTATTTTAATACTGGATTGAAATCCATAGTGTCACTGTAATTTATTAAAGATAAATATATTACCTATGCGACAGACTTAAAAATATAAAGGTAATTTGATGTTCGATTGTTTTTCCAATTTAATATTCTTAGTTTCAGAGTGGAATACTAGATCTTTCTTAATTTAATCTTTTTTTGTATTTCTTGTAATAAAAAAGTTAACAATGCTTAAACAGTTCCCAAAAACACCCTGTATAGATTGATTCCGAGCTACTGTTAAGCGTGTTCTACATTATACTTTATTCATCAATTTTCTAAACTTTTTTCTTTGAACTAGAAGTTGTCAAAGTTTTAATACAATTTATTTTTCAATTTTTTGGTAGAGAATGAAATTCTTACACGTGTTTTCAGTTCATTTAAAGTACCAACATAAAAATATAATTCATATCTTCTCAAATGTTTATAACCTAGCTATTAGATTTGTAAAATTACTGATTTACGTACAAAACACAATTTATATATTCGCTTATTCAAACCAATGATCAACAAAACACTATTAAACACGTGGTAATACAAAATATTTACAAGCGTAATTTTAATGTTGGTACTATTGTTATAACTGTCTACTGCGCATGCACCGAGTTCCAAGTTGGATGTGTTTTCAAGAATAGTTGGATCAAATCTAGTTTTGAATAAAGTTGACCTTGACTACATACCGTGTTCTACACTGTACAATTTCACTGATTTATTTCTAGTACAAGTTCTAGTCAAAGAAATAAGTATGAAAATTTGATGAGAATTGTATAATGTAGAACACGCTTTACAAAAGACAAAATAACGAAGAGGATTGCAAACCTTCAAAAGACGATGACGTAGAAGATGGTCCAGCTGTTTGGTCACATTATCTATCTTATAGACAAACAGACCCACAAGTGACGCTATAAGGATTTCTTGGTTATAGCTATGAATCCCAAAAATCGTTAAAAACTATTTTAATTTTATCGTATATTCGTAAATTTGTGCATAAAAAATATGTTGAACGCTAATGATTTCATGTACCTGAGGGAGTACATGTACTAGCTAGTTTTATCTCTGTCATAGTAAACCAGATATGAAGTCAATTTTGTAAATTTCCCCTGACTAATGCATACCATTATATTTCAGTTTGAGCCAATTTACTACGGCCAGATAAAATAAACTTGAATCACAGTGGCCATTTTCAATGGTACAATCAACCCTTTCAAATCTATAACATGAATATGCTATCGCTATTAGTTGCTGTATTACCGGATACACGAAATAACATTCAAATTGAACCTTATAAACTTAAATAAATGTCTTATAGTTTTAAAGGAAATGATATTTCGTTTTTCGTTTAATGACTATTTGAATTATGTGGAGTAAAATGTTAAGAGTATTTATTATTCACTGGAAATTATTACGTTAACTCATATATTAATTTTACGAATAGATATTTGGAATAAAGGTTGCACATTAATACCTTCCACACTACAACTAATCCCCTGGGATTACAAGTTTCTTATACAAAACTAACAATCTGATATAAAATAGCAACAATCTATATATCAAATTTAGCACCTAATTTTTATCTAATAGGATATTTCTAACTGTAGAAAAAATTGTTGTATAAATGTTACCACTCAATAACTTAATAACAGATATCAGACAACAATGTTCTGTATTTTATTTTAAATATATTCCGACAATATATGTACGTATTTCTCGATTTTATTTGGAAATAAAAAAAATAGTAGGATATAGCTCTTAATAAGTAGATTGATGGGTAAAAAGTAATTTTTAAAAATCTTTTTATTTTGACGCTCTTTGGCATTACTGTTCATTAATAGGTTTTCTTGGACTTTTAGACCAACCCCTTTGGATTTTAGGGTTGGTGCTTAGGTATTTTTTGACACAAACCGCATCAAAATAAAAATTAAAATAATATTTTTTCATATATTCATCTACTTATCAAATATTTGTAGAGTAATTGTTGTATGGACCACCGTTTTTTTTTTTTTTTTTCGAAAGTCGAAAAATGCGAAAACGTTTTTAAAGCTTCACTTCCTAGGTATTAACGAACTACACTTCACAAAAGCGCGTAAGTGAATTCTTATTACTTTTGATATAATACACATATTGATATGAAATTTCCCTAGTGCCACAACCTAGAGTAGCAGATGAAATATCTCCTCCTGTAAAATTACATAAATTGACTTATGTGCTTTTATCCGACAACTTGACATATTAAAATGCAATATATGTCGGGGGAGAGGTGGTCTACGAAATCAGGAACGGTGCACAAAAGAAAGAGGAGACACCACAAAAGGCAAACAGAAAATGCAGATTGGAGGGAACATTATATGTAAGGACGAAACTTTGATGCGACCAGCGGTGGCAACTTTAAACCGAATCGCCGATGTAAATACACAGAAACAATAAAAATTATTTCTTTTACTCACAGTGATATATTTTGCAAACACAAATATAATGTCCACTACTTTTCAACCTGTACACCAAAAATTTACTTTAACCTTGCTATAGGAAATAGGTCTATGCTGATGACTTGGTACTTGCAACACAACATCCAAACATGGACAATGCTACCAGTACACTAACATCTGATCTGTCCCTACTTGATATATATTACCTCCAATAGCGCTTAGTTCCGAATCTCGGGAAGTCCGATACATGTTCGTTCCATTTAAGCAATAGTCTTGCCTTGCATGAACCTGAGATTCTCTTCGCCAGAACGAATTTGAGATATAACACACACCCTATATATCTCCCTAGGAATCACCCTGGACACATCTCTTACATTCAAAGAACATCTGAAAAAGGTGTCTCAAAAAACCAATACTAGGAACAATCTACTGTACTAAATGGTCAGATTCACATGGACAGCCGAAACAGATAGATTGCGATCAGCGGCAATCGCCTTAGCATTTTCCTCGGCTGAATACTGCGCGCAGGTTTGGTACAATAGTGCTCACACAAGCAAGGTGGACACTCAGTTAAACGAAATCATGCGTAAAAGCATCGGTGCTGTAAAATCAACTTTATCCATTTAGCTTCTAGTCTTTCTGCCATCTCTTCTCCGCATATTAGAAGGTTGGATGCAGCAAAACGGGATTGGGACAAAGTCAACTCAGCAAGTGTTTGCACAGGACTTGCCTATTGGACAAGAGTTGAGCAATCTGCCACAAGTGCGACTTAAATCCAGATTCCCAATCTGGAATGATAATTCCATAAAAACACCAAAAAAACACCAGCTACGAGAGAACCGGTAAGACAATAATGATGCAAAAAATAAAGACATTGTGGATGACCCCAAAATCTGATTACCGGGGGTTTCTCGATCTTAATCTGTAACAGGGCTATTCAGAGACAAAAAATAAAGTGTTTAAATTAAACACTGTCTAAATTCAGTGTTTCAATTTTTTTCTTATTCAAATACACTTTTTAAAGATTGTTTTTCTTAGTTACAGTGGTTAACTTGATGTTGTCTATTCAGAGACAACATTTCATTCTAGTTACCATAGTTAAGTAACAATTTAATCAACATTTTTTAAACAACGTATGTGGGTATTTTAAATTAGTGTATTAAGGTTATTATCTACGTGAGATTTCTAAATGAGTGATTCAGTGGAATAATATTTAGAAGATATTGAAGAACTCATTTATATCCTTCACTATAAATAAGTTTGTGTACACAAATTTTATCAGAATTTATATGGACGGGGAAAATCCCTATGATAATTATAGTGATAAAATTTTTCGTGAAAAATATCGTTTTTCTAAACAGGGAGTTAACTTCATACACCACATTGTTGAAACTGAAATTAATCATGTGACATATAAGGGACGGCATATAGATTCAAAATTACAATTATTATCCGAATTAAGATATTTCGGTAGGGGACATTTCAGGATGATACTGCTGATCTTCATAGATTTCGTCAACCTACTATGTCACGTATCGTACGTAAAGTTTCAGTTGCGTTGGCTCTAAAAAAGGATGTTTTTATAAAATTTTCAGTAATGCATCAAGAAAAAGAAATAAGAAATTTTTATAATATGGCAGTGTGTCCATCTATTATTGGAGCAATAAATGGCACTCATATTAAAATTATGAAACCGCCGGGATCAAACCTGGCATTATTTATAAATAGAAAAATCTTTTTATTTTTTTATTTGAATGTGTAAGACGCACACCAAGGCAGACGCCCTTCCAGATCAGCAGAATTCCATATAATCCGGAAAATAAAATACTAAATTCTCCAAAAATTTCTGAAAAGAATGCTTTTTTAACATTATATCAAAATCTTCGTAATATAAAGAACAAACCAAATTTTACTAATAATAATATTTTAGTAGTAGAAAACGATCTTTTTTCCAATTATCTGAACGTTCTCTTTTATTATTTTATTACCAATTGGCACAATTTTCAGCTGTCTTTATTTTAGAAGTTAATAAGTGTTTAGTTTAGATATTCTTTAAAAAAATAGTTACTGAATACACAAATAAATTAAAGACTGTCTGAACTTTAAACAGAAAACTCTAATTTAGACAGTGTTTAATATTTTGTCTCTGAATATCCCTGTAAATCTTTTAGGTCTATTCAGACTTCCAATTAGCTCTAATAGCTAATCGGTTTTATTTTTGTTAGTTTTAAATTACCTATCTTTATATGAGCTAGGGAAAACCATAGTAGCGTTCTGTGTAACAAAAATACTCAGTTAAATATTTTAGTTAAAACAACTTATTTGGACCACTCACAAGCCTCGAAAAAATATTAATTTTTACAGCTATATTTTGAATATTTTGTGATTATAGAGAGATGTATGTGCGGAATTGTTGCCTTTTCAACTTTGGTTATAATTTTAAAAACTACAAATAAACTTAGATAATGACTGCGGAGTGTAAACTAATACAAAACCACGGTTTGAATAATCTCGTGCAGAAAGTGAGGTTATACATCTTAATTTCTGCTTAATTTACACTAACTTAGTTGGGTAATCAAACATGTCTGAACGCTGCTGGGTGGTTTAAAAATATTTAAAAAATAGAGCTTAATTTGGATGTCTAAATAGGCTTTGTATGTGTGTATTTATTGTACCGCATCACGTATTGTAATTATCAATTATTGTAGCTTCTTATAGGTCTATATACTTATTGAAGTAATTGCTATTGTTATAAGAAGCACAGTTAATTTAACAAAAAAATGCATTATATGTATAAATTACAATTATGATGACATTTATTAATGTACATATAATCATTAAAATATACAAATAAAACTTAATTCTATATCTATAATTTCCTAACTTAAAAAAACAAATATAACAAAACAATTAACTGAAAATCATATGCAAAAAATCAAAAGTCCAGGAAACATGGCGCCGTCGCCGTCTACCTAAACATGAACCAGTAATCATCAAGAGTTAATTAATTTAAACTTAATATATTTTTAATAGCTCATATTTCCGGGTTTTACCGGGGGCTGCGTCAGGGGGTATACACATTAATAAAACGATAGATGCGTGATCGGTTGCTGTCGCACACACGTGTTCACACAGCAGGCCCGCAGGGTTCCACCCTCGACCCCCGGAACCGGCCTTACAGTCACGCAGATCAAGGAAAAATCCATGAATCTTAATAAATAACAGCGACACTTTGGCTGGTGCACTCGTGTGCATGCTACTACTAGCAAATGTTAGTTTTTACATCAGTAAATCGAACAACACCCACGTTACGATATTTTCAAACAACTCAAATGACATTTAGATAATATTTTACCACTAAAAGGAAAATCATAAAGAGAATATGCTGAAATTTTATGATTTATTAAGTTAACGACTTTAAAACTTTGCTTTAACTTAACCATATGTTAAATTCCGTAATGAATCACTAAAAGTAATAAAGGTAACGATTTGACATTTGGAATATTTTTAGGATACAATAAAAATTTGTTTTTAATAAAAATTTGTGTTATAGGAAGAATGAGAAAAAATTAGAACATAATATAAAATATATATCAGACGAAACTACCAAAGAAAACATGAAAATTAGTGAAGTATGCATAGGTGCCCACAGAAATTATTCTAAGGGGAGGGGGGAAGATCAAAACATAAATATAGATGTCATATTCGAACAATGCTTTCCACGTGGCGGGTCCGGATCTCCGCTGAGGATAAACATTTATTTTCTAGGTAAAAATGTGTTCTCTACAGTTAAAAATCATCGATTTAGTAAATAAAAACTATCCTGGCTAATAGCCAGGATAGTTTTAGTTAAATAAATTTTAGTTAAATAAATTTTAGTTAAATAAATTTTTATATTTTTTTTCCGATATGTTTCGCCAACAATTTAGCTTCTTCAAGATAGTTTGTGTGTTGTATATGTTATAGCAAGTCAGTGGCTGCAAATGTTAAACCGCCTGTATCTGCTGTTTGACCGCTAAACAAGGGCACGGATTTGAGTTCAACTCCTGCTCATGTCAAATAAATTCGTGTAAAAATATTTATACAAATTACAGGTTCTGCTTACCCGTTCGTAACCGGCTATAAATAGTAGGTGCCTTTCTGTGTACGGTAAAAAATGGACGTAATATTGACCATATTACAGTTAAGGACAGAAAAAAATAGGACACCTTTTTAATCTAGTGTGTACATATTTTCTAAAATTTATTTGTTTAAATCAGGTTTTCTAATTATGACATCTGTCAAACATTAACTTGTCAATATATTTTCAACACTGCAAAACAGGTATGCCCTCCATTAATAATTTTGTTAAGGCTAACATAATTGCTAAAGCGGAATATGGATGGTCGGTGTGGCGAATTGCATGCTTTTATAAATAAAATTGATACACGTTTTGGGTATAGACGCCTACTATTCAAATTCGAATAGATAGATTCACACTAGACAAAAAACGGTGTTCTATTTTTTTATGTCCTTAACTGTACATAGATTGAAAACATGGTCATGAAACCTGGCAACAGGAGGCCTAGGCGTAACTCGGTCTGTCAAGCCAATGATGATGATGATGATGATGATGATATTATACATATTAAGTTTTAACAAAAATTTACTAAAACTACATGTAAAGTTTTCCATAACCAATCTTAACCCAGTAATATCGGCGTAATTTCCTACGAAACTTTGCATATAATGAGTAACACTGTGTATTTAGAATACCCACTAACTGCAATTTTAATTTTTTGGTTATGTACGTAGCTTGATCCACTCTTGGACAGATAGATTTCAAGAGAGCAATACGTTACGCGGTACATATCAGAATCTGCTCGCTAATCTGGGCCCAGCTTAGATCGTGGCTGCTAGTTTTGTGTGCAAAGAATATTATGCACTAAGAATACTACAATTTTTGTTTTTTTTTTTTTTTTTTGTTTATTGTTTAGAGACACTTCAGCGTCAATGGCTATTAGTGTCTACAAATAATGATAATAAAAATAATCCAGATTCCAGGTTCTACCAAATTTAATAGAAAATCTACTAATTTCGAAACACTGTCTGTGAGAGTTTGAAATTTGTAGGCAGTATTATTAATTTCATTATATGTTTACAGTTTTCTTGCGGCACGCCCAGTGTCGTTACGGGACACAGGTGTGCCGCAGCACACTGGAGTTTGGGAAGCTCAGTCTGGAAGTTTACAATAAGATAATCGATAAGTTGAAATAAGTCATTTTAATAAAATATCTAAACTGCCATACAAGGTAAGAGCTTATCGTAAAAACCGAACAATAACAATTATTAAACTATATATCAACTGAAATTGTAATAGGTACAGTGTGCGTTGAGTACTGTTTGAAAAGATAAAAGCTTGTAAACAATAATATAACCTATATTTATGGACGAAACGGAGATATAACCGATATCAACAATGTCAATAATAGCAGCAATTGATATCAGAAGCAGGTGTAACTATAGGGAAGCCTACAAAAGAATATACACGAGTAGAAGGACACAAAACAGTTTCCTAGAATTGTTGACAATGCGCACGACAGTAATGACAAGTACGAGACAGACGCCATCGTTTTGATCGGATGCATATAATTAGGTGAAGAGTTTAATAATAGCGTTTGCACAACATGTGTAATGACCAGTGGCGCACATTGACAATTATTTTTAACATATATTCAATGAAACCACAGTACTGAAATTAGTTTCAGGTTGAACAGAAGCATCCGAAATTTCACCATAACAAGGATGTACGAAGAGAGTCGGGAAGTTTCTAGAACGAGATAGAAAACATAACTGTTTGAGGCAAAATTGTACTTATTTTTCTGCATAGCCTCCATTCAGCTCAAACCAACATTTAGCCCAACGCTTTTCAAGACCTTTCATTCCTTAAAAAAATAAGAATTATCTAAACTCTCTAAATATCCATTTACAGCTTTAACGATTTCAGTATTTGATGAGAAGAATCTGTTTCAAGACAACCATTTTTTGAGACCGGTAACAGAAAGATATCGGAGGGAGCCAAGTCTGGCGAGCACGGTGCATGTTCGATTAATTCGAGTCGTAATTCATGCAGATTTTTCATCAAAATCGTCGGCCTTGGTCATGGTCAAAGGTCCCGGTTTCGAATCCCGGTCAAGGCATGGATGTGTATGAGCCCCAGTGTAATAGACACAATTAGTCCTGTTCTGTGGTTAAAAAAAAAAAAAAAGATCTGAAGTGTGAATTTTCACACATTGCAGGGTTTCGCAAGTATATAATAAGTGAAGGCGGCATGCTGAGTGTGTAGGACCAATTTTGCTTTGTAATAATCACGGCAAACTGAAAGATATTTTTAAAATAATTTATCGTCTGTTAATTTAAGAGCTTTAAAAACAAATTTTACATTAAAATATCTTTTTGTTAATTTTAATTCGAGTGCCTAATACCATTAGTTAGGTTTCTAAATATGTGCAGTATTTTTTTTTTTTTATATAGCAAGTTTCATTTAGATTTTGAAAATTACTTCCATTGGTTGTTTTTAGTCATAAGCTTCATCCGTCTGATTTCGTATACATTCAAACATAGAATTAAATTATAATTTCAACAATTTCCACTGGTTATTAAATTTACGCTTTTAAAAATTAAATGTAACATTTGTCAAAATATAACTAGAATTTTGAAAAAATAATTTAAACTAAATAAAAATGCAAAAAAAACAGAAAAAATTAAATTGACGGGAAGCGAACACTAGCTTGCAACTTAGAAAGCGAGAACGTTAACCGTTACACCATGAAAGCGTATTGGTTTACTGTCTTACATAAGGGTTTAATTATTTTACACCGTCAGCAAAAAACACAAAAAATGCGTTATTTTCCGAAAACATAATCGGATCCAATATTCCTGTTGTACTATTCCGGTTCACACCAATGTACATTATTTAGATTTTTTTCAGATTTTTAGTTTAAACCATCTGGGCTACAGGGTATGTGACAATATTTTTTTGCACAATTTTGGCAAAAATCCCGTTATAATAATTTATTTTGCTCGTTAATCCACGTACTAAGGGTTTGATACCCTACGCAGAATTTAAAAAAAATATTTTTTTTTCGATGAGCACATATTTGTTTATATTTTTAGGAGATATGTTTTTTAGATGTTTTAGATGTTGCGGGTCAAAGAGTTGTATAAGCATGCCAAATTTCAACTCTCTAGGTTTAGCCGTTTGGCTAACAAAATGACGGTATAAGGGTTTTTTGGTCATACCTACAAAACCCTAAAAAGACAAAAAGATAGTTACCGATTTGTAGGAAGCTGCGTTATCTTGGTGGAACAAGACTTTTTTCTTTGACAAATGAGGCCTTTAGGATTTGACTTCTTTGTTCAATCTATCTAATAACGACACATAATACTGGACTGTTATTGTTGTTCCATATTGTAAGTAGTCATTAAAATTATTCCCAGTCCCAAAAGGGAATCTCGAGAATCCCAAAAGACGGTAGCCATAAAGCTCATAGCATCACATTGGCCTTCTTCGGAGTTGGTTCACCGCGTGCTACCCAATGTTTTGTTCGTTCTTTGGTCACCGGAATGTAGTGATGTATCCACGTTTCATCGGCAGTTACAAAATGTCGCAAAAAATCTTTATCATTCCACTTGAACATGTCTAGATATTTTGAAATACCTTGATATTTCAAAACGTGACCATGTTTTCTGACAGCGGTTCAATTTAACCTAATCCTTCCTACTGTACTTAACTTTTCCGATACATTTGTTGGTTTATCACAACTGATTGTTAATATCTAAATTGCTAAAATGATGGTTAATAGTTATTTATGCAACAAGCGCATAAAGTAGTACTTCTTTTCAAGAATGAGAAGTTCGATCACAAGAGCCGTAAGCGACTGCAGCAAGACCATGAATAAAAAAAAAAAAAAATCGCTGTATACATGGGTTTATTATTATTATTATTATTATTATTAAGTACAACAATGGGCAGGCGGCAAAGGCCGATGAAGCCCAGAATAAATATATTACAGAATATATAAACAAACAATATATGAAAAAATAGTACAAAACTAAAATACAGACGATTAACACAATGACACATCAATTTTGTTTTTAAACGAATTAACACTTATTACATTTACAGAAGTAGCTGGTAGAGAGTTCCACAATGGGACGATCCTATTGGAAAAGAAATGTTCCCTGCAGTTTTTCTTATATTTACTTTAATACAATATTTTTTCTACTACTGTCTGCAATAAGTAAAAAAGTGTATACACATAAAATTTCTACGACTTTAGTTTACAATGCACTTTTTGATAGCTCTTCGGGCACGCCTACAGTTCTTGGAAATGGTTCTGTCGCCCGCATGAGTTCATGTAAGTGTATGGAAATAATGGTGTAGCCCCCATTAGCCGATGTACTATGCTTATGGAAAGTGTGAAATAATGAAACGTTTATGAAGCTTTTTTTTAACATTTTTTACATTTTTTAACAGTCACCATGAACACGAATTTTATGCACAAAACAAGTTAAATATAGTACAGTTTATTTAACATTCATAGAAAAAATGTATTTTTAACAAATTAAGTTTTTAATTTCAACCGCACACCACTGATAATAAGTGAGGTTAGGTGTATAGGTCTAACTCACGACATTTTGAGAATTAATGAAAATTACACAAAACGAATAAATGCAGCAGGTAATTTTGTAATCATCAGAAAGAAGTCAATTACGGAAGTTGTCGATTGTAATGTGCTGTTGTATATCTGACGGGAAACTGTTATATTAAATACAGTTGTATTCAAAATGGACTATAATAAATTATAAAATATTGATCTACTGTTAAATAATAGGTTTAATGATAGATATTTTAAGAACACGAGTAATTAAGCTCAAAGCAAACAATTTTTTTTTTTTTAAATAAACAATATGTTGCGGTCATCATAGCGTACCTCAATGTATTAAACAGTTTTCTGAAACGGAAAACACAAGGAGCATATTTAGAAGATAGCTCAAAAGCTATCTTCGACTGATCGTCTATAAATATTACGGCTCTGTTAGCAAACCTTTAAAATCTTAAGGTTAATTATAAATAAAATAAGGTAATTAAGGTTATTAGGTTGCTTTTATACCTACACATGCATCCAACATCCAATGATTTTTAAACGAGCCAATTTTCATTCTTATAAAATCTATGTCATTGAGTAGACTATAAACAAAAAACTAGCAACAATGCTTCTTTTCTATCAAGCGTCTCTTATGAGACTTTTATGCAGGAGTTCAGAACGAAAAAAATACCGTTCGTTTATGATCAGAACGAAAACGTTAAATACCGTGTATGTTCTTTATGTTATCGTCTATTATATTTCCTTGAAACATGTTTTAACCGGTTAAAACTGGTCTTGTTGCATGATATTATTAATTGCTTGTGCCAGTAGTACTGGCGCGCTAAAATGCACATGTACATTTTACTGGCGTGTAAATTTATACTGTATACCGGAAAAAAGCATTACTGTCCAATATAAGATACGTATACAACAAGGGTGTCAATAACATCGAACGCGTTCGAGCGGTCGAATGTGTAATGTTTTGGTTGTACGCCAATGATTTTGCCGATTTTTCTATCTACTCTGCAAGTCGAGTAAACAAAAAAGAAGGTCCACACCTTGGAGTCCAAGCTTAAATTTTTGGGAAAGTAGAACGACCGTAAACATTTACCAGCGAAGTAGAACTTTCGTAAAAATTAAATGAGACCCCTGGAATACGATATTTTGTTGCCTATTTACTACTTGTAGTATACTTTTTTGCATGCAAATAATCAGAGAATAAACCTCACCACATCACTCTAGATTTATTAGTATTAGTGGGAGCATGTGGTCCAAGAAGTATTCACATTCAAAGATTCAAAAGAAAATAAGATATGCGCACATTAGGTTCTAGTTCTGGTTCTGATTTTCCCATACACGCCTACTACCCTTCAATAAATTTACTTAATACTTTCCATGAAGTAGATTGTAAATTAACAATAAATCAATAAAGGAAAAACTTATGACCATTCAAGAAACTATCCTTATACTTGCAGGGCCATGCGGGGATATTTTGGCGCCTGGAGCAGACATTTTTATGCAAAATTTCACTAATTAAATAATATCCCTTTATGCAAATTCTCATTAAATTTGCAAAGTCACAGTTTTGATGACCAATAATAATTTTGAACACCAATAATTAAACACTAACAATAGTAAACAGATATTACTACCCTAATAATATTATTATTAAAGTCACACACTAATACTACCTGCAAAATACATCTTACAAACTAAAAAGTAATGTACTCACTAAACGTGATTATCTATTGTCTATGGCAGTGGTTCCTAACCTTTTCCAAGGTACGGAACTCTTTTGCAAGAAATTTGTTTTGGCGGTGCACTTACCAATGAAATGTTTGAAAGCAGTGTTTTTATAAAATTGGAAAATTACAAACAAATATTTATAGTTATATCTTAATATTTATAATATATAATTTAAAAAAAAAATATTCATTTAATGTGAAACCTGTGATTGGTGTTTTTTACATATTTCTATATGAATGTTGGAACGTAAACAAGACAATGCCACCCTCATTTCTTTCTCTTAATTTGTTATACTCTATCTCTGAAAGACTGATAGTAATAAATCATTTTGTCAGGCAGTTACCAGTGGCGTGCACATTTTAAATACGTTTAAATTGGTTTTGTGTATTTCTATATTACTATTTATCATTTTATCAAACGCACGCCTCTGACCATATTTATCATATCATTGAACACACCCTTGTGACCATATTTTTCCTCAAAATTTTAGGGTCAAATTTTTATGGTCTATTGTGTTTAACCCTAGTTCGTATTCCGATATAATATGTGCGAAACACTCGGTTGTTTTAAACAATATTTCGTTTCGAACTATTCATATTTTGTCGCTTTTGTATTACCGCTTCAGTGTGATAATACAATAACTTTTTACAAATAATAAATTTATTACTATCAGTCTTTCGGAGATACAGTATAGCCTTTCACTTTTTTTGTTTTTATGTTGGTTAATGTGGAAAACCCTACTTCACATAAATATGAAGTCGAAAAACACAGTAAAAATGGTATGGCCTTTTTTGATATTTGTGAGCATTCTTGTTGGACAGATATCCAGAATTCGTCAAGACTCGTTTCAGCGTATTTAATTTTCAAAGTACGGTCACATGACAAGGATATATGCTCCTCTTCCTCTGACACATTAAATTCAAAATTATTAGGTAATTATTTTGAAAAAGGATTTCTAACCCAGTCGTATTTCTCTGTGTCCAGAGAGGGAAAATATTTTCGTATGTTGCTGTCCAGTATTGACAAATGTTGTGATATCAAGGAAACAAAATCGCTGCTATTGCTGGACATAAATGGTAACATGCTAAAATTATTTTCTTCTACTCTTGTTTTCCAAAGAATGATCTCCTTGCGGAAAGCTGATAGTTTGTCTGTTGATGTTAAGATGTTTTCATTTGCACCCTACATACTCGTATTGACAGTGTTCAAATAATTAAAAATATCTGTTAAATAACCCAATTTAGTGCACCACATATCATTCGTAAGGTCTTGCGCGAAGTACATATTTTCCTTTTCGAAGAAAACAAGCAATTTTTTTTAGTTGTAGCATACGATAAAGCACCTTTCCTCGAGAAAGCCACCTTATTTCTGTATGATAAAGTAAGCCTTCATATTTTGCTTCCATTGCTAAACACTTTCGCAACATTTTCCGGGCAGCGCCAACTTCAGTAGTACATAATTATCGAGGAACACTTTTGAAATGCTTGCGGAACACCAGTGCTCCGCGGAACACTGGTTGGGAACCACTGGTTTATGGCTAGAGGGTGACACATTGTTAGGTGCAACAAAAACGTTTGATTAGCTGCCGCAAACCTTTGATAATAATTCGCCGGTTTTATTGTATTTATACCGCCTCGCCTAACAGTCTTTTCCTTATCTATCGAAGTGCATTGTTATTTATGTCAGAGTGAGGAGCGGAGATCTCATCAAAACAACGGCTCCCGCACAAATTAAAAATGCTTTCTGGAACAGGTTCTTATATTTATTTTATGAATAACTTGAATACATTTCACTGCCGAGCTGTTTCTGAATGTGGAACATGCGGGACAATAAATAAGTTTCCAGGACGATTTTAGGTACTAATATTAAAGCGGGACAAGGATCGGTAATCCAGCACTAAAAAGCCTAATAAATCCTAAAAAAAAAATCTAATAAATATCTAAAAAATAAGTCCTAAAATAAATCTTAATATAACCTAAAAAAAAGCCTAATATTTATTAGGCTTTTTTTATTGTTAGATATTTATCTAACATTTGTGGAAATTATTCAAAGCTTTCATCGCATTTATTGCACTCGGCCTAAGAATCCTCTTCTGTATGGTTATCGCTACAGTTTTAGCTAGAGCGGCGTAGACGGAGTCTGGTGAATACGGCGACAGCACACACCTGCATTCATTTATATCGACAAAGTCGCCGCTCATTTGTACTCTTTGTATAAAATATAATATTTATAAACAAAGATAAATAAAAACCAAATTTATAAAGATGCAACAAGCAAATATTAACATTTTTATTATGAAAATATTATAAAAATAAACAAATGTGAAATATCTGAAAGGCGCCCTCGTGGCCCAGGCGCCTGGAGCGACCGCTCCATTGCTCTATGCCACCGCACAGCCCTGTATACTTGTACTTTCGAGAATGAACTTTGAGACTATTAAAAAAGGTCATCCAACATATCTGACAATCCTGACAATGAGTCAAAACAGACTGAGCAATATTTCTCGAATGAACATTGAACATGAAGTCCAGCGTATGTATTATTTAACTACTAGCAGACCCCTTGCCAACAACGTTGGCAAACTGGTAACGAATAAAAATCAATATAAACAGGAATCAATTATTAAAATTTGCATGATTCGCAAAACAAAAACGTTTCTTGATTATACCTAGGAAATCCTAAAAAGTTGCTTAATGCGTGTCGTTTCAAAATTAGTAACGCGCCGGATACGGCCCGCGGGCCATATGCCTGACATCAATGGTATAGCTGTTTCGGATTATACCTAGGTAATCCTAAAAAGCCGCTCAATGCGTGTCGTTTAAAAATTAGTATCGGACCAGTCAGTCCGCGGACGTAACATCAATTAACACAACATCCTTTGATCAGGTAACCAAACGTACTGATTTGAGAGCTCTGGTAAGTCAGCTTTGGCGAGTACGTCGTTTCCCCACTCAATTTGTGGCCGCCCGCTTGCCGCAACACCCGCTATCACCAAGGAACTTAGCGTTACGTACACACAGAAATTAGGGCTTTTATATATATAATGAAATAAATAATTATGTTTTAAAATTGTTATGAAATATTTTAATAAAGGCCCAGCATTACATTTATCAGGCACTGCTTATTACTTTGAGTCCACATTTTGAGTATTATCGTATAAAAATGCGTTATTATTTTTCGGACAACTTATCTAATTCAAAGTTATATGAGATTTTGAGTATAGCCATGTTTAGCTTGTTGCTCAGTGACAAGAACATGTTGAACAAAACAAAGGAAGATCAAAATAGACAAGTTGTAGACATGATTGTATTCAAGTGAACCACACTTTGTTGAGCTGGAAAGTTACTCCTCAGTTTAATATTTGTGTTGTGAACTTTGTATTGCATTGACAACCGCCAATGTAACATAGAGTACGACAAGAGTTTAGAAGACATGAAGTATTCACGTTCCACTCGTGCTGCACTGAACGTATCATTTAATCATATGTAGCACCTCATTTCGGCGAACACACTCACCTACTTCTACCTTTAACTTTGATAACTTGCTAACTACTTTTAACAGCGCCAAACATTCTACTTCATCCCCAAGTTTTACCTAAATGATTATTACCGTGTCATTCACTCCATTCTCAACTGTAACGTTTCTATTTATATCCATTTATTTTTACATAATTCCACAATAACGTACTGTTATTATTTAATTACAATATAAATAAATGGAACGTATATGATGTTGAAGATATAATGAAAGTAAATCCAGCTTTTTGAATAGAATATATTTTTTATAGAAACACAATGTTTCGTCAGTAAATAACTGCATTCTTCAGCTGCTAAAATATAGATACAGATACAGAATTATAAAAAATATCTATATACAGATACATGCCAAAAATGTTTGTATCTAGATACAGCTAGATACTTTTGTAAAAACGCTGAAAAATGAAAATACCACATTTTTTACCAAACAAACAGTGTATGTTAATCAGTATTATACAGGCTGTTCAAAAATGACCGTGACGTCACAAAAAGCCCACTAAATTCAAAGTAAAACACTATTCTTCGGAATAAATTTGTACTAAATAACGTATGTATTATGTTAGCCATATGTGCTAACGTATGAGCTGCGTATCCATAAGACTAATGTTAGTCTTAAAGATACGTAGCAATGTTCTTATTAAGAGGATGTTCCTTTCAATAAAATTTTAGACATTCTCATGCTTACAAATTAAATTTATATGAACGTTTGATAATTTTTTCAATTTTACGTCCATTAGGAAACATATCTACTTATCTTACTTATTTCAATTAGGAAATGAACTTAATATCCACACTAGCATGGCCGGCCCTTGGGTGAGGCAGACTAGAGCCAGGCCTCAAATGATGAAATGCCTCACAAAAATTATCAAAGTATATTTTCAATCACCGGATACCTTTGAAGGGCCTTAATTTGTCTTGCCCAAGGCTTCACAAAACCACGATCCACTCCCAAACCACTTGTGTGGATACAATTTTGCATAGTTTTTAGAAAATTGCTCATAAAAAAAAAAAAATAACAACAATAGTTAATCCAAAATTTAGTTTTCATTAACAATGACCCATTTTCCTTAAGCGTTGTACCTACTATTGTGGTACCTAACTACCTACATTTTTACAGCCGTTCAAAAGCTACGAAAAACGTGTGAGATTTTTTTTTTTGTTTACGTTCCATATAAATTTGATTTGTAAACGTCAGAATTTCAATTGTTTTCTGAATTTTGTTTATAGTAAAAATAAAATATTTAAAATGACAATTTATAAACTATTATGGTATCAGCTCGGTACTATAGTATAAAAATAAAGTAACGATTAAAGTGAATCGATCTGAAATACAGATACAAGATACTTAAATTTAAATATCTAGATACAGATACAGATACATATTTCAAAAAGTATCTAATTTATATCTAGATACTTGATAAGTGTCTAATTACTGTATTTAGATACTTGTAACTAGATACATTACAACACTGTATGTATATTTTTAAGATGTTAGTTTTAGGTCGTTTCTACGTATTCTCCAAATAATCATCGAATTGAAAAAAGTCATACAATAAAAAAGATTTGTGTTTCTATTTTAAACAATTTTTGTTACATACGTTTTTGCTTTTAAGTTAATAAGAAATAAGTCTCACTACGCGGTTCGAATTTATGCGGCCCGCGATTAATTTTTCAATATTAGCTATTTAACTTTCAATAATTGGTCGAATGGAATCGCGATACTTCTTTATTTTTTAAAAAGATTCCATTATAAAGATTTACAACCTCGTCTTTACTCGATATGAACTATTATCCGAATTCCATTTTCTGTACATGTAGATGACGTTCCTGTTGATATACAACAATTAGAAATAATTAATTTACAATGTGATAAATTATTACATGAGAAATATCGAGAAGAGCAAGAAAATTTGAACAATTTTAATAAGCAATTGAATGATGGAACATACGGAAATTTAAAAAAACTTGCAAAGAAATATTTAGTAATCTTCAGTTCAACTTACATTTGTGGACAAACTTTTTCTTTAATGAATTTAAATAAAAATACAACAAGATGAAGATTGAATGATTTACATTTGGAGGCTGTGTTAAGAACAGCTACTACAAGTATAGAGCCAGATATTAAGCAAATAATAGGCGATGCAAAGCGCCTCAACACGTCACATTAGTTTTTTTTTTTGTTAATTTGTTGTACTTACATTTATTCATAAACAAATTCCATAATAACATTTTGTTTACTTAAACGAATCGTTTCTGTTTTTTTAATTTTTTACATTTTTTAATTTTAATATTTCGTCCGGCCCTTGAAAAAAGTTTTCTTTGCAATTCGGCCCGGGGGCAAAAACTGTTGGCCACACCTGGTCTAGCCCAAAGGTTCCTAAATTTTTTTGGTTCCCGGCACAATTCATGTATCAGAATTTTTCCGCGAGGTCTCATATCAAAACATTGGTCTAACTCGAGGCTTATTAAAGTGGTGGGCAAAAAAAAAAAACGTATACGTGGATTTTATTTATATAGATTTAAACAAAATGGTTAAAAAGATCCGGCGTGTATTGCTACCTGTAGAAGATACTAGGAAATATTGAAACAGTAGTAGAGTAAGGTATAATATATGCCTGCTGAATTAAGAAATTTCGAGAACCTACAGAACATCGTGATAGATACACGCAATTTTGAAGTGGTAATAAATTTCATATATCTTGGTTTTTTAGTCACTAAGCTAAATGAAACTAATACGAAAATAAACCGAAGAGTACACGTGGCCAACAAAGCTTATTTTGAACTCTGTAGAAACTTAAAATATAAATATTTCGTATGAGATACATTAAAAAACAAAATACTTCACCGTTGAACCACTGAAGAGCATCAGGTGTTAAGTGAAACTTAAAATCTAGCTTGATAACAAGAAGTACAAAATGTCAAGTTTATAAAACTTGTAAGATTAGCATACGCCTCGGAAATTTGGTTATGACCCAAAATTTACGGGAGAATACTGGGAACATTTGAGAGACTTTTCTCTCTTCGCCACCTATAAAAAGGAGTTAAAGAGCAAGGAATATGGCGCAAGCGCTACAACCATGGACTATATCAGGAATATAAGAACCAGATATAGTTACCACAATAAAAACATGAAGGCTGAGATAGATGACACATCTAGACAGTATGGCTAATATAGAGCCCGCCATCAAATAAAAAGGCAGACAGAATGAGGTAAAAGATTAAAGCGGGAACAAAAAACAAGATCAGGTGGAAGGAGACAACAAATAATTTTAAATAAGGTATTGGAAGACGCAGGCAAGGAGTAGAGAAGGATGGAAGAAGATCCTAATACAGGTCAAGATCCTTTAAGGGTTGTAGATCCAGTAATGATTATGATGAACAGAGTAAGATAGAGATATTGTGTAATTTGCGCTAATAGCCAACCCAACAAAACCCAACACAGAGACAGATTGAGAGAATATATTCGTTGTTTTCCAATTTAGTTGCAGCACGCCAATGGGGATCAACCCTATGTTTTACGAGCTGTATATACATGCAGTTTTAGATCATTATCTGGTATGATACATACTGTGTGCTATTCAGCGGTGTATTTTTGATTTATTGTAATGCGAATTTAATTTTTTAATCGTGGTAACAGGATGAGCGCGTGCACAGTAAAGAATATAAAATTTTTATGCTAAAATTCAGAAGTGATTTATAATCATTTAATATTTAACTAGATATAAAATAAATATATACGTAGTCTGTTAGAGAGCCCTGATAAGAACACTTGGCTCCCAGTTCCTACACAAATTATCATTTAAATGGAAATTATTAGCTCTTGAATTATATTTCAATACCTTTGGTTTCATCTCGAATTATTGCTATATTAAACGATTACCAAAATAATTTTACTTCAGTTTACAGTTTGTACTTTCATGGCACTAGCGAAAATGTTTTGATAAAAAAAATGTCTGGCTTACAAAAGGAAAATAAAAGTTGAGTGGAAGATTAAGGTGGAAATCCAAGAAACGAAAACGAAATATGAAAAAAAAAAATCAAAAAACAAAAGACTCTTATACTGAAAATTTGATAACTTCAAAATGCAAATACATCATTCTATGTCAAGTGGTCTGAAGGTTCATGCTCGACCACCTTCAATTTGGCTAAAATTTTAACTGGTTGTAGATCAATGTTGGAGAACTTCTGGAAATTTTTCGGTCATTATATTAAATATGCAGCGAGATATGGCATTTAGTTTAAAGGTTTATCCGACAACGTTTTTGAATGATTGGAAAATATTCAAAGTTTCACTGTCTGTAAATCAACAACCAAAGCAGTTGTTGATTTGAAAATGTATATTCAAGTTTGCCTTTTTCCTGTGAATCAGAATTAAGCATGCTGAACCTCAAAAAAATATTGAACTTTGCATATTAAGGTATGAAAGTGGACATGAAAATGCCTCATTTGCAAATTGAAGCTCAACTTTGAGGTCCGTTATTTTCAGAACGAACAAGCAGGGAAGCTTGCTGTTTAGTGTACATATTAAAGATATATATGTTAGAGTATTACTATTATCAGCCTAATTAGTCAACAGCATGTGGAGTTATAGCAATAGAAAAATGCTGTCGAAAAAAAAAAAAAAAACTCAAAACTGACCCAGGTTCAGCCGCAAATATCAGGAATTTTGTACTCGACATGGAATGGCTTAGGTGTTATAATATTTGAACTACAATAAATTTCGGAATGCTACGAAGAACGTTTATTAGAATGAAATGTATGGTTTCATTTAGAGCGCTAAAAAATTCTAAATTCATCAATGTGTTGAATGAAAGACAATTTCCGATCAAGTATGACCCAGAGATCTATAATTTGATATGTTATAAGAAAATTTAATGGCATGTATTTTCTTTTTTTTGTAAACGTAATTTGAAATCATGTAGTTTAATATAACTTCTTTAAATGGCAGTAGCCATAAAAGCTTTTAAATCTAACTGCAGCAGCAGTCTAACTGCAGCAATCTAAATCTTGAAAAGAATTTATTGCTTTAAAGACTTTTACGTCATCAGCATATAATAATATTTGGCTACATCTGAAACACTTTTTTGTCATTAAAGTACAAAATAAATATTAAAGGGTCTACATGAGAACTCTGGGCAATACCTGAACTGTATAGATATCAGATAAAAATCCGGTAAGACGAATTGCTTGCATATAATTTTTTATGTAAGAACTAAACCAGCGAACCAGACTTCCATGTATTCCCGCTATATTTAATTCTTCAATTAGGACGTAGTGATCGACTTTATCGAAGGTCTTGCTATTATCTGTATTCGCGACTATAATTACCGAAACGGCACCACTATCGCCTTGTGAACTTTTGACACGAAAAAGGATAGTCATCTGTCAACGTATGTAAACAGTATTGGTTTATAATCAATTTTTGGTCTAATTTACGTTTTCTTGCTGTATAGAGTATATTTAAATTATAACCGAGTATTAAAAAAGTGTATAAATATATGTGAATCCATTTTATGATAAAATTTGCTGCTTGTAAATGAATATTTTCAGAGGTTATATATTGTATGTTGGTGCCGGCTTATACTCACAGAGAAAATAAAATGTTATACTTTGAACTTAAAACATTTATTTGAATACTTAATATCTACACATATCTCAAGAAATTTTATAGAAAGAGAACTTGTAATTTATTCTACACAAGAAAACTGTCAAATATTTGCAAACTAACACAGTTATGGAACACTCCCATGAAATAACAAGGGGTTTTAATTATATTAATAATAATTTACACAACATTAAACGATTTTCTTGCACATGTGAGACAGGAAAAATGAAAAATTCAACGTTAAAAACTTGTTTAAAATCATCTGAACAGTATAAATTCCCTTCAATAGAAACAAAATTTTAGAACCACTGATAATCTTTCAATCTAATATTCGAAGATGTTCTTCCTGTGATTGACTACCATACACACAACAAGGAGTATTTAATCTTTTTTTCTTAAATTTATCACTTTTTTCGCTGTAAAAATGGAGTGAGAATGGACAGAAACAATAAAACACATGGTGAATTATACGTAAACAATGACAGTAACCTTTTTCGAAGTGTTCGCTTTTTTGCCGCTAGAGGGATACGCGTTAAGTTGAGTCACCAATATACAGAGTCCACCGGAGTATTTTTGTATCGAGAACCATCACTGCTAGTGTCTTTATGTCTTTTGGGAAAATCGACGCCCTTTTAATGAAATCGTCAACTGAGTATGGGAATGAGCATTATATTCTTCGTCAAAAAACTGCCGAACCATAAATAAATGATTTGATGCGTTCAAATGATCTGACAAAATCCGTATGATATTACTACTTATTATTTACAAAACTAATACCTTTTCATAGTTTGTGTTACTGTAGTACTGGAAATATTTTATAATAACAATGCAGAACTATTTTAATGAGTTCAGAGATAAAGGGATATGGGTTTGTGAGTCTAAAAATTTGGGTAACACTTGCCTACATGTTACCTAGAAAGACATGGCCATTTAAAAAACAAGATGGGGCATGTGTAAGTGAAGCCAGGAGTAAATTTGACTGGCAGTGTCCAGGGAGACAAAAATTAGTAAGTATGCCAAATTCAAAACACGAATTAAATACAATGATAGAGCAAATAATACATAAAGTGTTCTATCATTTAGAAACTGGGACAATATTATACTAAAAAAAAAAAATCTCCAATTTTGGTCATGTCTTCATGTCAAACCTTATTAGGATCTTCAAAGAAATAATGATTGAAGACATTGAAGACTTGTCCTATTGCATTACACAGCATAATTATTCCCCATTATTTACTAATGAAGACATTATTCCTAGTATTACATAAGTACTTTCACATTCGGCATTGTCACAAATAATCGTGAAAGAATGTGAATCATACTATAAAAAAAATAATTATTATCATCTCATGTTACTTTTCCCACGAGTGAATTTGTTAGAAATATTATATTACAATTAAAAATTTGATTTAAATTAATAAAACAGCAGTAATGCAAGAAAACGACACATTTGACATGCAAAAGATGCATTTTATTAAAAAGGTTACAAATAACAGAAATACGTGGATGTTTCGAACTAGGGGAGTAAACTCTAAATAATTAAAAAAATGCTAGAAGAAAGAAGAAGAAGAATCATCATCATCATCCTTGAGGCGTTCAAAGCCACTGCTGGATATAGATTTCCCTTAAAAATTTCCATTTTTTAGGGTTTTGTAGGTATGCCCAAAAAACCCATATGCCGTCATTTTGTCGTCTGTCTGTCTGTCTGTTCGGTAAAAATTGTAGCCTAACGGCTAAACCTAGTGAGTTGAAATTTGGCATGCTTATACAACTCTTTGACCCGCACATAGGAAAAATACTAAAACATCTAAAAAACATATCACCCTAAAAATATAAACAAATATGTGGTCATCAAAAAAAAAAATATATTTTTTAAAAATTCTGATTAGGGTATCAAATGAAAGTCCTTAGTGCGTGGATTAACGATCAAAATTTTATTTTTGCAAAATAAATTATTTCGACGCGATTTTTGTCAAAATTGTGCAAAAAAAAATTTGTCCCACACCCGGTAGCCCAGATGGTTTAAACTAAAAATCTGAAAAAATTCGGAGAATGTACATTGGTGTGAACCGAAAAGGAATTTTTGATCAGATTATGTTTTCGGAAAATAACGCATTTTTTTGTTTTTTGGTTGACGACATAAATATTTAATATGTTATGTAACACAATAAACCAGTATGTCTTCATGGTGTAGTGGATAGACATCTCGCTTTCTAAATTGCAAACTAGGGTTCGCTTCCAGTCTGGAGACAATTTTATATTTTCTGTTTTTTTCTTGTATTTTATTTTGTTTAAATTATTTTTTCAAAATTCTAGTTATATTTTGGCAAATGTTGCTTTTAATTTTTAAAAGCGTAAATTTAATAACCAGTGGCAATTGTTGAAATTATAATTTAATTCTATGTTTCAATGTATACGAAATCAGAGGGGCGGAGCTTATGACTTAAAACAACCAATGGAAGCCATAGGTGCAATTTTCAAAATTTGCTATATAAAAAAAAAAAAATACTGCACATGTTTAGAAACCTAAATAAAGGTATTAGGCACTCGAATTAAAATAAACAAAAAAATATTTTAATATAAAATTTGTTTCGGCATCCCAAATAATCATCATTCACTTACTAAATACCTGCGAAACTCTGAAATGTGTGAAAATTCGCACTTCACATCAATGTTTTTCTGTTTGAGCTTGTAACCAGTTCGTAGATATACGCTTTAGGTCATCAGTCCAGCGAGTGGGTGGTCTTCCTCAGCTACGTTTATCTGCTCATGGTCTTCACTCGAGAATCCGTTTGGAATCCATTTGTCGTCTGTTGTTCTAGCCCATTTCCATTTAATGGTAGCTACTTTTACAAGGATGTAGATTAGTTTTGTATGTTGATGAATTTCAACATTTGGTATTTTGTCTCTGTTATACCGAGCATAGCTCGTTCCATAATCCTTTGGGTTCCTTGAAACTTTCTAGAAGAATCTTTAGTCAGTGTAGGGTTTCTGCCACGTAGGTTAAGGCATGACACCCCCGGGCATAACACATAGTTCGAAAGCTTTCTTTTTAAAGAGAAAGAATACTCTTTAATAAAAAATGAATTAACTTTATTAAATTTAAGTTTGTTAAATGAGTGATAACATAATAGATTGTGCTAAAATTACAATTTGACCGATATTTAAGTATACGAGGGACAGTCAATAAATAAGGTTGCCCGACTACCTCCAGGTAAAATGACGACGTAACTTGGAACGAGGTGACGTATAGGAATGGTTACGTACCAAAATCAATGACCTACTTATATCTAGTTTGTGTCCTAAGTTATACGTACCTAACGACGTGTTACAAAGAATATAATGTTATTTCACGAGTTCCCGTTCTTTGACAGATTTGTTTCTATTAAATTCATGTAGGAATCCTGTTTAGTTTTAAGGTTAGAATTAATTTTCCCCATTTTCTAATTTATTTTGAAATATATGACAGCGAAATACTTACTCCTGTCATATAATTTATGTCAGCAATGAAATTTTCCTTTTATACCATTAATAGTTAATTACACATTTTCCAATAACTGAATTAATTTAAAAAATATCTAGAATTCATTTATTTGCAATTTAAAAAGTTCAATAGCTGTTAAATCTATTTAAAAATTCCATCTTGTTTTTCTGCTCATTATAGATGTTGAAGAATATAGATAAGTATGTCAGAGAAGAATGAGGAACACTCTGTGCATTCGAAAGACGGCGAAGTGACGGAGAACTTTTATTGGAAAATTCTCAATAGCATGGAAATGCTAGTTTTGCATGCCAAGCTCCTAGCTGCTCAGAGACGAAGTCACACAACAAATAAATGCTTCTTAAAAAGGACTGAATGCGTTTTAGAATATCTCTACTTCAAACAAATACAATATCTTGTACTGCATTCTTTTACATATTACTTTATATTTCTTAGTATGTTGCTGTTTATTCGTATAGGACCAGATTAAATCGAAAGTAGTGCCTTTTAGGATTTCGTAGGTAAAACCAGGGGCGGCGCAAGTATACATAGCACTTCCATGCAAAAGCCAAAACATGGTTCTTATACCCCAAGCCACCTCTTGAAAAAAAAAAAAAAAAACAAGAAAATCATCGCATGGAGCGTCCCATCGGACAAAGCCCCAGGGTATAACCAAGATAACTTTGTACCGTCATTCATGTGTTTATTTGTTTGTACGGCAAAAAGGCTGAACCGAGAATGTTAAAATTGGCATTCGTATACAATATATTATTCATTGGGGTATAAAATAAATAAAATATTTTTTTAAACAAATTTATTCATTATAATTCTTTATTGAATTATTTCGTATACATACAATGTTGATATTATATTGATTAAAAGAGTTTAATAGTATATTTTTTAAATATTTTGAATTTATTTAAGTATTAATTTCAATCACAAAAATACATAAACTTATATAAAGGCAAATGATTTTACTTTGAACTATTATCAGGTCGTCAAGGATGACATTTGTAGTTAATAATATTGCCAAATTTAACAGCTTATTATTTGACATTGGCTTAATATTTTACCATTCTGTTTTTTTTTTTTTTTTTGTTGGAAAGTTACACATCACGCCTGTTTTTTAAAATTAATTTTGTTGAAAATGGAACGATCGGGAATTCGCTCAATTATGAAGTATGAGTTCTTAAGTGGAACGACGCATCACAGACTGCGCGATACATTAATAGTGTATTTGGCTCTAAAGTTACTACGCAGCCGACAATATCAAATTGGTTCGCCAAATTTCGTACAGGTAACTTAAAAACCAAACAAAAAAAAAAAACCCTGGCTCATCGATCACAGCAGAAATATACTGCAACCAACTGGACGAAATGATGCAAAAACTTTAAGAAAAACAGACTAGATTGGTCAACAGATCGACTCCTATCTTATTGCATGATAACGCTAGACCACACACTGCACAAATGACTGTGGCAAAACTACAGGAATTGGAGTTGGAACTTCTTCATCATCCTCCATACTCACCAGACCTAGCCCCCACTGACTACCACTTCTTCTGCCCTTAATTTCGACAATGCTGTAAAGCTGGCCTTCCAGGAATTCATTGACTCTCGTCCGCCAGGGTTTTACACCACCGACCTGAACAACCTGCCGCTTAAATGGCAAAAGTGTACAGAAAATATGGGTGCATAATTTGATGAATAAAATAATTCTTTATATTTGTAAGTTATGAACCAACTTTGCCTTTTTTTCTACAAATTTCATCCTTGATGACCTAATATTATATTTATTATATTTGTCCAGTATAGATTAATATTATTACGAATGTTCAAATAACATTTTCTTTGTATATAGCACAATATGGTACAGGTGTACGTGGTACGTTGGAACTACAAAGGTCAATCAAATTTAAACGTGAATTATTTTTTACAACCAGGTAATTAACGGTAGGCCACTGTTTGCTTCACGGGACGAAGGAGTAGATTTCTGGATTCGATCATCTCCTCGGTGTCCTTGCCAAGGCTGTATATCAGTCAAAAGCACGATTGAGTGAGCAAGAGGATGCATCCGCCCGTAACGTATTATTATCAAGTTTTTGCCAAAATATGAGGTTAAACCAGCTGAAATTTTGAGAAGACTTAGTGCTCCGTTCGAATCAATCCTATCACAGACCTGTGTTTATGAATGGTATAAATTTCGGGTTCGGGCTGTTTGCGATCTTATTGAGAATTGTCAACGCCTAACGGTTATGGATTTCTTTCGGAAGTAAGTGTAAGCTTTGGGGGTGCTCAATCAATCATTCAAGGTGATATGAACTACCGAAAAATCTCGGCAAATTTGGTTCCATGCCTCTAACAGCAACAAACTAAAGGAATTTTTCTGGACACCTCTTGAACATGTCCATACAGTTCACAACCATCGCTGTGCGATTATCATTTGTAAAGAGGCAATGAAAGGACAGCAAACATGTCTCTTTATTTTTTATGAAGACAGGATCTCCAAGCTCCCTATCCGCTGACAAAAATGTATTTTAGTAGGGGAAAACTAGAAAAATATTTTATTTATTTTATATTTGAAGGGTTCGGGTGTAAAATGTATTAACTAGCAATTTTATCTATTGTAGTAAATTGGTAAAAATGCCCAAAAGGAAATCCAAATCAAATTTTAGAACACATTCGGCAAAAATGAGGTTCTTACGATCAGTTAAAATATGCACGCGTTTAGATAAACTGACAAATAGGTCAGACAGACCTATAGATATACAAGTTGCAGAATATAATTGACCAGCGCCGAAATTATAGGTACCCCATCTGGAGAGAATGAGCGAAGAAAGACTCCCTCATTAACAGAGCTATTGGTCCTATAGGTCATTAACAGACCTATAGATATACAAGTTGCAGAATATAATTGACCAGCGCCGAAATAATTGCAATACCCCATCTGGAGAGAATGAGCGAAGAAAGACTCCCTAAATTAGCCTACTATCATAGACCCAAGGAAAGAAGAATCATGGGCAGAAAAAGAAAGAGATGGGGGTGAAGGTTTTGAACAGAAGGCCTTAATGCCTAACCCGTGAAGATGATGACGATGACGAATATAAGGGAATTTTGTGCTAATTTCTATATCATAATGCCAGTTGGGAAACAAAGATATCTGGTTGTAGCGCCGGCACTGTACTTGGTTGAGAAGTTCCAGCTTCCATCTGTCTCTGAATGCATTATTTTTGTTTTATATAGTTTCTGTTTATTGGACGTTCGGTCTCAGATATTCCGTTCAATATTTCACTAGTATATTCTCAGCCATCTGATGCATTCGTCTTCCTCTCTCCAATCTGTACGGATTCACCACTGCACGTTTCAATACACCAACTACATTTTGGTTTTCAATGTTCACATACAAAACATTTTACAATTTAATATCAAAAGGTTGATTCTAAATATTTTTCTGATTTGAAACATATGCGATTACAACTTGTTCTTAGTATTTCTAATCCTATTACACCTTTATTACACACAGAGGTGCGAAAAAATATATATTTGCCACTTCGGAAAATATTATACCAGTTTATTGGATCGATTACACGCCGAAATGATGAAACAGCGGCCTCATTTGGCGAAGAAAAAAGTTATGTTCCACCATGACAATGCATCAGCTCACTCATCCGCAATTGCAACGGCCAAATTAGTCGATTTGCGGGACAAACTGCTCCCACATCCACCCTATTCTGCAGATTTGACACCCTGCAATTTTTTTTCTCTTTCTAAACATGAGGAAATGGCTCGCTGGTAAAAGATTCACATCGAACGAGGAGAACATCTCTGAAACACACGCCTACTTTGCAGAGTTCGAGTAATCGTACTCTTTGAAAGGTTTAAAGAATTTGGAATATCATTGAATGTATCGAGTTAAAAGAAATCTACGTTTAAGAAAGAAGTAGCATTTTAGTAAAAAAATGTCTTTCCTTTCGAAGTCACTGGCTTATCAAACATCCCTGGTATTACTTATCTATTTAAATAGCTTATAACAACTTACTACTATTCTTATTGAAGTATTCTCCAAAAAACCCGGCTTATTATGGACACTTACCTGAAAAAAAAAAAAAAAACGTGTTAGAATACAGGTAGATCAAAAAAAAAAAAAATAGCTATTCACAATGTATATTATTCACGAATGTAAAATTTACAAAGCAATGAGAAGCCGATTTCTGTAGATCACATGAGTAGTATTATAACGATCAAAGTGAGGACGAAGCTAGATCAGACGGAATATATACGATAAAAGCGACAAATATGCAAACATATATCAAATACATTTTTCCGCTTCTATTGCATTTATTCCGCCTGACCTAGCATTGTCCTCACTATTTTGCAATTTTTAGACAGAAAATCTCGAACAAGCCATGAAATATGAGCTGGTGCGTTATTATAGTGCAATTTCCAAGAGTTGTCCTTCTATAAATCTTGCCGTTTTCTACGAATTGCTTTACGCAGCCGATGCAACAAGCTGAAATAGTAATCTTTAGTTACTCTAACACCTTGCGGTAAAAATTCATGGTACACAATACAACGACAATCGAAAAAAAAAAAGTGAGAAAAACTTTAACATTTGATCTAACTTGGCGTGTTTTTCTGGGTTTTGGTTCATTTGGAAGCTTCCATTGAGATGATTGAACCTTTGTCTCGTCATCCATTATGACACACTGGAGCAATGTTGATTCATTGACGAAATCATCTATCATTTCCTGGGCGACATCTTTACTACATATTTTTGTTCCAAATTTAACATTTTCGAAACAAATTTTGATGCCACTAGCCTCATTACCAAAACATTAGTGAAAATTTCTTTGTAAGAACCATAGGATATACTAACTTCTTCAGCAACCTCTCTAATTAAAATTCGACGGTTACCAAGAATTATTTTCTTAACTTCTTCCACGTTTTATCCGGTGATTGAAGTGCTAGGTCTCCCAACTCTATCATCATATTTAACTGATTCACGGCCATTTTGAAAGCGTTAATACCATTTGTAAATCGCTCGTTCATTCATACTCGATTCACCAAATGACTTCTGCAACTTTTCCACTACTTTACAGCACTTAATTTCATTTTTTACGCAAAAACGAATGCATATTCTTTGATCCCTCATTGTGAAAAATACAAAATAGCCGAATATACATAAACACAACTTCCTTAATTAGTCAAAACCTAAAATAAATATCCAATATGGCTGCCAATTGTGACAGTCATCAGAGACCAAGATTATTAAAGTAAAGGTTGTCTCGTAACGTTCTGACCAATCAAAGCGTGACAAAGAATACGTCATAATACGGATTAGTGCAAACTAGAATACAGAATTAATATAAATGCTGATAATTTTATACTGATTTATATAAAATTTAAGGTGATGGGTATTTGTGTTATAGTTAATAAATAACAATAAAATCGAATTCAAATATAATTTTACGAATATTCAAATAAAAAATTGGAGGTTTTATCAGTTTTTAAAAACGGCTGGACGTATTTTAACGAAATTTGGTACAACAGAGTAGAACCAGGATCAAATATAGGCATGATATCTCAAAAAAAATTCTTAGGGAGTGTTTCTGGGTAAAAACTGGTATTAAAAAACAGTAAAAATTGTTTATAAGAAAACAAATCTTATTTGTTCTACGCATTTATTCAATTTGATGAATATTAGGGTAGTTTCAGAGGGACACCCTAAAACTAAAATATTGAAATATTACACTTATTATTCTCTTCACATCAAAAATGAATGTAAGAAAATCTATTTAGAACAAAGAAACATTCATTTCAAAGGAAAAACACATTAACACAAGTAGAAAATCAAAAAATTAAACGATATTTTTATAGTTATATACAAAATTCAAACTTCACGTGTATATAACATATATAATAAACAAAGGCTGAGTACCGTTAGCATAGAAATGACGTACATTTACCCCCACCAGTTCAAGTTATGAGACAACCTTTACTTTAATAATCTTGGTGAGAGACGGGTTAACCAATATGACAACAAAAAAGTTTATCTATCAGACAAAAATAGCCCGGGAATTTAAAAAATTGCACGAAGTTTTTGATGACACTTAGTATAATTTTGAATATCTAAACTTTTTTCTGAATTTTATTTGTGTGAAAAAATTGGAACAATATGAAGAAAAAATTATATGATTATGCAAACATTTTTGGTTGTTCTAGCTTCTGTATTGCACTTTTGCTGTCGGAAAAATTGTGCTGTTTTGATGTATGTTGTTGATTTAACTTGGTGGTTAACATATTTCGATATTGTTTCTGAATTACCAAAAATATGCAGAAACGATTTAGGTCAGAGTTAGACGGAAACATTCCTGCTTTATATATCATCCTTGAGATTCATCTATTCATTTCCGGATGTTTATTGCTAACATCTTCAACACTGTTCTTCCATAATACGTACTACATAAACTGGGGTTATAACTCCATTCATAAAAATACTATCGTATCTATCTGGCAAATAAAATGTATAGATTTCAGAATGTGGCAACAAACGATGATACATATTTCTTGCCTCACAGATCAACGGCGTCTCAATGCTTTTATAGCCTAAATAAGGGTTATTTTACACTAGATAAAATTTTTATATAATATTTTATGCAGTTTCTACGGGAAAATTATATGGAAAAAATGTTTTAGAACGAAAACAAAATATACGACTTCAAGAAAATTGACTCGTTTGATTTTTACGAATAAACATTTTAAATGTAAATCAAGGGAGCAAAACGATAATCAGCCTATAGTCTGTGTCTTTGATTTAAACGGAACTAAATGAGAGTTTTGTTTTCTTACGGTGCAGTGCCGCAACAACAAAAATTGGCGCCTGGTGCGTAAATATATTGGCGCCCCCCCCCCCTACCCTTACTAATTGCATACGCAATTTTTAAAATTTTTATTGTAGGGTGATTGCATCAGTAAGGGAACGTTTAAAACATTTACTTACGTTGTTTTCTTCACCAAAATGTTATTTAAGATATTTACTTACCATATTTTATAGAGAATCCTTAAAATCTTATTGTTATATTTTGATGCAAGTGAAAATAAAAGAATAACTTAGAAAAATAAAAAACATAACTTTATTCATAAAAATCACAAAATCGCCAGAAAAGGAAGACTTACTCCTAATAAAGGAACTATCTTATTATCAGTAAAGGAACATACAAAAATATTTATTATAAAGTCATTTTTTAACAATAAATGTGTAAAAAATTTAAAAAAAAAAATTCGTTTGTATTATTTTTTAGTTTAGTTTTAACCTTTTTCTTTGGTTTGGTTTAAATTGCAATATTAACGATTATGTTAACAAATTGTGTTACAAATCTTTTAATAAACTCAAAAATCATGATAATCAACTAATATAAAAAGGGACAAAATTTAAACTCTAGGTCAATGAAACACAAAATGAAAAACACCTAAAATGAAACACAAAAGGACTAAAGAAATATTATATTACATAATTGAATAACAAAATAAATAAAAAAATATATATTTAATGACAAAAAAAAGGGATATTTGGACAAAAAATAATAAATATTTAGGTATTTTAATAATATATTATATAATCACTTTAACGGAATGGAAAATTAAATAAATTGAACTTTTCTGACTTTTAACTGTGAAAATTCGTTAATTAAGTCTTCATAATTTAATGACTGCGCTGTAGTATTTTCTATTGATATTAAAGCTAAATTTTACAAGCTCTTGGCCCATTGTAGAACGCAAATAATTTTTTATTAACTCTAATTTACTAAAACTGCGTTAATTCGTAGCAACAGTCACAGGAAGCGTTAAAAATATGCGCAGCGCAATGCCAATATTAGGGTACACATCTTTTAAATCGTAAGTGTGGATCACTTCTAATAATTGCATTGCAGTGGCAGTTGTACAGTCATCAATTAATGATCTTGCCTGCCATTTGAAACTTTAGATTATGAAATCAAATTTGTGTTGATTATAGTTTATTAATATAAAAGATAATAATAAAAAAAATTAAATTTGGCCATTCGGCGCCCCTATGAATCCGGCGCCTGGTGCGGCGGCACCTCTCGCACCACCCTTGTTGCGGCACTGTTACGGTGTCACGAAAACTGTGTTTGTCTAGCTAATATCTCATGTTGGCAGAAATTATTCATGTCTAAAATCAAAATGCTAAAAGGAAAATGAGTGACTCAATAATATTTTCCTTTTTTCATTTTATTTTTTATAATATTATTATAAAAAATAAAATATATAATTTTATTAAATTTTTGGAAGACAATAAAAATTAAGAAATGTGAAATTTGTATTAAGAACCAAAATGTAATGAAAATTACATTTTTTAATATCCTAACCTAGAATATTCAAGGTAAGTATGTTTACAAGAGCTTAGATAAAATGATCAAGAGCCATTCAATCGTTAAAAGTTACTAATTATCAAAATCTAATTCCGATTATACATTTGGGATAGAGTATACATGCAATTCCTTGGTTCAGAAGTAGGACTATATTTTTTTTCGCCATCCTTTCGTTGATTATGTTCATTTCAATTTTATTTTGCGTCTAAATGGAATCCAAGGAACTTAACTGTTGTATCGTCGTACAAATTATTATTGTTTAAGCGTCTATTTATACTAAAAACGATAGTTTTTGATACGCAGGATTTAAGATTCATTTGAGACCATTGGAAGTAAACCACACTAGGGCTTGTTCCTGGGTTACATTTATAGCTCTTTGAACATATTAGTAATCTGTTCCTCCATCAATAAATAAGAAATTGTCAGCAAAAAGCACAATCTTCTTTTTTTTGTGTTTTCCGTTGATGGGGGTTCGCTTTTTGGAATTTTGAATACCACTTACGCCGATTAAATGCTTTCATTTGGGTTAAGTTGGGCATCCCTCATGTCATCGTCGAGTGTATCGTTGTTTTGGTCTATCGCGAAGGCTCTTGCCATTTGTTGTAAAACTGTGAGCAATGTAGGGAATAGTACCAAGTGCTGCTCGTCTGACATGTCCAAACCGCTGATGTCGTTTTTCCCGCATATTTTCCTGAATTGGTGTCAAGCCAATCTGCTGCCGAATAACATCATTTGGTGAGCCCTCCAGGAGAAAAATACCCGTGGACCACCGAAGCATGCGCATCTCCATGGAATGTAATGGACGTTCAGTGCTTTTTGTGGCCGGCAAGCATTCATATCTGTCCAATATGACTGTACGGACTATTATCTTGTATATTTTTGATTTAAGGTGTAAGGACATACGCTTCTCGCATAGAATGTCAGTGGCTTCTCTCTATTTTAACTAAGCCGACTTTACACGCGCTTGCACCTAATCAAAAATATTAACCTTCGCTTAGTATTCTAGAGTCTAAATTCCGAAAACTTTTTGTCTTCGTAAGATCCTCTCCGTTTCCTTTCATTGTTCCGGAAGTTGGGAAAGTTTCCATATACTATGTTTTCCTGATGTTAAGTCGAAGACCAAACTGGCGGAAACGGTCAGTCTAATATTAAACCTGGTGTTGTAATTCTTTTCTGGTGACAGCCGAGCATGATATCATCGGCATAGAGTATAATCCAGAGTACACTGTGCTGTAGGTCGTGCGTAATCCTGTCCATGACAAGGATGAATAAATGTGGCGACAGAGATGAGTTGGAAACGCCAGATCGGCAATGTCAGCAGCACATCTTATTCGGCTACTGCTATTTGAGTAGAGTAATTGAATACAGGTGATGAGTTATTCGGGGATACCATGGTCACCATATTAGTTGATGCGGAACTCGATCAAACACTTTCTCGAGATCGAGAAAAACTATATACAAAGGAATTCTTTTTCGATGCTTTTCAATATTTGCCAATATCAAGTTACTTATAAATTATTTTTGAAAAACAAATGCAAGACTAAAATCGCCTACTGATTCATTCAATTTTGCCTAATTTAACCGACGTCGTATCTTATTTTCCGAGATTTTCCTGCTTAAACAGTTATTTTCGACGTCTGTATATCTACGGCAGCCTGGTTGAGAACCACTACTGTAGAGCATACAGTGGCTTAAAATGAATAATACAAAGGGAACCTACTGGTGGGATTTAATGAAATATTGTAGTAATTACATATAGTTAAAATACTGAAACTTAGCTATTGTCATCATTAGAATTAGAGATTCATCATTGGCGTAGTTCTTTGACTTTGTTTTTGTAATTTCGTTTTCTTGAGAAGATGTTTCTATTGTTCATCAAGTTGTTTGTGTTGCATCACAGGAAAATATAATAATAAATCGCCTCATTGCATTTAATAAGAAATAATTATGTAGTTGAAAAGTGACCATTGAAAAGACAGTGCGCAAAGCTTCTAAAAATAGATCATACCTAACAATAAGTGAATGTATATTATTTATAGCTCGCTTAATGTACTGTGAAGGCTATATGAAATTTATGTATGACCATTTGGTGCAACTGCAACGAACAAAAATTAAATAACCGGGATAATATGACTTACTTTTATAGATCTCTGACAGAGGAGTCATTATCGTTTATAATTTTCCTCTTTTTCTTTAAAATGTGAATGAAATATTTTATGTAGTCAGCACATAATTTTAAATTTTATTATACTTAACACTGCACTGATTTTTAAAAAATACACCATTGTATTCATAGCCTCGTTTATGGTAAAATTAGCTTATTTTTGTGATTCTCAAGGTCCCTCGTTTATTTTAATAATTAAAATTAAGAAAAATGTTTAAAAGCATACGGTAATAATTCCTTAAAAACATAAATGCTTAAAACTCGGTAACTATTGATCCTTCAAAAGTATTAATTGAACCACCGTGTTCCCAAAATCTTTCCGCAGATTAAAAAAACACTCAGGCGCTTTAACACAGAGTGTTCGACGCAAGCGTCCAAGTATGGTGAAAGCTGAGATAGCTCATTTTTGGTGGGGATAACATGCGACGTTAATTCATAGATTTCACAAAATCAGTAGGTACAGTTAAGGATAACATAATTGCTAAAGCGGAAGATGGATGGTCGGTGCGGCTAATTGCATGCTTTTATAAATAAAATTGATACACGTTTTGAGTATAGACGCCTACCATTCAAATTCGAATAGATAGATTCACACTAGACAAAAAACGGTGTCCTATTTTTTTATGTCCTTAACTGTACCTATAAAGTATATTATAGTTGACAAAGGTATCATACATTTTAAACGCACATTTTTATTCTTTCTTATTATTTTTTAGAATAAGTTTTTAATTTTTCATTATTCTTCATACGCAGAAAATCTGTAGTAATATATAATTTCGTTCGTTTGTATGTATGCATGTTACCTCGAAACTAAAGAACAACTTTACTGATTAAAAAGAAAAAATACACCAGCTTGTCCATGGCATCGTTTATGGCAAAATAGTTCTGTTTTTATGATTCTAAGCGTATCCGATCCTTTTAAACGATTACAATCAAGCGAAAACGTTAAAATTATATGGAAATAAATCCCTATAAGCATCAATGCTATGAACTCTGTACCTAATTATCATCAGGGATGGATAATGTAACGTAACGATACCCGATAACGTTACCATAATGATTTAACTACAATTTCTAATACAATAATGTAACGATATTTTTATAACGTTATAATAACCTATAACGATTCATAAAAAGTAATTTCGTAACGTTATAAAACTGGTTTTTAAATGCTTCATTTGTATTGAATAATTGTATTGCGATTGCAAGTAAGTTTCCATTTTCGGAGACACTTTTATATTTCTTAAAAACAGTTTTCAACCACAAGACAAGTAGGTATAATTTGATATTTACCACCAAAATAGATCCCAAATATAGGTAATTTCAGGATTAGAAATAAAAATTATTCTTATAACATTATATAAAATTATTTACGTAACGTTTTATAACATAACAATTCAGTTTTTAACGGTTTTAATAACGTTGTGTAACGAAAACAAAAAATAAATAACGTTATATAATAACGTAACGATTTGAAACGTTATTTCATCCCTAATTATCACAGCAGCCGTTGAAATGCAAGGGAAGTCGGTAGTAGGGGGATAGGTAAAGGGAGGAACAGACACCGGGCATGTCAGCTAGTATAAATATAAAATTAGAAAAACTTACCAAGCATTTGTTTTATTTATGCCCTTATTAGGAGTACATTAAAAAGTGTATAAAAGTGCATTAATAAAAATGCGAATATATCAGTTCAATATTGAATAATATGTAGTTAATAAATAATATTTAATAAATAAAAAAAATCACGTGTCCTAATTCCGGAGTTGTGTAATTATCGAGCTTGTAACAGAAGTTGCCGTTTCGCCGCCATTAACTTGTTCAACGAATTGTAGAGTTTTAACACACGTTATTAGAAAACTTTTTGAAGATATTGCTAGAACATCGTGTTATATGCTTGTAACTTGTTGCAAATGGCTTTTGTGGTTTTAGGTTACTGCATCAGATATATATCTGTAGGGAGCCGAACCGGGGTTCCCTGCTCCCAGCCGTTCATAGCTGATGTTCACTACAGATTGATTCTGACATCGGTTATTATCGAAATAACAAAGAGGGGTATTCGATATTCGGTTAACACATTGAAGACACATTTCATATATATATATATATATATAAGTTTGGAATAGTTGGGAAAAGAAGATATTGTGTCGATAGTAACCACAATTATTTCATTAAGGCCTATATTTCGTTAGCCATTCGCTAACTTTATTCAAGGTCTACAAACAAACATTAAATGCAGTTAGTTTATGTATACATAACCCTAGTTTATATGTTACTTACTGAAATACTTAAGTGAGACACATGGATGTAAAATAACTAAACGTTATGTAAAACTGAACCGAAAGTGAACAAAGAAACTTCATAGATGAAAACTTTTAAAAATGAAACATATTTAAAAACTTGTGAAAACCAAGAAACTAAGTCACATTAAAGCAGACGCCATTTTGTACGTTACTAGGTGGCGGAAGTAAGAAGTCAAATCAAGTGTACAGGATAAGCATTTGACTATTTATGGGAAATTAATAACGGCGCAGGCGCAGAAGATTTTAATGTAAAATTTTGAAAAAGAAACGAGGAATGAGCGGGAAACTCATATTATACATAAACGAGAATATTAAGAAAGAAAGGTTATTAAAGACCTGATAATCATGCATACTATCTCACCGAGCATCTCTAAATCCCAATACCGGCCTGAGAATTTCTTATATTTTTAAACGTAAGCAAAAAGGAATAGATTGAATGCAAATTCTCCGTGTCAGTTTTAGAATTTAGTGTATGCTCATAGTGATTAATGTAACACATTTCCTTAAAGAATCTACTAGAATCATGGGAAAATCGATAGGCCTTAATGAAATAATTGTGGTTACTATCGAAACAATATCTTCTTTTCCCAACTATTCCAAACTTATATACTTGTTTCAACGAGAAGAAAGAAATTCTCCGTTTCTATATATATATATCATGTTATTTGGATTACTCGACATTTCTCTTGTTTTATTTGTCTATGGAGAGATCGCAAGAGATATTGAATGTATTAATCATAATACATCTAATATCAATATCAGCAAACATTTCAATGTTTTCAATATTGTTTGCAAACAATTCAGTTTGATATTCCTAGTAACAGTTTATAGAAGGAGTAGCCAAAATTCATAATCAAGATGTTTATAGGGATTTGTAGGTAATAATATAATAATAATTTATTTCGTATTTTTCTTTACATTATACACAGTTTTATCAGTTACATAGATACATAGAGAAATATAAAACAAATTGACTTCGAAGAAGCAACACCACAATGAACAGTGTTCAGTACGTGGCTTATCAATGTTAAGTATTTAATCTGATAAAGTTACGCAGGTACAATAAAAAAAATCAGCTATAGCCACCACAGGACCGACCGCCATCATAAAGTACTTATATAAAATACATTCTAGCAGCAGAGTAGAAATATCTTGGCCTAATATTTTCTAACAGAGATATTATTTATCATGACCATGGAAACGTTACATATAAGTATGAAAAAATTGAGACTTTCGTCAAAAATTCGAAATTTCGAAATATTTTACAAAAATTATTCGAAATTTTTCGTTTTATCAAAAAACGTCTCAAATAAAAGTTATTAATTATTGCTTTTATAGCAACTTTTGTTCAATAAATTTTTTCGAAATATTTCTCTGTTGTGAAATATTCACAAAAATCTTAAAATCGACACGAGTAAACTCCCATTTTTAGTCAACCGATTTTTACCAAAAGTTAATCAAGTCGTGCCATTGATGGCAAAAGCTTAAATATGAAGTTTCATAAAAATCCTTTCAGCCGAATTTGCTCTGCACGTGTACACAGACAGACGGAGAGACAGACGGACAGACAGACAGACGGACGGACAGACAGACCGACAGACATCATGCTAAAAATAGTCAAAACGTTATGTAGGGACATCAATTCGTGGAGATCCATCGAAATCTCGAAATGTTAAAATCGGTATGATAACAATACCTCCCTTATATATGTTGGCGGTCGGTAAAAAGTATTGATAAAAAAGAGTAAATAGTAGGTAATGAAATATGTAACAAAGAAATATGTTCTTAGATTATAGAATTGCAGTATATGATTACATATCAAGAATGTTATTTACATCCGTAACATTTAAAGAATTTAGCTATTTTTAATTTTTTGCTTATTATTATTTGCTTTTATTACATTGTTTTGTTTATCAACTAATTCCAGAAAGTTATTGAAGAAATTATAGACATTATGCATAGAGAAATAATAATAGTTTTTCATTTTGTATTTATTAAATGTTTTCTGTATTGCCTAATTTACTGTCATTAGCCTAGTGCTGTATGAGTGGGATAAGAATGACAATGGGGACGGTTTTTTGATAAAGTGACTGTCGATACCAGAAATGTATATTTAATATGTAAAGTAGTAAAGTAGGTATGACCAAAAAACCATTATAACGTCACTCATGTGTCTGTTTGTACGGCAGAAATTGTAACTAAAAGGCTGAAAATAGAAAGTTGAAATTTAGGATGCTTGTACAACTATTAGAGCCACATATAAGAAAATTATGTAGAGTTCAAAAAAAAACATATCGCGGGAAAAATATAAACAACTATGTATTTAACAAAAAAAAAAATTAAGGCAAGAAAATAATAATAATATGGAAACCATCCCATGTCGGTATTGCTGGCAATGAAAAAGCAGATAAATTAGCCAAAGATGCAACAATGGAAGAAGAATAAGATATGCCTATTACACCTACAGACATGAAGTGTCAAGTCCGAGCCAAAATAAAAGAAAAGTGGGAATCGATGTGGAAAGCTACTACAGAAATCCATCTAAGGATCATAAAAGAGGACACTGGAATACAACGAACAACAGAAAGGACCAAATTGTGCTTACAAGAATAAGATTAGGTCACACCCTTCTTACACACAAGCACATATTCGAGCGCGCAGAACCACCAACCTGCGAATCATGTAATACACGACTCACAGTCAGCCACATAATACTAGAATGTAATAAATTCAGGTCAGAACGGAGTAAACACAACCTACCAACCACAATTAAAGAAACTCTATGCAACAACAATCAATCCGAAACAAATATATTAAACTTTCTCAAAGATATAAACATTTACCACAAAATCTAAATTGCACTAACCCAAAATCTACACCCACACATACGTACAACATACACTCACACACCCATATTTATAATTAAAAATATTAATAATTTATTGTAACACATATATTACTAAGGTACCAAGGTGCCAAGAGCCTCGGTAGCTGAGGCACCTGTAAAATATTTTCAATAAAAAAAAAATATATATTTTTTAAAAATTTTGAATGCGGTATCAAATAAACCTCTTAATGCGTAAATAAACAAACACTTTTATTTTAGAAAAATCAATTTTTAATGGTTTTTTCGTCAAAAATATGTCAAAAAGCTTTTGTGTCCCAACTTATTTCAAATAGGGGTTGATCTAAAAATTAAATGAAAAAAATGTACATGATGTAAATTACGTACATTGATGGAAACAGGAATTTTTTTCGAAAAAAATCGTATTTTTGTGTCTTTGAAAAAAATAATAATTTTTGTATTTTTTTTTTTTTTTTCTGTGGTATCAAAAGAAAGCTCTCACGAGGTAGATTAAGAAACGGAAAGTAGTTTTTTTAAATTCTTTTATTTCAACAGGTTTTTTTCCAAAATTATACTAAAAAAATACTGACCCGCATTCTTTAACCCAAAGGTTAAAGGTTAAATATCTGTAAAAATTCTTAGTAATGTACATCGATCTGAATCGAAAATGTACGAAAGGAATTTTTGATCAGATTGCGTTTTTGACAAAATTAATTATGGCTAATAATGTCATGGACTTTTTGTATTTATGATTATGGTACTGCATGTCTTTTTTGAAATTAAAAATATAATAAACATTTTTTTTTGATAGAGAGTGCTATGACTTTCAGTGAGTGACATGTGAATTGTATTTTGTCTATAATTCGAAGGTAATCACTAAAGTTATTTATATATACTATCACATCTTTTTTATTAAAACATACCCTATCTATGAAAATAATATCCTATATTATTTTCCACCCACACATTTATCAATAAACAATAACCAAACTTTTATAACCACACTGACATAAACTCAAATTTGACATATACAGACGAAGAACACGTCAGACTCACCCGATAAAAGGGGGCCGGTCAGTACCGCTTTTGGCCGGATTTTTTAATCCGACAAAGCAATGCTCAACGCGTATAAACATAGTGCATTGCCGTAATTAATATTTATATTTAAATATGTTTTCGACAATGCAAGCAAACGCGCCAAATTCAAACCAAAATAATTCTTCAACTAATAACATCTCAACCTATAACACTACAAATACTACAAAAACATTTGCAAATGCAATTAAAACCAACAAAATGAACCTTCCAAACCGTGAACAAGCGATTGTTATGGAAACATCTCAAGATATACCAACCGAAAAGTATGTATACAAGATCGGAGATATAGTAGGGCCCCAAAATATAACACATGCATCCAAAATATTTAATAAAAGACTATGTATTTTTTTATCGAAAAAAGATTTAGTCCAAGAGTTGTTAAATAATCACAAAACAATAAATGTTGAAAATCAAACTGTTGAAATTAGAAGATATGTGAACCCAGCACAAAGAATAATTATATCCAATGTATGCCCGTCCATCCCAAATGAACTTATTGAACAATCGTTAACATCTAGTGGTATCAGAATGGTATCACCTATCACCTCACTTCGTGCAGGAATTGATCGTGCTGAATACAAGCATATTCTAAGCTTTAGAAGACAAGTATTTATTCCGTCGGAAGAAGACAAACCAATACCAAGCAGTGCTGTCATTTTGCATGACGACCTTCAATACAGAATATATTTTACTCTGGATACTGTATGCTTTCAGTGCAACGAAAAAGGTCATATAGTAAAAAATTGTCCAAATAAATCCAACAATTCAAGTGACACATCCAACGATACTGCGACAACAACCATCAACAACACGTTAACAAACACAAATTAATATTACGTAGATAATGTAGGAAAATCAAGCCAAGATGATACTGAAGAGAAAGAAATACACCCTGAAGAAAATTCTAACCAAAATAAACAAAATCAACCTATAGAGGAACATAGAATTCCGGAAAATCACACAACCCCCATCTCAAATCTAGGTAACCCAAGAAAACGTTTGCAATACTCAAGTGGTTCAGAAGAGGAGATAATATGCCAAGATGATATACTACAATCTCAATCCACCCAAAATCCTAAATCACAATCTACTCAAAAGGAGAAAAACAATTCCGAAAAGAATAATACAGAAAAAAATAAACCAAAACCAAAAAAATACAGATCTGAAGAAGATGAAGCCCTGACGCCAATAAAGCTAGAAATGGAAAACAACCTATCACAGTACCCTCTTACGTATGAAAAATTTAAACAATTTCTTGAAAAGGTACAAGGCTCGTCGGAACACCTAAAAATAGCGAGGGAATTTACAAAAGACATATCAGGATTATTACTATCAATCAAAGATTTACACACCTTCCTAGATGACAGACCTACTAAACACCGTTTCACCAGGTTAGTAAATCGTATCAAAGAGCAACTTACCGCAGAAATAAACAACTAAATCATGGCCTTAATTCAGTGGAACTTAAATGGATTTTATTCTCACCTTCCAGAACTTCAACAAATAATAACCCAAGAAAACTGCTACTACATTTGTTTACAAGAAACTCGCCTTCAAACTAATCAAGCTTCAAACTTAAAACAATATACACACTTTAGAAAAGACCGTATTAACCAAAATATCGCTAGCGGTGGAGTAGCCATCTTTGTCAAAAATTCCATATACGCTGAAGAAATAAATTTAACAACTGACATTGAGGCAGTGGCTATATCTACTATTGTACCCAGCATGTCAAAAATCACTATTTGTAACATATATTTACCACCTAACAAAAATTTCACTGTACAACAGTTAGAATCAGTCATAAAGCAATTACCACCGCCTTTCATAATTGTCGGGGATTTCAACAGTCACAATACTTTGTGGGGTTCAAACAAAACAGATAACAGGGGTAAGAAAATAGAAAAACTACTCAACGACAATATAATAATTCTAAACAATGAATCGCCGACTCATTTTTGTGCTAAAACTGGAAGTTTTTCGAATATAGATTTGTCAATATGTGAAGCGTCAATAACACCAAACTTGATCTGGGATGTTCTCCCACTTGCGTGGGGTAACGGCCATTTACCGATAAAAATAAACTTTCCTCAAACTAAAGAGCAGCCACAAGGAACCAAATGGAATATGAAAAACGCAAATTGGGAACAATTTAAAATTTTAACTACAGTAGAGTCCACAGAAATACCCGAAAATATAGAAATAAATGTAGTAGTAGAACAGTTTACACATCTCATACATCAAGCTGCAATAGAATCAATTGGGTATAAAATGGACATCAAATTCAAAAAATGTGTTCCATGGTGGAATAAAACATGCAAAGATGTAACAAAGCAATTAAAACGAGCATTGAATAAATATAAAAAGAATAAAAATATAGACAACTTGGTGCACCTAAAACAATGTAGAGCTAGAGCGAGAAGAGTCATTTTAGAAAGTAAGAGAAGATCATGGGAACAATTCACAACAACAATAAACCCTACGACCCCGCCGTCACAGATATGGGATAAAATTCGGAAAATAAAAGGAACACGAGCATCAACTGTAACCACCACAATATTCAAAAACGGTAAAACTATTACATCTCCTCAAGATATAGTTGAAGAATTTGCTGATACTTTTCATTTCAATTCATCTGATAATAATTATAATAGTACATTTTTAAACTACAAAAATACTAGAGAAAGAGAACATTTACTTCACATAGAAGAATCAGAAAATAACGTGAATAAAGCTTTTACAGAAAATGAGTTAAGATTAGCAATCAATAACCTAAAAGACAACAAATGTCCTGGGCCAGATAGCATCCCAGCTGAATTTATAAAACAGCTACCTGAGACTGCAGTTGATCATCTTTTACAAATATACAATTACATATGGAAAAATAAAGTTTACCCAATCACATGGACAGAAGTCACCACTTTTCCAATACTCAAACCCAATAAAGACAAAACAAACACAGATAACTACCGACCCATATCTGCATCAAACATCCTTAGCAAAATATTACAAACAATGGTCAACAACCGATTAATATGGTACTTAGAATCAAATAACTATCTGAATGTAAGCCAATCTGGTTTCAGGAAAAATAGATCCACCATGGATAATATCTTGCTTCTTTCGACAGAAGTACAAAAAGCCTTTAAAAACCAACAAAGCTCAATTGCACTTTTTTTTGATCTACGGAAAGCATATGATATGACGTGGCGATACCATATACTAACATCTATGCAGGATTACGGGCTAAATGGACAGATATTACATTATGTTAAAAATTTTTTAGAAAATCGTACATTTAAAGTTAAAACAAACAGATACATATCAGAACTAAGAACTCAAGATAACGGGGTGCCTCAAGGAGAAATAATTAGCGTTACGTTATTTCTAATAGCAATTAACAGCATTTTTCAGTACATACCAAATAATGTAAAAGCATGTTTGTTCGCTGATGACTTGGTGATTTACTGTTCCGGTAAAAATCTACATACCCTAAAAAGACAACTACAAGAGGCAATAAATAACTTGGAAAATTGGTCTAATATAAGCGGCTTCCAATTCTCTCACACAAAAACTAAAGCTTTACATTTTAACAAAAGACAATATAACAAAATAAATCCTATATTAAAACTAAATAATAACAAAATTGAATACGTCGACAAAATTAGATTTCTTGGAATTACTTTTGATAAAAAATTTACCTGGAAAGAACATATAACCCAACTTAAAATTGAATGCTCGAAACGCTTAAACATTTTGAAAACTTTAGCACACCACAAATGGGGAGCTAACAGAGAAACCATGTTAAAAATATATCATGCATTAATTCGTTCCAAATTGGACTATGGGTGTATGGCTTTTCAACAGGCAAAAAGGACATATCTTAGTATTTTAGAGCCAATTCAAAATCAAGCAATACGTATCTGTACAGGTGCAATGCGAACTAGTCCGATAGCGAGTATTTTGTGTGAGGCAAACCAAATCCCTCTTGATTATCGTAGAACACAATTTACACTTTCTTACATCACTAACTTAGCCTATAATCCTAATATACCATTATTCAATGAGATTTTCACGTCAAATAATGAAATAGTCTGTTTAAAAGATGATCTCCCATTACATAGCAAAATTTTACAACAATTTTCTGATTTAAATATCTCGTTTCCGAACATACTGTCATACATACCAAACCGAATTCCACCTTGGATCATTCACTCACCACAAATTATACTCAATCTAACTAAGTATCCAAAGGACACAACCCATCCAAATACTTACAAAAAGGCATACCTCGAATTAATGGACAAATTCAAACAATTTCATGCCATTTATACTGATGGTTCAAAAATAAACTCTAAAACGGGAGCAGCAGTCGTTTTTGACAACGAAGCTCACAGTTACCATCTATCAGACATAACAAGTGTCTTTACAGCTGAAGTTTTTAGTATGCTAAAAGCAACGGAACTAATTAAAAAAACAGAAGATGGAAGATTAAATTTTATTATCCAAAGTGACTCGCTGAGTACCATTTTAAGTATTTATCAACTCTATCCAAGAAACCATACCATCCGGAATATTAAAGAAAATATACATGATGCCATATGCCATGGGAAAAACATTATAATCATGTGGATTCCATCACATATAGGTATACATGGAAACGAGAAAGCAGATCAAGCAGCAAAGCACTCTATTAATTTACCACCTTTAAATACACATATCCCAGCCAATGATTTTAAAAATCATATTAAAATGAAAATACGTACAGAATGGGAAAAATGCTGGCGATTGTCACAGAACCACCTCAGATCGATAAAAGAAGATACCAAAGAGTGGAAATGCAAAAAAGATCGTAAAGAACAAATAGTTTTAACCAGGATGCGTATTGGACACACGTTATTCACGCACAAATATATTTTCGATCATCAAGAACCACCAGAATGTAACATCTGTGATAAAAAAATCACTGTTAACCATTTACTTATAGAATGTGAAAAGTATCATATACAAAGGAAAAAATACAATATACCATCAACGCTAAAGGAAGCTCTGAAGAATGTACATCAAGTTGAAGAAAATGTAATAAAATTCCTCAAAGATTGCCACCTATATAACAAAATATAATGTTAAATAAATTTGTATAAATCAATATTGTAAAAATTTAATGTACCGGGTGCCAATAACCTTAGTTGTTGAGGCTCCCTAAATTAAATAAAAAAAAAAAAAAAACATTTTTTAACAGCTGATAATCGACTACTATTAAAGTCATGATTCAACCTATTGTTTAAATTATTTTAATTTTCTGTTTTTAAGTTATCAAAGTGCCGATTGGCGTAGCGTAGTGGTAACACAGGTATCCTGCGTTGCTAAGATCTCGAGTTCAAATCCCGTTCAGACATGGAATTTTCAAAAAACAAAAAAAAAAAAAATTGAATTATCCTGGCTAGTTGCGGAAGTAGCAAAGGCCATTAAAATGAAAAAATAAAATAAAAAAAGTTATCAAAGAGGAATAAATTATTTATAACTAAAATAAAAATGTTACTGAAATTGAAAAAAAAAAAAATTAAGCCATTTATCAATGTATTTCTCAATAATTTAATAGAAGAATTAAATACGAAGCAAATGCAGAAAAAATCACTGGGATTTTTTAGTTTAATCTTTATTATATCTTATTTTTCACAAATAATTTAAGAAAATAAATGAAAGCTAGTAGTATTTAAATAACGAATAAAAATGATTAAAAAAAACTGTTGATTTTGAGGTGATTATAGAAGAAATATTGTCCTAGACATCCAGCATTCCGTTGGCTTCTTATACTTATTAAATATCTACAACACCCTGAAATGTGTGAAAATTCATACTTCACATATTTTTTTAAAAATGTAATGTAGGGATCAATTAAAGTTGTAGCACTTAGATTAATAAACGATAGAGATTTACAAAAGTTTCTTGATTTTGACGCAATTACAACAAAAAATATCGTTCTATACTAAATATCTACAAAACCCTGAAATAAAATTCACATTACATGTTTATTTATTTATTTATTATTATTGTTATTGATATATTTTCTTCAATCAAAAATGTAAGTTCTTATAACTCAAATTATAGGGTAGAATATGGATAGGTATTTCTAGAAATTCAATAATATCTCTAGTACCATTATGCATTAAAAATGTGTTTATTGCATGGGGGAAATTCTGTTCTATGTAATCAGCTTGCATAAAAGATAAACAGGGAGGAATGTAATACGTGCATAAACATATGCGTTATGTTTAAAAGTGTTTTAATATGATAAGATAGTAGAAAATTTACATAAAATTTTCCTGAAATGGATTAAATAGGGTCCCTAAATTAGTTTTTGGAAACGAATATTGGAAACTTATGCAGTACATCCATATCAGAATAGCTAAGTTATGATGTCACTTTATTCTAAGAAAAGCCCTAGGTACCAACTACTGTGGCGTATAACAGTTCAGCTCAATTTTAGGTTATGAGCACGTAGAAAGATTTTTGCCGGCTACTATAGCACGACCGACGAGAGTATCTCCTTACTTTCAAATGAAGCTGAACACGTATTTTTCGGAAAAAATTGTGGGGACTTGTGTAAACAGGATTCCTTAAAAAATTACTTACCAGCTCACAAAAAGCTAGCAGTCGCTTTTTTGATATTTTATTGATTTTTGTAATTTTAGCGAACCACTTATATTTAATAGATATTAATAAAATATATTTGATGTAGCCAATTACCAACATTTATAATTATTTATCAACAGTAACAATGAATAAATTTTATTATTTTGTTATGAATTTGTCTGCAGAAGTGGCATGTTTTAGTACAGTGTTTCCCCAAACTGTGCTCCGCCAGCGTCTACTAGTGCTCCGCGATCTAGTAGTGTTGCTATATATATATATATTGCAATCATAGTGCTCCGCTACGATTTTTTTTTCGTGAAAAGTGCTCCGTGGCTCTAAAAGTTTGGGAATTCTGTTTTAGTAGATATATAGCACCCCCAAGCAGATACGAGAACATTAATTTTGAACCAGTCCATATACAATAAAGAAATTTCAATAAATAAAAATTTATGTGTGCACTGACACAACAAATGTCGAGAAAAAGCATTTATAAGCAACCAAAAACAATATTTTTACAATGACATATATCAGGTAATGGGTTGCGTAAATAATACACGTGTATACTCTTAGATAGTTCTTTATTAACTAATTACGATTGTACTAACCTTTATGTTAGTACACATACATACACATACATTACATCTCCCTTTTTCTTAAGATAATAATTCATATACAGTATTTTACATTAATTCTAAATTTATATTATACCCTTTTTACACAACATTTATAAAGGGCCCCCTTTTTTAAACTATATTTACAAAGTATGTGGAGATGGTCGTGTCCGTAATGAATAGAAGTGGAAAGGTTGTACGGGTATCGGACATAAATAAAAACAACTATCTACAGCTGACCAGTTTCGGAATAGTTTATTCCTTCATCAGAGCTGCTACATAAAGGAAAATCAGAAGACAGTATAAGTGTACATTGTATATGAATAAATGAATATAATATAAGTATAAGTATAACATTGTAAACCATACCTGAGATAATAGTGATTAAGTGTAATGGTGAGATAGATAAAAACGGGTCATGATATAAAAAACAATGTGTTGAAATATAAATAAATAAATAAATAATGTAAAACGAAGTCAGAGATTAAAATAAACGATACAACAAATTAAAAAATTTTTTTTTTAAATAAATAGGTAAAATATATGAGCACAGGTGTGTCGTGATATTATAAGATTGATAATGATGACTAGTTATTACTATTCCGAAACTGGTCAGCTGTAGATAGTTGTTTTTATTTATGTCCGATACCCGTACAACCTTTCCATTTTTACAAAGTATATACAATTTGTCCGTGTTGTACTCTTAAAGTACGAAGATGACAATTTTCTAATTAGGTTGATGACGTCGTACTTCTAACTTAACTCATTTATAACATTTTCTCTTTTCTTTTTACGGGGCCTAATGTCTATGCACTGCATAAGACCCAAATCTATGCACTGCATAAGACCCAAAACTTTACTGCCGGCGGACTTAATTCGCCATTGATAACCAGCACGAAAAATCAAGTAAATCTGTTACACCAAGAAATCTGAGACTTAATTCGAGCTGCTATAACTTTGCGCTGACTCTCTTTTCAAAACAATATTCCTCTCTAAAAACACTAATGCCAGGGCTCTTCAAACCAATAGCATTCCCCATACTTTTCTATTGCCCCGAAATATGGTCTTAACAAAGGGAGATCGACAACTCCAGTTTAGGAAACAAAGTATTATGCCCAATTTTTGATCCAACTCAAATTGATGGACAAGTAGGAAACCGCAAAAAATAAAATAGCCGAAAACTGTATTCAAAACCGTGTATCACACAAGAAGTTTTGTTTTGTTTTCCACCGAAGATACACGCATACATTTGTATAAATGATTTTACACAAATGTTTTTTTTTTTTTATTTAATTTTTATTTAGAGACGCTTCAACTGCTAGGCTTAGCGTCTTATATATTATAATTATAAATAAAAGCATATTAAACACTTATAATTAACTTATAAATTTTAACATTAAACACTTATAATTGACTTATAATTGTATTACACAATTTTAATATATAATAGTAATATTTAGATCTAGATTTGTTTTAGTAGTTTTATGTCGCTTAAGCAATTTATGATGTTAGTGGTACTGTCTGGGCTGTTTTGTAAGGCTGTTGTGATGTTGTTAGGGATATTGAATTTGGTTCTTGAAGAGTTGTATGATTCACATTCGGATAAAATATGTTCTATGGTCAATAGCACGTCGCAGTTTTCACACCGTGGGGGGGTTTCTCTGTTGAATAGGTAGCTGTGGGTGAGTCTTGAGTGTCCAATGCGCAGTCTTGTCATTAATGTCTGTATTTTTCGTCCTTTTTCCAGAACCCATACTTTTATGTCTTTCTTGATACTTCGTAATTTGTTCCTATTTGGGTCGATATTGAGCCATGCACTTTTTTTGTGTTGTACTGTAATGTCTTTGAGAGCATTCTTAAAGTCTGTTGCTGGTATAGGGATATTTTGTACTGGGCTTGTATCTTCTTTTGCTGCATTGTCAGCTTGTTCGTTGCCGTCAATGCCTGAATGACCTGGAATCCATATTAGGTATATTTTATTTTCGTGTAAGTTTGATAGTTTGTGGATCTCTTCTTATTTTTTTATTATAGTTGGATTTTTACTTTGCATGTTCTGTATGTTGTTTAATGCGGCTATCGAGTCTGAGCAAATTACTATTTTGTGATTATTAGCAGTTATAGATTGTAGTGCCATGTAAATACTTAATTCTTCAGCTGTATCTATGGATACAGTAGTAGGTAATCTTGAAGATGTTGTGGTTTCAGCTGTTACTTGGGCAACCCCAACGTGGTTTTTCTTCTTGGATGCGTCTGTATAGATTATCTTGGTTGGTTGGATTCTAGAACAGATTTCTTCGTATTTCTTTTAGTATGGGAGACTTGAAGTAGCTTCTTTTTGAAGACGGTGAAGTGATAAATCGAATTTGGGTGTTGTAAGTGCCCAGGAGGGAGTGTTGTGGATTAAATATTTTTGAAGTTTGGGAAATTGTATGTTTAGTGCTGAGAGGTATTCAATGATTTGTTTTTGTAATAAGGTTTCGTCTTGGATATTTAGGATATTTTGATTTATTTTGAATAGTCTGTTAAATGTTGGATGGTCTGGATGTGTTACTAGGTTTATTGCGTAGTTTGTGAGTAGTTGCTTTCGTCTCATATTGAGTGGAACCTCCCCAGATTCGTTCAGTATGCTTTCTACGGGACTTGTTCGGAAAGCTTCTATTGCCAACCTTAGCACGGTGTTTTGTATATTGTCTAATTTTTTTAATATAGTTTTTTTTAGCACACTAATGTTTGCAAACGGTTTTTAAACAATTTTTATACAGTTTTTAAACTTGTTCTTGCATGTTTGCGGGCAAAAGTATGTAGATGTGGACTAGGCATTACAGAAATAAGATTCATGAGAAAGATTGCAGGCAAAAAGAAATATATAGAATTAGAAATACGGTTCGTAGAGAGAATCTTGGAACAGTTCTTGTAGAGCATTTAATAGAACATAGCCAGTTGAGGTGGTACGGACATGTGTAGAATGGACCATAAAAGAGAAACAAAAAAGATTTTTAAAGCCAGGACATCTAAAAAAAAGTCAAAGGAAGACCAAGAAGAACGTGGAAAGAAGGAATCAAGAGAGCAGCAGCAAGAAGAGGGAAGAAATGGGAAGAAACAAGGACTATGACATAAGGTAGAAAAAAGTGACAAGAAATATGGAGAAAGACGCGCAAACTTGACTCGCAAATTTGAGAAAATTGTTTGATGTAATATCCACAGAACTATTGCTAATGGCAGAGAGTAAGATGTGGATTGCTATGATGATAACGTTCGGGACATATAAATTAAGAGAAGAAAAAGAGAGAGATATGTCACAAATTTTATAAAAATAATATCCCACCATATGTTATAGATGAAACACATTTGTTAAGTTTTTCAACAAGTAATTATCGCACTTAATTTAAGTGTCCAGGACAAGATATTATTATCATTTTAATTCTCATTTTATTAAGAGCTGAGAAATGCGGTTTTCAGTTATAAATAGAACTGGCAGAGTGTAAACTGTAAGCCATCTCTCAGCTGCATTCATCGCTCAGTCGTTCGGCAATATGCATGATGTCATCACAATGCCTAACTATGACCCTGACTTAAATTTTGCGATTGCTAATTTTAGACCTATTGCTCACTCCTCCTACTTTTAGTTAGTTTATTTATAGGGCACGATATGTAGCGTGTTTTAATACAGCTCTTTCCGCGTTCCAACAGAACTAAGTACATTTTTTGACGTAACATTGAAAAAAAAACAGGAATTTCTTTTAAAGTATTTGCAGTGGAGAAGAGTATGACATTGGAATTACGATGGAAATTAGAAAAGTTGACAACCTAATACTGAAAGACTATATTTTTCTATTTGGAATTAATTTTAATATTTTAGTACATTTGTGACTTTATTCCTTCCTGGAATTCCGATTCCTCAAGGTTCTCCATATAATTACTGCTACTTTCATTGCATAATATTGTGGATAGGGAATCATATTCCATTATTTATTAGGGTTTCGTGGTTTGACCACCCACAAACCCTTATAACGTCACTTATTTGTCTGTCTGTACGATAGAAATTGTAGCCAAAGTTGAAATTTGGCATGCTTGTAAAACTCTTTGACCAATATATAGGAAAAATATAATGAGTTCAAGATAATACAGCGCAGGATAAATATAAACAAATATGTATTTAATGGAAACATAAATATATTTTTTAATTTAGAGTAACAAATGAAGCCTCTTCATGCGTGAATAAACTAACAAATTATTTTTGAAAAATAATTTTTATTATGGAATTTTCGCAAAAAAATGTCAACAAACTTTTGTTCATCACCCTATCTCAGATTAGTTTTTCAAAAAATAGAGAATTTTTTGTCGAATAAAATAATTATTTTTTAAAAAATTAAGGAAGGAAAAGTAGTTTTTTAGAATTTTTAAATTTTAACATGAAATTTTCCAAATATGTACCAAGGGGTAAAGCTAAAAATCTGAAAAAATTCTAAATAATGTACATTGATCTAAATCCGGAAACGTACAAGAGAAATTTTATCAGATTTCGTTTTTGGAAAATTATAATATTAATATTATGGATTTTTTGTATTTATAGCTAATGCGTCTTTTTTTTCGCGTTTCTTTTTGAAATTAAAAATATAATAAATAATTTAAATAAAAAAACAGCTTAAAACTGAGTTCATATATGTAGAGTGTAGTATTCAGTAGATTTCGCCTACTATTATACGTCGTGATTCAGCTATTGTTTGAATTACTTTAGTTTTTTGTTTTTAAGGTATCAAAGAGGAATAAATCATTTATATAGTAATGAAATAGTTACAAATCAAATAATGCATTGTTAATATATAGAAAACGTATCTGAAATTGAAAAAATTAAGCCATTTATATTTCTTATTAAGTTAATGAAGAATTGAAGTAAATGCAGAGAAAACTATGCTGGGATTTTTTAATTTAAATTTTATTGTGACGAAATTTTCGCGAATTATTTAATTTTTGTTTAATAAAATTAAATGGAAGCTCTTAGTACTTAAATAACGAATAAAATGATTAACAAAAAACTATTGATTTAAATATTCCTAGACATCCAACATTATGTTGGCTTCTTACACTTAAATACCTACAAAATCCAGAAATGTATGAAAATTCACACTTTACATCCATTTTTTAATAGTGTTTTACATTCATTATTGTTATTAACGTCGCTATAAATTTCATGAAAAATATTGGTTTTACATAATAGATTTAAAAATACTTTCATTGAAGAAGGATTCGTTAAGCGGGATACACTCGTAAAAAGTATCCTTGATTGGATCTTACATAAGAGAGAAATACAGTGACGGACATACAGATGGATATTTATTGTTTAATAGCAGATTTACAAAATATTTCGTTAAAGCGGGAATTCGTTAAGCGAGATACGCCCGTAAAAAGTCATGAAAGTGGCAATATATAACACACTGAGAGACATACAAATATTCTAAAAATGGTCAAAATGGTCTCAACTAAAGCTACCAAAGCCAAAAACTAAGAAAATTTTTAATGTACAAACAGAGCCACCAACTTTATATCTATATATAGATGGGTCTCGTTTCAATTTTATCTCAAGAACGAATATTCATTGCTAGTTACAAATGATACATTGTACGGTATGTTGCGAGTTGAAAGCTATTAAATATTAAGTTAGGTAAGGTTAGTAAAGTAAATAACAAATAATTTTTTCTTTGTAATACGTGGGTGGAAAATGCGTACAATATATGGTAAATAAACAGAAGGTTTATTACCAGATACATTTCATGCTAATGACAAAACAAGCGTTTCAAATACATTAATTATTCATAAATTATTTACTGAAAAACTTGCATTTAAAAGTAATTATGATCGCGTTCTATGCTGTAAATAAATATTATGAAAATAATGGCGCTCTTTCGATGACGAAGATTGATCTGCAATCATCTAGTAACAGCGAGATCAATTCTGAATTTACAGCATTTTTAGAGAAGACACTACAATATCGCATTTTAAATAGCAAATGGAACAAGAGGTGCACAAATAATTGTGTTAAGCTAAACCTAAGATCTGTAAGCAGCGAAGCAACGGATCATGAAATCCCAAATTCGCTAGACTGGTTATAAGAATGCTTGAAAATAAGTATTCGCCATTTGGAACATGGACCAATAAACCAAAATATTCAAAGGTGTTGTGGAAAAGCATATCAAGGACGAAAAAATAAAAATCTAAAGTGAATTGAAGGCTATGCTAAAGTGATGTGGATAGATGAATCAAACATAGAGCTGAATATTAAAGAACATGTAAATTACATGTCAAAATATTTGAAATTAGATAAACCCAGGGTTTTTTATAAAATGTCTGTTTTTTTATATTACTGCTTTTTGAACATTTTAGTGCTAAGTTTGTCCGTCGCCGATCCGGAGAGGCTTACAATCCGGAATGCATTATACCTAGCGTTAAATTCGGAGGCGGTAGTATAATAGTTTGGGGCAGTATGGCAGTAACTGGTGTTGGAGAAATATTTGTTTGTACCGGAAGAATGAACAGCGAACGTTATATTGAAATGCTCGAGGAAATGCTTAATTTTTAAAACTGTTCAACAAAATGAGCTCTAATTATTATTTTCAATAAGATAACGCTCCCCGTCACAAATCCAAACGAGTATTAGAATGGTTTAAAAATAATAGGATTAAAGTTTTGGTCTCTCCGCCTCAATTCTCTGATTTGTCGCCGATTGAGCATTTATGGGGCATTCTAAGGACAAGAGTAGCTCGGACAAAAGAATTATTAAAAGAAAGGATTTTTAATGAGTAGAATAAAATATCACAAGAAGATTGCTGAAAATTAGTGGAAAGTATGCCCCGTAGAATAAAAAGTGTAATTAAAGCAAAAGGCGATTGTACAAAATAATGATAAATATTTTTATAAATAACTTTTATAATTTACCTGTTTTTATTCTTTGAACCTTAAACTATAACTTACAACTAAAATATTTAAATTCCTAGCTATTTAGATCTAGTAATAAGAGTAAATTTAAATTTTCATTGGGGGGTCTAATACTTTAAGCCAAGGCTTTATATTACCAGCAGGTTCCCCACAATGCAAACCACTTAAAAATCAAGGAATGACGAATACGAATCTAAATAAATGAATTGTAATAAATAAAATAATGTTTTTTCATCCCTTCGTGGATGAAATTATTAAGTTTATCAAAATATAAACATAAGCAAGAAACGTAGAATTTTTCCTTGAATCGAACTGTATCCAGCTTGCACCCATGTATTAGTAATATGATGTTTAATGTGAAATCGATATTTCCCGTATTCTCATATCTGGTAGATTAACCGCAACGCTCCCGCCTCCTTCACTCCACATCGTCCTTTATCCCTTCTTTTAACCACCCACTTCATTATTTCTACCGCCTTCTTGATTCAGCCACTCGCCATTGTATTCGACAGTATACTTTTTTTTGCGACCTCGTCTGTTTTCCTACATGGTAATGGCTGCAATTTCTACTGATTTTAAAATAAATGAAAGATTATTGAGAAAATATTAATATGAACTTTTACTTCAATAATATTGCTTATGAATAAAAATACAGATAATTATAAATTGGAAAGTATCTTTACTGATGTTTTGTACGGTTGTGGAACAAAATTGTGAAGGTGTTTCATGTCAAATTACGTGAAGTTAAATTTTGATGTTATTTGAGGTATAATATTGAGGAAAAACGAAAGAAAACCAAGAAAGAAATAAAACATAATTCAACATAGTAGGTATACATAGTAAGTACAGAATTATACTCCATTATATTCCATTACTGTGAACACTGTCATATATTTATGTATTTGTAAGTGCTATCTTCCAAATTGTACTGCGTTTTTGTTCTGTGCCTCATTAGCCGTTTTAACGGTAGGTATAACCCCCAGATGTTATAAGTTTCAAGGGTTTTGTAGGTATGACCAAAAAATCCTTATACCGTCATTTTGTCGTATGTCTGTCTGCCTGTCTGTTCGGTAAAAATTGTAACCAAACGACTAAACCTAGAGAGTTGAAATTTTTCATGCTTATACAACTGTTTGACCCGCACATAGGAAAAATACTAAAACATCTAAAAAACATATCCCCCTAAAAATATAAACAAATATGTATGAGCTAATCGAAAAAAAAAAAAAAAAAAATTTTTAAATTCTGAGTAGGGTATCACTTGAAAGTCTTTAGTACGTGGTTTAATGATCAAAATTTTATTTTTGCAAAATAAATTATTTTGACGCGGTTTTTGCCAAAATTGTGCAAAAAATTGTCCCACACCCTGTAGCCCAGCTGGTTTAAACTAAAAATCTGAAAAAATTCTAAGTAATGTACATTGGTGTGAACCGGAATAGTACAACAGGAATTTTTTATCAGATTATGTTTTCGGAAAATAACGCATTTTTTTGTGTTTTTTTGCTGACGAAGTAAAATATTTAAAACGTTTTGTAACACAGTAAACCAGTACACTGTCACAGTGTAATGGTTAGCCCTCTAGCTTTCTAAGTTGCAAGCTAGGGTTCACTTCCGGTCTCCAGACGGGAAGCGATTTTTTTTTTGCATTTTTATTTTGTTTAAATTATTTTTTCAAAATTCTAGTTATATTTTGGAAAATGTTGCATTTAATTTTTAAAAGCGTAAATTTAATAACCATTGGAAATTATAATTTAATTCTATGTTTCAATGTACACGAAATCAGAGGGGCGGAGCTTATGACTTAAAACAACCAATGGCGCAATTTTCAAAATCTTAATGAACCTTGCTATATATATATAAAAAAAAAAAAAAAAAATACTGCACATATTTAGAAACCTAAATAATGGTATTAGGCATTCGAATTAAAATTAACAAAAAAAATATTTTATCATAAAATTTGTTTTGGCATCCTGCGAAACCCTGATATGTGTGAAAATTCACACTTCACATCAATTTTTTACACAAAACTGACATCTGATATTAAACCAATCTATACATCAAGATTTGCAGCGAATTTTTATCTATCTAGTAGGATATTTTTAGTTGCAGAACTTTTTTTATGTTTTTGCTTACATCTAGATTTAAGACTTTTATACAATCGGGCATTAGATTCTATGTATAGAATAATTCCTTTCTTTCGTTGACGTTGTTCTTTTTTAGTTTAACCTGACGCCATATCTTGCTGTGAACGGGAGGCTCAGAGTTAACCAAAAAGTCTACAGAATAGGCCAGAAAAAACTAGAGGAATCTAGTCAAAACAAGAAAAACACGTTAAACTGATAAATGAGATTCGAAACAACAGCTGTGCCCAATTTGAGCTGTCATGTCTATTAACATACAACTAATTTAACAAAATCAGTATAATAATTACTAAACAAATTTCTTTTAATTATCTGGACTAATACAGACACAAACTTTTTTTAAAATTTTGTCTCTAAACTAAATTTTTAAAATAGCTGTTTGTAACTTATAATTAGTAAACATATTTATGGGAGACGCTAGACATATTTGTTACGATTATGTCAAAACAAATTATACTTAATTTTATATATTAGATTAAGATCTTAGTTAAACATGTAAAAACATCAATATTTACATATTTTCAATAAACTACAGGAAAAAACTATATGTTTCTAAATTTATTTAATGGTCTATAAATATCAATATTATTTTAATTAGCCTTGATTTTATTAATTTAAATTGCAGTTTTATTCTAAACTATATCACTTGACATTAATTACAAAATTATTGCCATTTAAAATAGTACTTTTATTTTTGTCTGGGTAAGAAAATTAAATTACGGTTACCAAACGTATATTTCAAAAACCACCTATCGACCAAAATCGGAAAAATTGAGTCATTGCAATCATTTAGTAGAAAAAAAACCCTGTTGTTGGCCCTCATCTCATTCTTCTTTCATTGCGTTGCCTGCAGTTGGCAGGCATGTGCTCTTCAGGGCCGTCTTAGGCCATGCAGGGGCCCTTGGGCACACAGAATTTGGGACACTTTTAGAAAGAAAGAAGAAAAAAAAAATGTGAATTAAAACATCAGTATATACTTTCATTTAGTGACTTTATTGGTTATTATGGTTAGCTTTATACATATCAAACATAAGTGAAGTGATAACTATTTTGAGAATTGGACTTAATGATGATGGTTTCTTCCGAGATTTCTGGTCTTTCAAAGTCTTATTTTTCAAGAATATCACTTTCTTTGCACATGATTGACAAATTAGTAAGTCGTTCTTGTAACATAGTCGTTCGTAATTCATTTTGTATTCTTTTTATCCGTGAAAATAAGCGCTCTCCACTACAATTGATGACCATAAATCTTCATCTGATTTTCGATTTATATTTAAATTTAGAAATTCTAACTAATTCTTAGTAAAATTGCACTAAAAATTGAGTTCCTCTTTTTTCCGTGTAAACGACGACCTCGGCATTTTGAGGGCCCAACCAAGCCGGGAGCCCTGGTCTCGAGCCCCATGTGCTCTTAGAAAATAGTGTAGGTGATATTATTTAGAGGAAGCGTCCCCAATAGACGAATCGCGACATGAACCAACTCGCAAAAAGATTTAATCAGACCCGCACCCTGTTTGTTGGACACCACTGACTTAGCTGATCAGACCTGCAGACACTATATAGTAACAGTCTAGCCAATGGTGACGTCGCCTGCCATTAAGAGTCCAAAAAAATATTGGAAATATTAAAAATTTAAATGAAAAAATAAGATAATCGTTGCAGAAACAGTAAATTTGTGTTCTTCATTTAAACGTTAGAAGTTACTAGTTTTCAAAATCTATTTCCGCTTAAACCAAAGAAACAGACTATACGAGAATACCTATAATTAAAAGAACTTTACGAAATTAAAGAAAATGTTGGTACCGCTCAAAAATGATGTGAAGTTGTAAAGGCTATTCCAAAAGTTTAGACTTAGTAAAGGGTTGAAAAAAGAGATGAGTCGCAGTCTCGGCTGACAAATACTTGCTACTCAGAAAACTACCATACCAGCGTGGTTCGCATTATAATTTTTATCCTACACGAATTCAGTGGCGTAACTAGGCGTTGATTTTGATATAACTGGCAAGAGCGGTGTTTTTAAACACCTTTTTATTCCCCCTCATCTATAAAAAAGGTACGGACCTATATATTTGCCAAAGGTGCCAAAATCTTCCAAAAACGATTCGTACCAAGCCATTCTGGACCCATTCTGACAGGGGTCGGTCTAAGCCAGCGGTCGGGGAACCGGGGTAAATTACCCCAAATGGGGTAAAAATGAAATTTTTGGGGGTAATAAGGAAATTTTTCCAATTTACTATTTTATAAACGTGTTAGTAGCGCACTAAGGAAAAGGGCGCTGAAGGACTTGACTAAGGGGCGCTATTGCGAAGGTGAGGACATTTGTTTTCATCATTTAGAGTTTGGGAGGTGAGGACCTTTTTTTTGCTCATTACTTAGATTTTGGAAAGTGAAAACCTTTTTTGCTCATCACTTAGATTTTGGGAGGTGAGGACCTTTTTTTTTTGCTTGTGACTTAATTATTTTTTTTACAAGCCAATGGGGTAACGTCGGTATAAAAAAATATATTTTTGGGTAATGGGTAAAAATGTTCCCCGACCCCTGGTCTAAGCCGATTGCGACAGCATTTTTCCGGTAGCGAAGCAGTTATAAAATCGGTATTCTAAAAATGAAGAAAATTCTAAGATAATTCATTCATTTTCAATATTCTTTTCACAAGTTTTCAAAAAATATTTTTACTGGTAGTCATTAAAAAAACGTATCAGAAATATATTTACAATTCTTAACAAAACTACTTTGAACTGACATATAAAAGCCATAAATAAGACTGTATTATAAAATGAGTCCATCAATCAGAAGAAATAGTAGTGACCAGTGACTCTTACGGACTGACGGACGTCTGACATACACAAAGGGACGCCCCACGTCGCGACGGACGTCTATCTACATCAAATAATGAGAACATGCACTTGTATTTATGTTCTGCTATAAATAATATTGAAACATTTACGATCTTTCACTATTCCTAATTCATTAAACAGTGATTACATCAAATTTAATCATTTTAAAACTGCTTCATTTTATTAAATTATACGTATGTAAAATTATGTAATTGTTAAGTTGTTTGTAAAATAAGTTGGATTGATTTTTTTATGTTTTGTAACACTTGAATATTGTTTTTGTTGCTTAAGCTTCTTGCATTCATGTAAATGTACTCTTTTCTAACATAAATAAAATGTACATATTTTTCAACATTGTATTTATAGTATTTGGATAAAGCGTCCATCAATATATTTAAAAAATAAACGCACTTTTTCAGTTTTATATATATATTTTGTTCTCGTCTGCGCGTTTTTTTGATTTTATTTTATACATTCAACAGAGAGGAAGTCGCTCACACTAATATCTCAATATCAAATTTTATGTGACAAATCATATTTAGAATGTTACCTCCTCATTTATAGTTAGAATTGTTATGTAAACATTCTTTCGATTAATCTTAACATCATAAGACTCTTTATTTTATTTCGTTTTATCTAAGAGCTGTTCATTTTATGGCTAGGAACCTTAAAACGAATAGAATAATCTATCTATGGAGGACACTTTTATAATAACTTTTTAAGTATCCATTTAAAGTCAACGTTGCAGATTATCAACAGTCGTGAGTCGGGAATTGAGGAGTCGAAGCTTTTTGGACGGGTCACGAGTCGGAGATTTGACTCTTTGATTCAATTTTTATCCAGGATGAGAACAAACTGAAACGAATAATAATAATAAAAAAAACATTTTCTGTTTACTACAAAAACACAAATACCTTTCGATAAAATATTTTGATCAAAAAGACCGTACTGTTTGTACTACAGATCAACTCCCCTACCCTAGTTGACAGTTTTCTTCAACTCAGTGAAATACTCCGCTCTCAACCAATACCGACGTGGCCATGTTAAATGGCTCCACTTGATTATTCCTTACCAGACTCATTATTCATCCCTGATCCGTCAATAATCATCATAAATCAGTCAGAAATTGACATCGTAAAGAAAACCCGAGCCAAATGGCTCGATGCAACACGTCTCTGCACCGACGCCTCAAAAACGGAGTAGGTTCTGCCTATTTAAACCATCTAATCATTTTTCTCAAAAATAAAAACTTCCAAAAATTACTAGTATATACACAGCAGTAACAATCGCAATAAAATTGTCCCTAGACTATATCGAAACTCAACCACAATATAACTTTATAATATTTTCAGACTCCAAGTGTGAAATAGAAAAATTAGCGTAAAACTATTAAAAAATAACCCCATGATTGTCTATAGCATAATTGACCAGATTAAAAATCACAGTAACTATAAATTTAATGAAATGGTCGACTTTTTAGCCAAGGATGCCATTTTAAGTGGCTCCATTAATAACACCGGTCCACAGGAATTTTGAGTCTGGGTTCTGCATATCTAATTTTTATTTCTTCCACATTATTAATTAAAGAAAAAATAGTTTTACACGAAAAAGTTTGCTTTTGTAGCTATCAGAATGAAATTACGGATTTTAAGAAAATTTCCCTTTTTCCAGAACTTTATTGTATGTAAAAATAATACAAACTTTGCTATGAATTTGAATCAGTTTTATTTACAAGAAAACCATTCGAAACAAACAACTACTGTAACAGAATGTATAAAAAAGGTTATAAATGATTATTTTTCGTATTTCTTCTGTGATTGTATGGACTTTCTCGTATTAGCCCCCAAATATAGTCCTCCATCATACTCTTGTTCACCTTATTCTTCCGAATAGGCTCCCATATTATCTTTATGTTGGTCCAAGTGAGCATGTAACATATGCACTTTTAGGGACATTCTGCAACCCATAAGTTTAAAGTTATCAACCATAGTTGCAATAAGCTCTTTGTAATTGTCTGCTCTGTTGTTTCCGAGAAAACCTTGGACCACTGCTTTCAGGCTGTTCTACGCTTTCCTTTTATGAGTATTGAGTATCTGTGAAAATTCGTCACTGGCCATTATTTTCTTTATTTGTAGTCCGACAAAAATAAAGGTAGCAAGGATATTAGTATAACCGCCAATGCAAGGCGGTCGGAATCTCATGTATTCCTTCTGACTGGCGTCTGTTCATAGACAGTTCTACAAAAAGTTTAAGAGCTGCCCTTCTTCACAATGGAAATAAATTTCCATCTCTTCCTTTGGCCCATTCCGTAATGCTCAAAGTTTGATGAATACACCTGACCAGTGATAAGGGATTTTCAGATGGTTGGAAATGCATCCCATCAGAAATCCAATCATTCTCTTGTTTTGATAAATTCGCCGGAAATATAGCAGAATGGGTCTACCTCGTGTTTACAACTTTTTGACTCCATTTTTGGATCTACCGTTACATGAAATGCGTTGTATCGCTGCAATGCGCATGCGTATATCGACTATGAACCACGTAAGTGAAATGTCACTTACTTTCCACCCACTTCTCCCCACCCTTACTTAATATAACGCGCTTCTCCTTATATGGTCATAAAAATAAATAAATATATATTGATCGTTGTAAAAGGTACAAAAGCAAAGTTTTTCAAAAATAAACGAAGGTTTTAGATATTTTTCGATATGAAGAATCAGAAAATAATTATTAAAATAAAGACTCAAAACAAAATATTTTTTTTTTGTTGGTCGGTGTAATCTACCTCCTAGCATCGATGAAGAAAATAACATCATCCTACATTCAAGTTGGAAACTTTGGGACGAAATCTATCGCATCCAATCGAACGCCATAAAACACAAGCAATCCTTCTATGGACAACTAGTTCCAACTTTACCGCCAAAACCCTGGTTCAAGCATGCAGACAAGTCATATATAAGGACGATCTGTTAACCACACATGCTCTCCACAACACCTTCATAGAATAGGACTAAAACCTTAACCATCATGCGACTGCACAGCCGATGCCATCGGAGATATAAACCACCTCTTTTTTAACTGCCCGATGTACCAGATTCAACAGAGACAACTTCATGAAGAACTTGCTCTACATAAGGTCCCGCTACCCACCAGTATATTAACCCTTCTAGATAATATTAAATTATATCCTATTGTGTACAAATATGTAACTAGAACAACAAAATTTACCGTATCAAGCTATGTAAATTAAATCGTAAATGAGTACTTGTTGGCTGGTAGTCACGAAACTAAGGCCATTCCGTTGAATAAAAATAATAAAAAAAAATCAGATTTTTAGACCAACCCCTGTAGCTAATGCTTCATTAGCTGGAGGGATTGATTAGAATGTTTTACTATTGCTCCAATAGTGAACATTTTTGACTAATTTGACTAATATCTTTTTAAAATAATTGTTAATAATAAACAGTACTTCCCGTTTCTTGTTCCACATTTAAAGAATTTTTCATTTGATATCCCAAAGTAAAAAAAAAAAAAAAAACGGTCTAAAAATTCCATATTTTCCAAATTGCTGCAATATTTGACAGATTTAATTCCATATTCTACTCGCATTCCAGAATTAATTTTACGTAACACTTTTCAAATATACATGTGGTTTTTTATGTTTTCTCCCACGTTTTCCGTGTTGAGAAAAAATCAAATATTAGTTCAGTTGCGATTTTCTGTCTACAATCACGGAATAAAAAGTTTAAGTTAAATATTAAATAACTACAAAATCCATTTACCTACATAACCATTTAACTTTTTCACGCTTAAAAAAGAGAGAAATAAAAATAATGTAACCGTATCTTGCATCAAATAAAAGTATTAGAAAAACTTGTTAAAAAAGTTCGCATATTTATTTCTATGTACGAATACCATTATAATAGAAGTCTATCAATTCTCCAGCTCGATATATACGGCCAATATAGTGCACAGTCGAAATAACCGCATAACAATAGGTTGTCTAATGTATTTTGTGTAATTATTTATACACAGTGACATACAGACGTACCTGCATTTCATACACTCACATTACGTACAGTCGTTCATATATACACTTTTCATTGACTCCATTTTTCGAATTTCGTACGTTACTTGTTTACTCGTACGCTTGCCAGATAAAATCATGGTATACTAGCGTCGGCGAATCAACGCAGTTACATCACAATACGTAACAAACGACTGTATTGTTTGGAACAATGCAATCGTTTGTTACGTCGTGTGACTCAACAGTGAGGGATCAGGAAAATAATAAAATTCGATTACATGGAACGTTTCGCTTTTCTATTTTAGATAACGCATCTTCAGCTAGTGTAGCACATATCTTATTATATATGGGTGGTAACAGATACAATTAAAATTTTTTTTTTTAAATGTAATCTTTACTTACTTAAAGAAAAAAATTACTTACTTTCTTTACATCTGACCATCATTTATGACTACATTTTTAACCTTAAACTAATGTAACTACTAGGACAACATTGGCTGAAACGTTCCATGTAATATTATTTTCTTGACTTCAAACTGACGATTTAAGAAGAAATATTTTTAAATATATATACAGGGAGTATCATAAATAGGGACAAGACTTTTCTTGAAAACATGACATGTGAGCAAGTTGGGAAAAAAATAATTTCATGACTGTTTAGCCAAAGAATTGAATGGCAGTGTTGAAATTTTCCGGAACAAACCGAAAGTACAGGATATCAAAGACAAATTTGACTATTTAAATGGAAACGTATGGGCTATTCCAAACGTCTAAACGGAACTAACTGGAGTATTCATTTTTGTCATGAGCTCTCCTTTTAAGGTGAGATGCTTTTGCTAAACAAAATGATCAAAAGCGTCACTTAAACGGTAAAAGTTACTAGAATTCAAAATCAAGTTCCGCTTAAACCAAAAAAATAGGCTATATATCGTGTTGGGGAGCTTTGGATAGAGCTATATAAAAGCAACATCTTTTACTTAAACATTTTTTTAATATCTTTTACGGTTTAAGAAAAAATGAAACCTGTATAACGGCTTGAAAGTAAAGTATTTTTATTTATGTGTTCAAAGTGCTATTATAGCTTGGACCATAATAAAAATAAAAATATTTCACTTCCAAGCCATACTTAAGTGGGTTTTACACGATTCAATTTATTGATCAATTAATTGAAAAAGTTAACCTTCAACTTATTGATGTGTGTAAAGTGTTTAAATTTCAACAATTAATTGAAAAACTTATTGACGCAAAAATTTATGAATTTATTTTGAAAATAGAACAAGTTTTATGGTTCATAAATTTTTAGGGAATTCTAGGTATATTTTTTGTTTAGTTATTGCCAACTGTTTAGTTGTGACATAACCTAGAAATATATAAATTATGTTTCGTTTTAAAATATGACAGATCATCAAACGTTCTAATTCACCATAATCTAGGTTATTTCTTTTGTTTTTGTTCACAGCTCGTAATTTTGTGAGAGATTTTTTCAATATTTCATTTTGATAAATATGTCAACATGTTTTACGGTTGGTAATGTAAAAGTTTTCAAAAAATTGATAAATAAATTGATGTGTGTAAAGCGATCCTTTTATTTTCAAGGTTACCAATTAAATTTTTCAATTAATTGACAAAAAACTTGATCAATTTATTGATTAATTAATTGAACTGTGTAAAACCAACTTTATAAGTATTTAAAAAAATGCATGAGTAAAATCTGTTTCTTTTCAAAAGCTCTATCCAAAGTGACCCTGTACTTCCGGTTTGTTCCGGAAAATTTCAATGCTACCATTTGATTCTTTGGGTACTTTAGTCATCAAAATATTAAAACTAATAAATCATCGTGTTTATATATTTTTAATTATTTATTTTTTATTTAGCGAAAGAATTGTTATTTCTGTACCAAGGCAGAAAAGTCGAGATCACGAATTGTGGATATTATTTCTCGAGGCGTTAGTCGAGGTAAATAACCACGTGACTGATAAAAAAGAGCTTCAGTACCAAGGAGCACATTTTTTTTTTTCTGAAATCCTGAAACTGTAAAAGATGTAATATATAACTTTTATTTTAGATGTATTTAATATTTTCTTTACCTTTTTTAATGTATGTATTTGATAGAAATATTTATGTTCAACCACGATTGACATTTATTTGTTTACTCTTTGTTTTAATATTTAGGTATACAACCTGGCATTCATGAAATCGTACAAAAAATGTTTACTTCACTGCTGATTTGGAGTCACTTACTGACGATATGATATTATTTCAGTGATGATTTAAGAAAAAATTAAATATTTCATGCCACAAATGTTATCTTACGGCGAAGCTAATGTTTTGTTATTTGAATTAACAAAATCTTAGGTTAGTTTGTTTTTCCTAACATGGTAAACATATCGGATGTCCAATAAGTATTACTAAAAGTGTTTAAAAATTAAACATGCATTAAAATTCATATTGAAGCTTTTAGTTAATAAGCACTAAGTAGCTGTGAGTAAGGTTGGCATTTACATAAATCTAAACACGCATAGCATTAGGCTCTATCCATCTTTGACGCCGACAAATGCTATCGAGTGCTCACACATGACTTAGCATATTAAAACAAAACACCTGTGCAATCGAACCTTTACATCTTTCATTTACACTATACACCTTTACACCTCTACGCCCCACAAACATACTTATCACACTAAATGGAAACTTAGAACATTAAACAATTTACTGAAAATAATTTTAAACTAACAAATTGCATTAAAATTTTTATATTTCACGTTCATTTTCAGTCATTTCGGGGTTTCGTATGTATCTATGGAGGGTACGTGACATTGTTTTACGACAGTTTTGACTATAACCATATCATTTTTACTACTCTGATGCCCGGTTGCATAAGTTTTAAAAATGCATTGCGTTGCTAGGTAATATTGTGTTTTACATCGAGCTTTAATTGGGCACAGTATTTAAATCTATGACACGCAGTATCTAGTAGTAAAAATAATTGATACTGGAAAATGCCAGAAAGCGACAGACGAAAAAATGTAAGGAAAAAGTAACTGGAGCCCCATACTAAATTATTTGGTTAAGAAGTTCAATAAAGCCTAAGATGCACTTACTTTTTAACACCATCATGCTTTGTATGGTAGCGAAGTATGGAAATTATAAAAATTTATAACTTAGTTCTACTATATTACAAAAAATATTACTGCAAGAGGACTACCTTTTAAGTTTCTACAAAAACTAAGAAAGAAACATTTTTTTTTTGAACAACCTGTTAACTTTTTTTCAAAATATTCTCCTTTAAGATTTATACACTTTTGCATGCGTTCAAACCAATTTTCGAGACATTTTATCCACTTTGAAGTTGGTATCTTAATAACATGGTTTCCGAAGGCTTCAACAGTTCTTGAAGTGATGAAAATCGCTGTCCACGCATTTTTTGTTTGACATTGGGGAACAAAAAAAAAGTCTTTACGGGATAAATCAGGTGAATACGAGCAATGAGACATTAATTAGATGTTTTTCTCCTTCAAATAATCAATTGTTTGACGTGCTGTGTGGGAGCTTGCATTGTCATGATGAAGCTCCGTTTTTCCTGATTTGTCGATGACTTCAGACAAACAAATTGTTGTATACCATTCAGCATTAACTGTTCGCCGATCCTCTAAAGGAATGGTTGCGATATTTCCAGTACAACCGAAGAAACAAGCGATCATTTTCTTGGAAGTGCTTCGTGAACCAACAACTTTTGTGGGTTTCGGTTCATCTTGGAAGACCCAAACAGTGAGTTGTTGCTTAGTTTTCGGTTCAAATGAATAAATCCAAGTTTCGTCACCTGTAACGATGTTGTGTACGGATTTTGCAGTGCCTAGGTTGATATATTTTTCAGCATTCCCTTACACCAATCAACACGAGCCTTAGTTGAGCTTTGATCAAATTATGCGGAATCCATCGGGAACAGATCTTTTTCGCAGCTAAATTTTCATACAAAATCGAATGTATTGCAGTCTGCGATATCCCAAAGGATGCCTCCATCTCACGGTAAGTTACATGCCGATCTTCTTCAATCATTTTGCGCACAGCATCGATGTTTTTTTGAATCATAACCGATTTTTGTCGACCTTCACGAGATTCAACACTGAAGGACGCACGACCACGACGAAATTCTGCAAACCAATTGTAAACATTGTCTTTTCTGATGGTGCTTCATTACCAAAGGTTGAACTAAGCGAATCTATGCATTGTTGTTGAGCTAGGCCTTTAATAAAATCGTAAAAAATCATCTAACAAACCTTCACGAGTAATATCCATTTTTTCGCAAACTTGTTTTCCACTGTCAACAAACTACTCGGTCAATTTATAAGCTGCCTTGGCGCTAGATCTAAACTATATATCGGAAAATACTTCCTCAAGATACTGTTTCACCATCATTTTATTATGAGCAGGACAGCCGTCTACAATATTACTATTTTGTTTTATGTTTTATTTCCACGGCTATCTGTATTTTGATGAAAACGTCATATTTTATTTTCCAAATATCTAGTATTACAGACATTCTATGGCATCAAATTTAGACTTTTTAAAAATAAAAACTAGTTTTAAACTACTTTTTATTCTTGTATTTTTACTTTAAAATGTACAGAAGAGCCAATTTCCGCACTTATCTAAAATCCCATGTTAAACTGCTATGTTCCGCGTTTCGTTGCACACAATATATAATACATGCTTTTTAAGTACTTACTACTGTCCGTAATGAAGTGTTCTTCACAGAAAACAGACACTTACCTGAAAATAAAAAAATGTTGATAGTATTCAGATAGAACAATGTAAAATACAAACAAACTTTCTTGGTTATGTCTACGAAATCCTAAAAATCCTTATTTTTCCAGCCTCGTAAAAATATATTATGAAACAATACTTTATACATCAATTGATGTTATTTAGAAACGATTGAACATGAAAGTAGAAACAAACCGTAAGTAAATAGCTTCCATAAACATTAATCAATCGTCTGCGAAATATAAAATTAGTTCTCAAACGAAGTCATGTTATTATTTATTGCATGCAGCGAATAGGGCGCGGATGCATCATTAGTAGTTTTATTTCAGTACCCGCTCCCTCCAACCATTCCATTGCAATGCAACTCATATTTCAGTGTCCTATGTAATTCCTTTTGTTACTATTTAAGCATGTCATTTTACAACTGACTACACCAAATGCCTAATGATGCAGCTGCTTATGATTTTTATAGTTTTTCGCTTTCGGTAAAAACTATTAAGTTCGTTTTTTTTTAATACTCCTATTCTTACTCTTTTCCCTTCTATGAAAAATTAGTTTCGGATATAATACTAATATTTTATTACCAACATCATAATGATCATCTAGCACAGTAGTTCTTAACCGGGGGTGCCAAAGAAGTATCTAAATTTTTAATTAAAATTACCGCATAACCACTTATGAGAAACATGCCTTATTATCTTCTTCTCCACTCCTATGGCTGAAACCAGACCATGGTTTTTTAATTTCGCGAAGAAATTATACAGTTTCGTATTAAACAAAATAGTGATTTAGTGGAAGCTTTTAGAAACAGAGACGCGATACTTCGGCTAGCCTACTTAGCAGATATATTTAACCACCAAAATGAATTAAGTACATCAATGCAAGAATTTGGTAAAAACATAATAACAGCTAGTGAAGCATAAGCCTCATTTAATGAAAAATTAAAACTTTGGAAACGTCGAATTTAGCAAAATTTCCTTTTCTGGATGCAATTTTTGAAATTCCCGTGCTATATTTGTCGGATTGATAAACTTTTTTGTTGTCATGTTGGTTAATCTATCTTTGTTAAAATTTATAGCTCACTCATCATTAACCATCATTAATTAAACAGTTTAAAGTACGGGTACGACAGATAGTATCTGAATAAGCTTCAACAGCGACGCGAGGTTATTATTCCGGTGTTTCTTGACAATATTCCTTGCAGTATTGTTAATATCAGTTGCATCGGGGGTTGATGTACGAGGTGTGATTCGTGCGATTTTTAAATTCCCGCGCTACATTTGTCGTATTGTTGAACTTGTTTTTACCATGTTGGATGTGTATTTTAGATCTGATAGCTAATTAAAGAAATGGTGTGTCTGTATGTTCGGCGATTTTTTATTTTTCACAATGAGGGATCAAAGAATATGCATTAAATTTTGCGTGAAAAATGAAATGAAGTGCTGTAAAGTAGTGGAAATGTTGTAGAAATCAAGTATGAATGAACAAACGATTTACAAATGGTATAAACACTTTCAAGCTGGCCGTGGATTAGTTAAAGATGATGATAGAGTTGGGAGATCCAGCACTTAAATCACCGGAAAAAACGTGGAAGTACTTAAGGTAAAAATTCTTGATAACTGTCGAACTACAATTAGAGAGGTTGCTGAAGAAAAGTTGGTATATCGTATGGTTTATGCGAAGAAATTTACACTAATGTTTTGGGCATGAGGTGAGTGGCAGCAAAATTTGTTCCGAAACTGTTAAATTTGGAAGAAAAAATGTGTCGTAAAAAAGTCGCTCATGAAATGATAGATGATTTCGTCAATTACTCAATCTTGCTCCAGCGCATCATAACGGGTGTCGAGACGTGGGTGTATGGTTAACACATGGAAACAAACGCTTAATCATCTCAATGGAAGCTTCCAAATGAACCAGGATCCAAAAAGCACACCAAGTTCGATCGAACGTTACAGCTCTTCTTACTGTTTTTATTATCGTGGTATTGTGTACCATGATTTTTTACCGCAAGGTGTTACAGTTATTAAAGAACACTATTTTAACTTGTTGCGTAGGCTGCGTGAAGCAATTCGTAGAAAACGGTAAGATTTATGAAAAGATAATTCTTAGAAATTGCACCATGATAAAGCACCAGCTCATACCCGAAATTCGTTTGTAGATAAGTACGTTAATAGATAATTATATAATATATTGAGTTTAAAACGCTCTACAACTTCCCAGTTCCAGTGTTTTCTAATCTGACATCGTTCTTCGCTCATTTATTTTCAAATTCCTTCCATCCAGGTTTTTCTAGGTCTTCTCCTTTTTTCCCTGTCACTTGGTGTACGTGATAAAACTTATTTCGGTAACCTTTCGCCTTCCATTCTTTGTATATGACTCTACCATCTAAGCTAATTTGTGCATATGTTAAACTCTAGTAGGATCAACATCCATAATTTCGAAAATTCTATCATTCCTTACCGTTCTTCTCCTTTGTATAGTAGTTAATCTTCTCCAGAAATCGATTTATGCTACACTGAAAATTATTTCTAAATTTTTTCAGTTACTAAACTTCACTTTAACAATGGTGTTGAAGATTCTGTGCTTATTCTCATTAAATTTACTTTGGTCCCACAACAATTTAACAGCACTGTAGTTCTTCTATCGCTTTGTCTAGAGCAGTGGTTCTTAATCTTTTTCTAGTGACGGCACCCTTCTATAAAACATGAAAAATTCAAGGCACCTTACCTAAATTCCGTATTATATCTGTATTAAGTTCGCGACATCCCTTTGATATACCTACAGCATGCTTGCGTACCGCGGTGCCCTGGTTCAGAACCATGAGTATAGTTATTCTTGGGTGATTAAGAGCATCAAATATTTATATTTTTTAAATATCTAATATGTAACGAGTTTTTAAATTAAAATCTTGTTGTAATTTAGATTTTATTTGGTTTATTTGCAAAATTACATAATTAATTCAAATAATAATGAAATTTTTTCATGATCTTTTCAGTTGTATTTTGAGTATAAATTCCATATCCTCATATCCCACTTTCAATTAATTAATTCCTGTTAATTAATGCATAATTTATCAAATGTTCGAAATTAATATCAGAGGAATATGAAATGCATGGTGATCAAACGCCTCGCTGATGATTAAACATAGCGCGGGCGGTAATAAAAATTCTTTTCCAAATGAATGGAGGTGACGCTTGTACTATATTTAGCAGCAAGTGATGAAATGACGTGCAGTTACCTCTTCTGAATGAAATCGACTCTATTGAAATATTAATGTTTTTCAAACGCAGAACCACGACAATTGTTAATATGCAGCCAATATCAATTTGAGAAAATTAACAAATTGCAGAAAAAAAAAGAAGAATACATTACGGGAAAAAGAGTAATATCACCAACCTAGTGAATTGTCGATATTGTTACAAAATATAATGTAAATCAGTTCAAAGGCCGGGCGGAACTGACAAGGTATAGGTATTTGTTCACGAGGTGGATGTTACTAGTGAATGCTAGAGACACCCAGAATAGGGGACAGGCATGATTTTCATTTTATTTTTTATTATATTCGTTTTGTTGCATATAAACATAAAAAATTGATGTGAAGTGTGAATATTTACACATTTCAGAGTTTCGCAGGTATATAATAAGTGAAGGCGGTATGCTGAGTGTGTAGGACAAATTTTACTTTGTAGTAATCACGGCAAAATGAACGATATTTTTAAAATAATTTATCGTCTGTTAATCATATAATAAGACTGGTTATTAAATTTACGCTCTTAAAAATTAAATACAACATTTGTCAAAATATAACTAGAATTTTGACAAAATAATTTAAGAACTCGAAACCCTTCGTTTTCCAGCTTACGACACCAGTGCTTTAACCCATTAAGCTATCGCACGCCTTGCATGTGAGTGTCTTACATTGGTATAACTTTTGTACTTTGTGAACCAAAAACCACAAAAAATGCGTTATTTTCCGAAAACATAATCTGATCAAAAATTCCTGTTGTACTATTTCGGTTCACACCAATATACATTACTTAGAATTTTTTTAGATTTTTAGTTTAAACCATCTGGGCTACAGGGTGTGGGACAAAAATTTTTTTGCACAATTTTGGCAAAAATCCCATCAAAATAATTTATTTTGCAAAAATAAAAATTTGATCGTTAATCCACGTACTAAGGGCTTTCATTTGATACGCTACTCAGAATTTAAAAAAAATATTTTTGTTTTCGTAGAGCCCATATTTGTTTATATTTTTAGGGGGGTATGTTTTTTAGATGTTTTAGTATTTTTCCTATGTGCGGGTCAAAGAGTTGTATAAGCATGCCAAATTTCAACTCTCTAGGTTTAGCCGTTTGGTTACAATTTTTACCGAACAGACAGACAGACAGACAGACAGACAGACAGACGACAAAATGACGGTATAAGGGTTTTTTGGTCATACCTACAAAACCCTAAAAACAGTTTTGCCTTTTTTTTTAATTTGAAGGCTTAAAAAAATCATAAATGTATGTAGCGCGCGAATACAACTCTGACTGTTTACAAACTTGGCTGTGACGTCAGAGCCTACCCAGTTTACAGCGTACAGCCTACACAGTCGTGAACTTATTTGCTTGTATAACTTTTATAGATTGTGTCAAGTTAGAGTGATTTTAATTAAAATAAAGTTATTCTACATGTTTACCGAATTAAATTATATATTAAAAAATATAAAATATGGAAGATCCAGGGCCCAGTACTTCGAAACATCGAAAATATTGTTTAGTACCGATATGAACAAATACTTTATTTGGAACTACACAAAAGCAATTTATTTTATTACCTAATGGTGAAAAAAAAAAGAAGAAAAGAATCACTGTTGGGTAAATAGGGGATAGGCATGATTTTTTGTAAATTTTTTATTATATTCCTCTTGTTGCATATAAACATAAAAAACAGTTTTTAATTTTTTTTTTTTTTTGTAATTTGAAGGCTTAAAAAAATCATAGATGTATGGAGTGCGCGAAAACGACGTGTGACGTCATACCCCTTCTAACTGACGCATGACACTACTAGCTTGCCGGCGTACATAGTCTGTTGTGAACTTATTTGTTTGTATAACTTTTATAGGTTATGTAAAGTTAGAGTGATTTTAATTAAAATAAAGTTTAATTCTATAAAAACAATTTATACATGTTTACCGAATTAAATTTTATATTAAAATAGATAACTTATATTGCAGTATTTCAATTATGCCTCTAACGTTTTGTAACTTCGTGTGAACAATGTAGTAAAATTCTGACATCTAAATTACATAAATATTTACATTTTACAGAGTTGCAGCGTTTGTTTACATAAAGTTATAGAATATAAAATAAAAATTCCTTACAGCTCTGCTTTGACAGTACGTCTTTCTTCAGCACTGTAGCATTCATTATTTTTCATATATTCCATGAGCATAAATGCATCAATTGTGGGTAAATTATCACTCTGAGCCCTAACAAAATCTTTATCTGCCATTTTAATAATAAATGCGTGAAAAACTGTTTAAAAACAAATACAAAACTCTCGAACAATACAATATACACACGTGTAAAGATTATGTTGTAGCTGTATCTGTGACGTGAAACCCCTATCGTTTGATGTCATACTCAGTCGTTTTTACTCGGCAACCTTCGCTCCGTGGTCGGCTTATTTCAAATTTACAATATTTTAATTCAAAAATTTGGCTATAATATTAATTAAAATGTAATTTTTGTTTTGTTAGGTGACATAACTAACATTAACATATCAAAATAATGTAGTTTTAAGGAAATACAAATTTTATGCGTATCCCCTATTGTCACTCTGAGGCCTAACAAAATCTTTATCTGCCATTTTAATAATAAATGCATAAAAATCGTTTAAAAAACAAATACAAAACTCTCAAACAATACACGCTAGAGTTGGTAATAACAATTAATCAATCGATTAATTGATCATTTGATTAATCGAAATGTTATAATCTATTTTGATTAAATTGGTAAAAAACAATCGATTAATTGATTATGAAGTAAAAAAGAAACATGTTCATTCGCTGAAAAAAGAAAAATGGGACAGTCTTAATGTTGTATTTTAATGGCTGATATAAAATCATTTGACCATTTTATTAAGAAAACATAAGTAGGTAATGGAAGGTAATACAATGTCTGCATAAACAAATATTTTTTTTACAAATAGGCTGTAACAATAAATAATGCCCGTTTGAACAAATACTATATACTTAATATTGATATTCATTGTTAAAATTAATTTTTGCTTATTGAAAAGAAGAGAGCATAGTCATCTTACCGACCAGTGTTTCAACAATACAACTAGGTAATTTCTTGAAAATAAAATAAAATTATCGATTAATAATAAATTAATCGAAACTTTATTTATTAAAAAATATTTTATGATTAATCAATTAATTGAAACAAAAAAATCGAATATTTCAATATTGGATTAATCGTTGCCATCTCTAATACACACGTAAAGGTTTGGGTAGGTAGTCTGGGACGTGTAGCTTCTGACGTCATGCTCAGTCGTATTTACTCGCCAACCTTCGCGCTGTAGTCGGCTTTATTTCAAATTTGTAATATTTTAAGTAAAAGATTTCACTGAAATATTAATTAAAATGTGATTTTTGTTTTTTAGGTGACATAACTAATATTAACGTATCAAAAAAATGTACTTTTAAGAAAATATAAATTTAAAGCGTATCCCGTATTACACTTAGGAATGAACTAAACATAAATATATGAAGGTCGTAACCAATGAAGTTATATAACATAGATAGGACGACGGCAACTTGTTATGAAGCCAAAACCTCTTAAGGCGGGGTGCGGGTTGCTTACTACAATAGTTTGCCGACTAGATTTGCAAGTAAAAATATATATTTTTTAATAAAGTAAACTGTAAATTTGATAAGAATTAAATAAATTTCATAAATAATATTAAATTAACCTGAATTTTTTGTAGATTTTTCATATAACTTGTAGTACATTTAAAGAAAAAAAATATTACAATGCTCTAGTTCAGATTTTCCCAAACTTTTTTGGAGCACTATCATTGCTTTATACAGTGGCGTACGCAGAAAAATATTTCAGGGGGGGGTTCACAACATCGGAATTTATACGTATTGAGAATGCGAGCAATCTTGAAATGGGGTAATTATAATTTTAGTTTTTTCGAATTTTCGGAGGGAGGGGATTTATTCCTCCTATGCGTACACCACTGTGGATCTTGACGTGTGATATGTTCTGAAAATAAATTTCTCAGTTGATCGATACAGGATTATTGTTTTATGCCGATTTTGAAAAGTTATCTGGTACGGACTATAAATTGAGCAAAATGTAATAATGCTTTGTTAGTTAAAAGCTAAAAAAATATTAATAAAAAATCAGTGCAAATCCCCTTTCCATCTCCACAGTGTTTTGGCTACATAACAAACAGTGCTAAGGCATAGACCAGTCGAACCTTTTTTCCAGATGGGTTAAAATTTAATTTGAAATTTTTTAGATTCAGATCTCGGATCAAATATATAATACGCGTCAATAAAAATCTGCTACTTAAGGGTGTAAGTATTTGTATGGAACCTACTGCTAATCTCAACATACCACTAAATGAAATACAGCTTTTATTTCATTAACTGCGATTCTGATTCATTGTATGTCGAATAATGTGCTGTGCGTAGGGGATCTGTCTGGGATCTTTCATCCACGAACGTATCTAGTGTAAAATGAACAGTTGTAACTATTTACCAATTTACTGGGTGCATGGTACGGATGTACCCATACCATGGCGGTCTATTATTAAATATAGTAAACCTGGGCTAACTGCGAAGGTTTAGATGTATGGGAATTTGGGATTGACTTGTGAACCCACATGGTACGGATTTTCTTTACAGTTCTCTCTGTTAGCCATGGAAACAACAGGCCACAACAGGTTGCACATACGAAAAAAAAAAAATCATGCCAAATGGTTATTCCCATCAATACGTTTTTACCGGTCCACAGTACAAGTTTCGATTGAGAAACCCTGGTTTATATCAAACACCCACTCTTCTCTGTGCCTCTTTCCTCTCCCATCCTGCTTCACAACACGGTTATCTACGCAAATATGTCGGCAAATCAAAAGGAATACCATTAATCATTTGTTATCGGCTTTAGAAGATGACCTCTTTCATCTGTAGCTATACGCATGTTATTCAGTTCGTATGATTAATATTATGTCTGCTCATAAAAGATTTCTACTCTTCCGGCATTTTCGATTTTTCCTGATGTTATGTTGAAATAAATAAACTTCAATACTTGTTAGCAGACTATTGTTATTGACTACGGCCTTTCTTAGCACAATAACATGAGCTAAAGAATTTTTAAGATTTTGTAAAAGAAAAATGAAAGATCAATGAACTTCAAGTATTTTTGATGCTGATTTTTTTCGTAATAATTCTCTTGAAAGGCGTCATACAGGGAACATACACCGTCATATGGCGTCAAGTGTTGTCTGACGTTCACACATCATCTTCAAGTTGAAAATAGATCTAAAAGGCAATTATTAACACGCTGACTGCAGCTCATAGTTGGCTATTTGAAACTGTCTGTCTGCTATGAATTATTGGATTTCCAAACAGTTTTTCTACTCAAAATGGAGCGGGTGTAATTACTACCTAAAACTTAATTGTTAACTGCACGTTTTTTAATATATTGCTCATTATTTAAAATATAAAATTTTGTTGCCTAAACTTGTTGGAGCTTAAGGAAGGTGTGGCATCCCCAATAAACTTAATAACAATGGTGTGTCAGGATCCATAAGCAGAAGTAGGACTCTTTTTGTCACTGCCTTTTGAAATTCATACCGGAAACAAGCAAGGACTACCTCATCTCTGCCGTTTATCCTCGTACTGAAATAGGTATAACGAAATTAGAAGACGATCCTTAAGATTATCAACATTCCATTTTATTACACCAAAGGTGTATGTAAGTACTATTATTTGGGGTTTGTCAGGTGTTGACAAGCATCCACTAATCGTAAATTTCAACAACCTTTTGAGCCGCGTCATACTAGAGACTAGTGGAGCTAAATACACACGACTGCATCCCAAACCCTGGCGATATGCAGACGATGAAATTACGCCAGATGCAGTGCCCGCACAATGCGGAGTGACCCGAGCAGCACTGCTTTCTGTATCCTGCAGATCAAAGAGGTGGCAGAAGATCTGCAGGCGGGAATGGACTCGATTTCCCTTCGATAGAAGGCTTTCATACCACCCAAAACACCAACTATCAGGACTATAAACTTAACTTTATACCCTGAATACAGCTTTCTAAGCTCGGACAAGAGATCCATATACTTGGACCTCTTTTCCCTCCTCCTTGAGAGAGATTTCCACCACGATTCTATGTTAGAAGGGACGTACGGTATAAATGGTATTTGGTCAATACCATAAGCTTGTCTACGATGGTAGTAGAGCACGCGGAGAGCAGCATTATGTCGAGACACGTAACTCGACGCTGCAAGAGACGGACAAGCAGACAGAATGTGCATAATGGTTTCAGGATGGTGGGGGCACAACCTACAGAGTGAGGACTCCATTTGGAATATGCTGGGCCCTGTACGGCCAAATTATTTATAACACCATCCTGACACCAAAAACACAAAACCTTCTGTTTCCGAATTCGTACAATATTATAGATGTTGAGGATGACCGATTTCTGTATGGCTGTTACTAATTTGGTGACATTTTCTAACTCGAAAGCTTCAAGCGTGTTATTTAATGTTCTAAGGATTAAACCAATGTCAGATAATATTACTGGCAAAATTTTGACTTGTTCGACCTTCCACAATTGGCAAGCTGCGATAGCCAAGTCACTGTATTTAGTTATTTTGTCTACAAATGTTTGGTACAGCATTATCTATTAAAAAGGCTATTTGATTGGTGAAATTTATGAAGGTGATATTCTGGTCTATTGCAAGCTATTGTTATGTCAGTTATGAAGACAGAGGCTTCATATATTTAAAACTACCTAATATATTTTAAAACTATTCCTTCTAGAATTTTCTCTGGAATATATTTGTAATATGGAGTTCTATTGAGTACTAATTTATATTTCCACGCTAATTCTTGATGAAGTATTTTCTTGCCTTAATTATGTCTGTTCTTGAAGTCGGTATTCGTGATTGTTAGGCATCCAGATGTAATATGCTGTTGGGTTCAGTGCTGGACTTACAGCGTCTGCAGATGTCATCAGTAGTGCCATCTTTAATGATGAATTTATTATTATTATTATTATTATTAGTTGTAACACCGAACGTAAATCATCACTATTTTAAATGAAAGTGTGTACTTTATTTTCCGTTGAACAAAAATTACCAAACGAAATAATAAAATATGTAACGTATAACAGTTATTACTTGACAACATAAAAAAAAACTTCGAAAACAATGCATGAAAATATCCTAATATAAGTTCCTAGCATGCATACAATTTTTATCTGTATTTTATGTCCTCTAAGTTGGAGTATACGTACATATTAATGACTTGGTGAACAGTTAAATTACAAAGGTTGGAGGAAAATTCTGTTCCAAATTTAATCATAACGCTACAATAGTTTTGAAATTTGTGAAGACAGTACCATTAAATAAACCACATGTAAACGGCATTTACTTGGCATGAAACTCGCTTTATAGCAGCGTACTCAAAACAATTGAAATTATTTCATAAAAAAACAAATGAACAATATTCCTTCATTTCGCAACAAAAGAGAAGCACTATTGAAAAGTCGCGATGATGCGCTGCTCGTGGTACATTTTAAAACTATTCAAAGGAATTTTGTTTTGTTTTCATTACTTGAAAATAATAAAATTAAAGATAAATAAAAACTAAAGATGTCAAATAAGAATTAAATATATTACAATATTTATATAACATTTACATTAATTTATGGATTATGACTCGCGGAACTGACGGTGTTTGTTATTTTTGCAATTGAATAAGCTCACAAATATGCCTATAAAACGGGTGTATTCTCTAAGAAATGCGTTAAAATTAGCGTCAAGTTAGTACACAATAGTATTTTACTTAACAAGCAGATAACGGAGTGTACCATAGTCTTTATTAGAGGCCGGCCAAAAAAAGTTTTTAACTGTCTAGTAGTTCCTAATTAGATTTGCCAGTGGCGTGTCAATTTATTCGTTAAAATCATATATTTTAAATTTATATTAACTAAAAAACTAAAAGTATAAATTAATTTAAAAAATACAGAAAAACAATATATATATATATATATATATATATATATATATATATATATATAAATTTAAGGCATCAATAGGATACTGACCAAATTAGCGAATATCGAACGTGTATAAACAGAATTTATAGATATTAGACCTGGCCATTATTTTTAACTTTTTTTTATATATAGGTACATTAAACTTTCGTTTGTGCAATATACCTGTTGACCCAAAGCACTTGACAAACTACTATCATGTAAAAAATCCGAAGTTGAACAATTTGAACTAACAACCACCTAAATTCTGAATAAATACCTCTACCTACCAAAATAAAAATTATACGTCTTCATAAAAAAAAAAAAAAAAGCTGTAGCCACATATTTAGAGTCCACAAATATTAATCCATGAAGGACTATTATTAATATACCATATTTGATTATTTTATAAATTTATTAAATTAACTAAATTAAGAAATGTCGAACTAGGAAATCATATTCATTAAATAACATACAAACTCTATTGTTAAACCTTCCATGGCCCCCCTTCAAATAGTGCTCCAAAGTCAGCCGTGACGGGCCTCACTGGCAAACCCACTTTTTTCCGTCCACCTTCCACCCTTCTCTAATTCCCAAATCATACTCATCATTCTCGGTTAGATTAGAATAGAGAAACCGAAAAACCAATTTCATCACAAAAAAAAAAAAAAAAAATCGTCTAAATAACATTAAAAAACATTTTCACTCAAACAAATTCAGTTGACAAAAATATTAAAAAAAAAACCCATATGCACGGATTTTGAATATATTTTAAATCTTATCTCTTATAAAATTTTAATGAGCTACAGTCATCCAATTGTGTAATGTCGCTGATACGTATAACACTTGATAGTTTATATTACAATAAACCACTATAGGGAGTATCAGTTAGATTTGTTTGAATTGCGGATAATTGAATCTAACACTAGAAAAGTCAATAAAAATTACAAATATTTTTGCAGGCTCCTAAAAATGAAAAATTAAAAACGAACTAATTTCCTAGAAAATCTTTTTTTGTCCGAGCTCTCGTCATTATATGCGAAATACAATTTTACATACAACTATATAGTTTTTTCATTAAAAAAAGTAGTAAATTAATTAAAATACAGAAACTTGGAGCGACCATTGAAAAACTTACATCGTCGAGAAGGTTACCAAACGATCAGTTGATTGTAACGTACAATAATGTTTAAAATACTATTATTTATTGTTTTATTTAATCTAATTTATAAATAATATTCTAGTTATAAAGATGGGCTGCGTGAGGCACAAATAGCTATCGTTGCTGCATGCCAAACATTTTAACTAACTTACTAAATAAAAACTAACAGTGTAAAAAAAAAACCGTTCATTATCCAACAGGTGACCACGCATGCACGTCAAATTTTACACTGCGTGTAATATGAGCAGCTTTATGTATTTGCAGTGGGATACATAATGCATTTATTATTTGATGGTTGTAGATAAAATTATTTTAACACCATGTCTAACGCCTTTATCGAAAACTGCTATTCTGTAACAGCATTTGTTAAGGTAGGCGATAATATATATTTGTTAACATATGTGGGTCAATGTGCTGTATATTTTTGCCATTTTCAATTCTACAGGTCCAGCTGTTTGACCACAATTTGTACCACACAGACAGACAGATTTTTTTTCGTTTCTTAACAATGCCTGCGGAATCCTAAAAATGTGATAAATGAAATAAAATGGTCTTACTTGGTTAATAAATAATTGTTCTTTTATGCAATAATTGTAGTGCAATTAAAATCTTCAACAATCCTGAAATAGCTGGTTATAAAAAAAAAAAAAAAAAACTGTGAAAGAATAGCTGAGTGAACAATTCCCTCAAGTAAATATCATTACAATTACAAGAGTAGTTAGCCATTTGTTTCAGTGACATTTCTCGCTTTAATAGAAACATTGAAAATGAGGATTACTTTTTAAAGTATGCCATAGCTTCTTCTAATACCTAAAATGAGATTCCATTAAATGATACGACTTACAATTCATGCAAAAACTCAGCATGTCTAACCAATTGTCTCACTCACTCTCTATAAAATTAAAAAGATTAAATCTCATATTGTAAATATCTCAAAAGGCATTTTAACACTTTGACTTCGGTAATGACTATTAAAGCTCTATAGAATCTAGCTACCGTACGTCTATAGTAATTAGCTAATGGCAATATGGAAATGATAACAGTTACTGTACGCATATTGTTTAAAGAAAGGAAGTTTCTAAATACTACTTCAATAATACAGGCTTTTCATTTCAAGTCCCACACTATTAAATGTTGCTGGGTGTTTATTCCATTTAATATTCTATGAAAATTATTACAGATATTATTGTCGATAGCTCAGTAGTCCATCGAAGGACTTTTGCTCGGAAATCGGTTAGTTGACAAGAAAAAAGATATGGATCCGCGAACAAACAGAAGTCTGTTACGTGGAAGATAATGGGTAACCAAATATTAGTTTTCCATATCGGCTATTTTGGTAAGATTTAAGTGGTAAGTGTAGTAGACGTGGCAAATTTACTACGCAGCGTTTTACGATTCAATCACGCATTGTTATTACTAAAACATCAAAATTCAGATTTCAATTACGAAGAGAAAAATGTAATGAACGACGAAGCCAATTTCGACCTGTGGTTAGGTTAACAAACAAAAATGCGCTGTTGACGCTGAAAATTCGTATGTGGTTCATCAGCGACCATTACATATTCGCAAAGTGATCTTATTTCTTCGAAGACGCTGTCAGTAAAGATGTAACAGTGCATGGCGACTACTGGCCGTGACATCAAAACTTTCTGTCACATTAATTAGATCAATTGATGTAACAGAAATCACAAAGTACGAGCCATAATCGAAATTTTGAAGAGAATGTTTTCAGAACGATTGTTGTTCAAAAGCAATGAAATAAATTCGACGCTAAGATCTCCAAATTTAAGGACTCCAGAGTTTTTTTCAGTGGAGTTACCTTAAACGGCGTGTTAACAGGGGTGACGAGAACAGGTCCGGGGCTCGGTAAAACAATAATTTCGGGCCCTAACTCCGTAAAAACAATAATTCCGCCCACATCCCGGAAAACGATAATTATGGGCTCGATAGCAGATAAAAAACTACGCATAGATAGAAATTATTATTTAATTTTTCTAGAATATAATATATAAAGTATGTTTACACGACGTGCCAATTGTTCACGCAGAAGCTACCGATAGAAACGCCATAAAAAGGGCCAAAATACAGATGGCAGCTAAATACATTAACAAAGTATGCAGTCAAATCGAGTCTAGGACCGATTCGACTTTTAAATACTATTATTCAATTATTGATACGTACTGCAATTACCGATAAAAAAATAAAAATAAACTAAATCGAATAATAAAATTGGATAATGATTAAAAAAATAAATAAGCCAGTTTCAGGCCCTGAAGTCTGGCCGGGTCCCGGTAATTTGTACCGGCTTCCCACGTCTCTCGATGTCCCTGCATGTTTATGCCAACAAGCCAACACCAATTCAACAATTAAAAATAATATTTGGGCAGCAATAGTTGAAATATTGCCTAAAATTTGTGTAAATGTTATGCGAAATGCTCTTGAAATAGCTTTTTTGGGGCAGCAAGACAGTAGGTTACAGGCATTTGGCCGACATTATATTCCACAAATATTTGCTAGGTTTAAATAATGAATTTATATAAAATATTTATTGTTTTGTGTTTATCCTGCACACGATAATTTCCCAAAAACAAATAAAAGTGGTTCAGAATCCACGTTAAAATAGTAGGTCTCAAATAGCTGTGCTACATGCAACACGCACTACATAGGTGTAGTGGGAAAATCGCCACGCTCACTAATGAGCAGAAGGATTATTATAAGAATTAATTGAAATTTCAAGTTAATTTTAGGCCACACTGTAGAATAATAAAATTAAAATAGAGCTAGGTCTTTGACTGATGACCCAGAAGCGCAATAATTGATAAGATAATCATTTATAATAAGTACCACTTGTGGTATTACGCACACTGTAGTGGTCCGTTTTCCTTTTGACACATAAAGAACAAATATAAAAACCAAACTAGTCCTAGTAATCAGAACTATCTGTATTAAAATTCAAATTCACTAAATTTCCATCTTTCAACGACTTCCAAATGCGACAACCTCTATTTTATGACTAGAGTCATTGAAGATGATGATCAGTTGGTATTCTTTAAGGCGTGTAATATACGAAGTAATTAAAATCATTAAAAGACGTGTCATATGGAGCTGGCATAAGGAAGTTCTGCCACATAAACTGAATGAATTGTTGGTAGTATTGAATTATCTGGCGCGATGTTACATAAAGATACGCAGGCTACTTAAATAGCGATGACGTATAATGTGGTGGCATGAAGTGGCACTTGAACATTTACGATTGTAATAATTGATGTTAGGGAAACTATGTGACATATAGAGCTGATATAATTGTTGAGTGGCGAAATGTCGTTAAAGAGAGGGTCTCGCTAATTACGTCTCGACAACTGACACTGGAAGCCAATTCCTGTATTGTACAGAGTAATCGGTATGCGAGTCACAGATGAGTTGTGTACAAGCAGTATAGTTTTAATATCCATATAGAGCAGAGCATAGCAGAACATAGCAGTCGGTGGTTTATTATAAGCGGAAAAGCATCCCTTAAGAGCGCGCCGTATATCAGGACTTCCGGAAGGGGTAGTTGTGGCGGTGGCAAGGAAGTGATCCCGGGGAAGTACAGCCGGACTCCGCGTCTGGCAGTGTTGCCAAATATCCGCCACTAACACAATGCTTGACGCAAGACTCCACTTGCCAAATATCAGACACTAATTCATTTCAGAGATCATTATTAGCAATTATATCGCAGTAACGGGGAAACCCGAAGCTACAACATCGGGCTTAATCGTTTATGTATCTGTAACGACGACAACCGTCTAAAGACTGTCTGGCTTTCTGCGATCGTATATTTACACCGAGGCGCGTTCACTCAGACCAGGTTTAACGACGCTACGCCGAGTTAAATTTTTATGGGACGTCCGAAATGAATGGCCCGACACATGATAGCTATTTATCTGCCGTTTTAGTGCTATGATTGGGTTGAGAACATAATGACGGAGGTTGGTACTTCACGCAGAACGCTTTTCATGGCCCCAAGCGGAAAATAAAACTTCGTATTTTATACATGTTTCATTTGACAGCTGATGAAAACATTTATTTTTAAATCATGAAATATTACTTAATTTGTACCGCTCTAACACCACGTACCTACAGTACTTTAACTCTTCATTATTTTATTTAGACGAACCCTTTTACAGATAAACTTTTTCGAAATAAAAATGTTACGTTTTTTATGTTTCGACACGTAAAAAATTTAGATATCGTGCGATTATAATAAAATAATATTAAATATTAAGAATTTTAAGGAAGTCAAATATTCTGCAGTATGCCGAGAATTTAGAGAAAAACATATATTATTACGAATTTATTTTTTGGCTAATAAAAAATCAGTAGTAAGCTATTTAAGTTTTAGGGGTGGTTAAGGATAACAAGAGAACATTTACCTAAAAAAATATCTCAAGTATGTTCAATAAAAATGGATAAATTAGCTGACAGAAATTCTAGCGGGTATTGGTACACAAGAAATTGAGACAGACATCGTACTTTGAAGAGTAAGATGCAGGTCTTCTGTAAATCAGTACATCATAATATTGCTCAATTAAAATTGGCTTGTACTGGTCATGTTATTAGAAGCGATGATGACCGATTGACATAATGCACTACTGTGGAATTAAGGCATAGGACTTCTGGCGGGTTTAGTCAACATTTAGTCTTGGTCTTAACATTAGTTTTAGTAAAACATAGTAAAGTTGTACCGGAATAAAAACAATAATGAAATTGTTAACAATTCGTAATGTATAACCTGCACATTTTATGTCAGTGTGTGCGCACGCGCATTTGTACGGTTTGAGTTTAAGCCCTAAAAAAAGATAAATTTTGGTCAACCTTCAAGGTCGGTTTTAAGGTTTTTAAGATTAAAACTAAGACAAAGTATTATATGAACTTACTCTTAACAATATGATAGTTTTATCTTTTAAGGCTAAAATTAAAACTACGGCTAAATGTTGATTAAGCCCACCATTAGTAAACCTGATCCCGGACGACTTAGTATGAGATGGAGAGACAACATAGTAAAAGATGCAGTAAAGTAGTGGACTAGAGGCAGCGGTTCTCAAACTATGGTAAGCGTACCACTAGTGGTACGTGTATTTAAAGAATTAAAATTATTTTTCTTTTTAAATTAGCGCCTTTTGGTACGGCAATGCATTGACACATTGCAATGCGATGGAGGTTTGTAAATTGAGTTTAATGAATCAAAACTTGATGAGTTTTGGCTTAAGGCTAAAACCGAATATCCCGAATTGACCAGGAAAGCATTTTTATGCCCTTTTCAACAACCGATCTCTGCGAAACCGGATTTTCTTCCATGGTGACCATAAAAAAACAAATTTCGCAATAAATTAACTATCGACTCCGAGTTGCGCTTAAAATTAAGTACAACGGAACCCAACCTCTCATCACTTGTTTCAAGCTTGCAGCTTCATCCTTCTCACTAAACTTGGTAAGTGTATTATCATAAAGAATATAAAAAAATGTTGAATCAATTCTATTTTATCCAGCGTTTTCCAAATTGGGAGGTGTGTCGAGGATTAGTGCGCGAAGTTTAACGAAGCTTAAAAACCTTATTATTTTCTGATATGCGTATTTCTTGTAGTAATATATTTTTTACCATTTAAAAATGTGTCTGTATTACTTTATAAAATAAGGGAGGGAGGCGCCAAGATTATTTTTTTTAAAGGGAGGCGTAGTAACCTGTTATTTGGAAACCATTTGAAATGTAAATTAGTTTGTAGGTATGTACGACCGATTTATTTTTTAGACAACATTGTCAAAATATGACTTAGCCTCGATCTAGATCTGTTAATGGTACGCGACTGTTCCGTTATTCACATGAGTGGTACGCGAATAAAAAAGTTTGAGAACCTCTAGACTGGAGTAAAGAACAACCGACCGCAATAGAACAAACCAAGGTGTACATTCAATATTGAACCAAATATCGCTGATGATGATATGTTTTCTCAAAAATAATTGTACAGAAATTTAAAACTTTTTAACACTAACCGAATGTTGTAAAAACAATTGAAGTATGGAAATGGGAAAGAATGAAAGTGGTAACATCAAAAATTTTCAATGTTAAAACCTCGCCCCAGATATAATCGGCTGGTGTATATACAGCGTGCAATTTTTTAGTTATATTATTAATATTTCCATTCTGAAAAGGAAATTACATCTTTTACCAAGTTTTGAACTACGGAATGTTTCTATTCCCTCAAAAAAATAGTAATTGACATTTGTGGCACTTTCACCTTTCTCATTTCTGCTCTTCATTTATTTAAGTATTATAAAATATATTATAAATATAATTAGTATAATAAATAATAATAAGTATTATAAAGCAAATACTGTTGTATTGATAAGTATTACATGTATAGATGAAAGTATGTCGAAACATGTATTTTTCGTTTTCAAATAAAATAGGTTGTATTTTAACCACAGTGATGAAATATTTAATATTATTATGAACTATAATGACAGTTATCGTTTAAAACAAATGTCGAAAAGAAAAAGTTTTAGTATAGCTTGTTATATTCGCCGTAGACATTTTCAGAAAATGGTTAGTAAAATATGTATGAAAGGAATGGTGAATGAAGTGAGAAAACGTGTGATTTCAAGTGGCAAAAAACGTAAAACACGCCTCTAAAGAAAAGTGTTGATTTGTCTCTCATGAAAATTTTATTCAAGACGAGAACAGTCAGTTATGAATAGAAAAAAACTCAAATATAATGGACACAGTGATATCATGACATAGATAAAGTCATGAATAAAGTTTTATAATTTAACAAAATGCCTCCATCTTGTACGGTTCAGCGCAAGGGGTTATTTGGTTTTAGATTTTACCATATTTATCCCCTTCTTTCTTTAGTGCATCGATATCCAACCCTGTGAAATGCAATCTGATGCTTCCTTGCAATGCCTTGTTTTCGTCTAAGAATATGACCGCTTCCATTCCTCCATTTTATACTTGATCCGTTCTGAACGTTGGCTCTCCTTATTGCAATCTACACTATGCTTGATGTCATCTAAAATAGTTCTACTGATTTCACACCGAACCAGTTTCTCAAATTTGTAAACACATTGGTTTGTAACAGATCATTCATTGTTTTCCGGGGTCTATTTTCTCTTCAGGCTTTCATTGTACAATATTCTGTGCGGTAGGGTATTTGTGCACGTTTCCCATTACATGTTGTTGATTCGGCCGACCTAAGGTATTCTGAGATCTGTAGGTTCATATTTCAAAGGATTGTGTTTGGACTATGCACACAGCTACTTAACGGCAAACCCCCTCATGGCTTACGCCACTGTCAGTGCTAGGCTACTGGTTGGATTTCGTTTCTCTACGAACCCACCAGTTTTGTGGCAAGTGCATTCTTATACAGTCATAATTCAGATTTCCAGAAAACCACACGTCTTCTTTAGGCATACAGTTTCAACAAATCCTCGAAGATTGTGTACACCAGGTCTCCAGCACCACATATCTACTTGGTTCTTACACCGATCTAGCACTAAAATATTATTATTTAGTTATTTTCACATTTATTTACTAATCTTTGAGATTAACTGATTTAAATTACTTCTTATATTATACGCCTTAAAGAAATTATACAAACTCATCATCATCTTCAATGGCTCTACAGTCGACATTTGACAAGTAGGGATTGTCAAATTTGGAAGTCGTTGTATTTTTACATCCACATCTTCAGGTGGTATTACGTCAGCGCTACCATGAGTAGTCATAATCTATGCTGATTCATCATCATTGTCATCAGCTGTATAAGAACAATATTGTGATTTGCAATATTTTTAGGAACTCCAAGTACAACGGATCAAGGAACTACCACTGCGACTTACCGATTTACTTCCGCATGGGTTACTTTTGCACCACGTTGCTACACGCTTAACTTGTATAAAAAAATACGCTTGCGTGGTATTTGCTTGAGATCATAGTTGAACCACAGTGAGTAGGACTGACATATACAACATCGACGTACATGCTGCTCGTTCAGCTACTATTCTGATAAAGTAGCAAGCTTATTTATTACCCACTAGTTGCCACTAAGCCATTTGCTTCCCTTGTACGCTCAGTTTAAGCATTCTACTCACTAAGGACTTTTCTTTTTTTACTTTCACTGCGCGCTGGTAACCGCACGTTACGCCTCCCTCCCTTTCGTTCGGGACTCAAGAGGACGTCTTTTGCATAGGGATCATCACGTTAAAATTTTATATGGGCGTCATCAGGAGCCTATTTCACCCAGGGCTAACGCATCCCTTTGTATTAAGACTAGCATACTCGCCGCGTCAATGAAAAATCAAAATTACCATTTTTCCTGTGATAGTCGCTGTGTCACCCCAATAATTAAACCATCAAGCGTTTTTTATACAGTCCACTCGCTCTGTATCTGGCGAACCCACAAGGCAATGGTTCTTCGAGTTTATCCGCCCAATAAGCGCTTCGGTCGCAACTGATTGAAATATCTTTTCAATTACTTCTGAAATGGTTCAGGCTTCCACACTGTATAGATGAGTGAAGAAGACACTAACATTTGATTATATAAATCATCTGCCAACCACAATATTTTTATTGGAGTAGCATTTGGCCAATGTATGCCAACTATATATTGTCTAGATATTACGGTCGAACACTAGAAGTTATTGAATGCTTTAATAGACGAAATAAGCTAGATTTAATTGTAGTATAATGATTATAATTAAGAAACAAATTTTGCTAAAACTATGACGTATGTCGTGTAAATGAGAGTAAATGAGTAAATTAAAACAAGTACGAATATTTTTACAGCTTCTTTATGCATTTCCTTTGCCAATGGCAAATTAGCAAACAACAAGTTTCAATACAGTGTCGTTTATTTTTTGCGTAAATCTGTATGATTTTGCTACAAACAGTATCTCTACATATTTGAACATTTTGAACATAAAATAATATGTATGTTAACATGAAAATAATTTATGGCTATGCTGTACATACAAAAATAAATGTCGATTTTTAATTTACATATAAATTTAGAATTTGACCTTTTAACATTTGACAACAAGTGCCATTTGACCTATCATCAAAAAGCTTCGCCGATCACATTTAGAAAATACAACAGCAATAATGATAGGTATGTTTTTTTTTTTTTTGTAAATTTAGTTCGGCAGCTATTATTCAGAGTTTGTTAAAATAGATCGTGTTTCAGTTTAGTGGACATAGTTTTTGAAATGTACTAAAATACGAATTTCCTCCCAAAAGTAATCCATAAAAGTAATTTTAGTTCTAGTGTTTCGTAGATATAACCTAGAAACACTTGATGAGGTACAAAACAAAACCAGCTTTATCACAGTCATCAAAACTTTGGATATTCAAAAAAAAAACGTTTTTCGAGGTAATTTTTATCACTAAATTTTTTTTTTTTTTTGTTGGTAAATATACTGTTTATGGTAATACGATTAAGATTATATGAGTCACCCACATCGAAAATTTAATAGTTCATGAGATAATTCACATTTTGTTTGGAAAAAGTTGGTTTTGCTGAGACTTGTCTGGATGAAGTAGATTTTGCTGAGATTTGACTGGATAAAGTTGGTTTTGCACCAAATCGCTTCCAATCTCATTTCTTAAGAACAACATAATAAAAGCACACAAAAACACATAAAAAAATAACAAAACTAAACGTAAAAACGGCAGTTAAGAACTTATTATTGTCAACTTTTATTTATCAACATGTGTTTGTAACTTGCGCAAATAGAGAAAATAATGGAGTGATGTGACTGGCTGAAATGGAAAGAGTTGATTTTGCACCAGACTCGCTTGTGGACAAAGTTGATTCTGTTTTGTCTTGCACAATTTGATGCTACATTATAAAGTGATATCGTTGATTTTATCACATTTTTTCTGTTTTCTGTATAGCTTTCAAGGTAAGAAATTATAATCATGTGATATCTCGAATTTGAAAAAAAGTCTGTTTTGCTTTGTGCCCTCTCACTTATCACCTCAGTCCTGTGTTTATCTCTCTGCCTGTCTATCACATGTGTATGTCTTATCTGTTTGTATCTGTCTGTCTGTATGTTAGATAGTACGATACGGCTAAATTTAGAATGTTGAGATATGTATGCATACACAGTTCTTTGACCCGCATATAGGAAAAATACTGTGCACTGATTAAGAGATGAGAAGTAATTTTAAAAAAATACTTAAGGAAAAAATAAAGTGAGGAACTCTATACCAATGTAAGAGAAGCCGTTAGGTTGGTCATTAACCAATTAATGATGTCGTTTTTTTTTGTGTCTCTAATGGAACTTAAGCAGATGTCTTTAAACTGTAAGTCTATTTTAAAACCAACGTGTATGTAAATTGAAGTAGAATTCAGCAACCCTTAAACCTTAAACCCTTCTTAAGGATCTTATGTAACCAGCTAGCTAACCCAGGGATCAGGATCGAAGTTATTCGCGGGTCTCGATCTTCTAATGCAGCGGTTCCTAACTTGTATTCCGCGAAATCCAGGGGAACCGCCAACAAAATTTGGGCTTTCGTAATAAAATAGTTTTTGAGGTATCCGTAATATTAGGTCGTCAATGATGAAATTTGTAGAAAAAAAGACACAGTTGGTTGATAACTTACAAATATAAGGAATTATTTTACTCATCAAAATATGCACCCATATTGTCTATACACTTTTGCCATTTAAGCGGCAAGTTGTTCAGGCCGGTGGTATAAAACCCTGGCGGAAGAGAGTCAATGAATTCCTGGAAGGCCAAAAATTTGTCCAAATTGCAGAAGAAGTGGTAGTCAGTGGGGGATAGGTCTGGTGAGTATGAAGGATGATGAATGAAGGAATTGGAGTTGGAACTTCAACTCCAATTCCTGTAGTTTTGCCACAGTCATTTGTGCAGTGTGTAGTCTAGCGTTATCATGCAATAAGATAGGAGTCGATCTTTTGACCAATCTAGACTGATTTTCTTTAAGTTTTTCTAGCATTTCGTCCGGTTGGTTGCAGTATATTTCTGCTGTGATTGATGAACCAGTTTTTTTTTTTTTTTATTATGCCTATACGAAATTTGGCGAACCAATTTGATATTGTCTGCTGCGTAGTAACACTAGAGCCAAATACACTATTAATGTTTCGCGCGGTCTGCGATGCCGTAATTCCACGTAAAACTCATATTTCATAAAAGTGCAAATTTTCGATAGTTACTTTTTCAACAAAATTAATTTTAAAAAAGTTAAAGATATTTTTTAGAGCATACAATAATTTCTTTAAATAAGAGAGATGTGTAACTTTCAAAAAAAAAAAAAAAACAGAACGGTAAAATATTAAGCAATTAATATTATTAACTACATATTTCATCCTTGACGACCATAGTTTAAATTAATATGAAAAAGATATTTAACAAAAGTTTAAAAAACTATTAATATTTCATAGGGCGAGAGTTTTCTTCTATTTTCTTCTACTTAAAGATAACAATAACTATTGGGTTTTCAATACTTTCAATATTTCAAAAAAAAGAAACTATCTACTTCACACTATGGAATCTCATCGACCTGACTTCAAACAACTAAATAAAAGTGAAATTTAATCAAGTTTCATCAGTATTTCACGAGTTTTGATGTTAAAAGTGATGTAATCATTTTTTTTTTTTTTTTTCAAAAAGGCACTTCGTTATTTGATGCCTTTTAGAGCCATTTATGTGAAAGCGTATTTTCGTTTTACACTGAAATAAAAAAAAAGTACAGAAGTTTAATTAAAGCCACAATTAAATCAAATTTTGAAATAAAAGCAGAAGTTTAATCCTTCACATTAATTACCAATTTAAATTAATATTTCCTTTTCCATTATTCCATTATTAATCTGTTTTTTGTATTTTCAATAAACAATTTTTGATATTTAAATTTAATGTTTATATTTATTGCCAGAAAAAATTCTTAAAAATTGTTGAGAACAAAACCAGTAGAAGTAACAGAATAATGACAATTGAGATGATATGGTCATATCCAAAGGATGGATGAAGAGAAAAACGAAAAAGGTATATGAAAGGGTATCTAAAAGAAGACGCGGAAGAAAACCTAGGAAAGAATAGAATGACGAAATTAGAAAAACGGTAGAGAGAAGATAATTTCCCTGGAACTAAGCCAAAAATAGTTCATAAAACAAACATGAATAGAAAAAATTGTAGCAACATTCCATCGTGAAAAAAAAAAGACAGAAGTACTCTTCAAATTCAAACAAAGCTCGGCACCATATAAGGCAAATGGGCTCAAGGATTAAGTAAGTAAAAATTGTCAGGCATCCCCAATTTGTTATTAAGGTGGAAATGGTTCCGGGATTGAAACAAGTTGGGAACTGTGGCTCTAATGAGAGCACCTCAAAGTACCACAAATACTCTATTATTGTAGGAATCTTCCTTAAGATCAGTTAATAAACCAAGTGTACGATGTATGGATCAGATTGAAAAATTTCTCAAAGTCCTAAGAGTGAAAGACTGGAAAGAGGTTACTCAGAACCGAATAAGATGTAAGGAAATCTCTGAAAAGTCAAAGCAGCCTTTCAGGCCCGTAACTAGGACATTGCGAATGAGGCGTCCGACACCGGCGCAGCAGTGTTGAGGGCGCAAAATTTTTAGTTCCTGTTTTATTTTGCTCATCCCTACTAATATGGAGGTTAGAACCTTTTTTTTGCTCATCAGTTATATTTTGGAGGTAAGGACTTTTTTTTGCTCATCACTTGTATTTTGGAAGTGAGGACCTTATTTTTTGCTTATTAGATTCGTTTTCCTTTTTTTTTACTCATCAGCATTCGATATAGGGGTGGCAAAATATACCAAAGGGCGCAACTTGGACACTTGCTACCGGCGCGTAATATCCTCGTTAGAGCCCATAATATTTCCAAAAAAAAAAAAAATCAGCTCTTAAATTATGCTGACAATAATTATTAATGTGATATAGATGAGGCTCATAGTTCACATACTTAGAATTTTTTTAACAGCGCTTCGTATTTATTAGTCAATAATCTAATTTATTTGATATCTTTTTGTCCATGAAAAATTGGAACTGGAAGTTCATTGCTAATTCAAACTAATCGGCATTATATCACTAAAATTCCTTTTCTGTTCCGTTCTTGAATAAATTACTTGAAAAGTTAAAAATAAATTCACTATCAAATTCGCAATCTCGCAAAAAAATTAATCGTGTTCGATTCAACATAAATTATTCAGAACTACACTTCCGAATTTGCTAATAAAATTTTAAGTCAATAAACTGGAGGTTCATAAAAAATATTCAAGATATAAAGAAATATCTATTGCTTGGTAACGGAAAATGAAAATTACAGAGAGTAAATTTGCAAGCAAATTATCTGAAATTGTAGTTGACTGGTTGTATCATACGTACAATGATAAATACTCCACTACAAGACTTGCACACATTGGCACACACAGAAAGATTTTGCTACTGACGAACACTGCACAGGAGCTAAAATATAGTTTCTAATAGGGTCATTCCATGTCAAGTAGTATGAGGGTCCACGGTCGACCATCTCCAATTTGGCTGACATTTTAACTAGATCAATGTTATAAATGAACCCGTGCACATTTTTAGGTCGATATATTAAATATCCAGAGAGATATGACCTTCCGTTTCAAGGTATGTCTCGCAACGCGGTTGAACGGCCGCAGAATATTCAAAGTTTGTCTGTAACTCGACAACCAAAGCAGCAGTTGATATGAAAATAGGTATATAAGTGTGAAATAAGAATGAAATTGGACAAAAAAAAAGCCTAAATGTGCAAATTTAAGCCCAACTTTAGAGTTGGGCCCATTATTTTCGAAAGAACCAGCAAGGGGGCCTCCTGCTTAGTGTACTTATTAAAAATATATAGGTTAGTGTATTGCTAAATTATCAGCATGTTTACTCAAGTGGATTTGGAGATATTCTTCTTCTTCTTTGGGCACCGTCGGTCAAGTTGACTGTAGTCCAGTTGCACTACAAAAATCATATCGAACACAAAATCATTAAAACTGACCTAGGTTCAGCCGCAAATATCCAGAAATTACCATCTCAGATTCGCTTTTTTTAAGTACCAATGGTAAAAGCAGGTTTATAAGTATTAAAATCTACTTTCTTCTTTGTGGAATCTCTTATAGTAGGTAAATGTGTGTGTGTGTGTGTTTTTTTGTTTTTTTTTTGTTTTTCATAACAAACGTTTCCTTGAGAAATGATACGCTACTAAAGATAACAAAAACCAGTACAATAATATTTTACTGTCCCCAATCAATGAAAATAAAGGCGCTCGAATCTCAATGGTTCAACTGGTCATTGATATTATATTCTTTAGATCTCTTATAATTCAGACAGTAAGTCAGTAAGTAATAGTAGTGTAGTGTTATTTATTTGTTTTTGCCGGGATTATCTATCGATGGATCACTGGCTAAAGTACAGATCATTTAAAAAGCTGCCACAGTAGATGACAAGTATGTTCAAATATTATAAAGACAGTATTTCTATAGTTTTTTATCTCTATTTTCTAATGTTAATGTTAATTTTCCACAAAAATGGATTGGACGGTCTTCTAATGCTGACTTGGCAATACTGGCCACCCCGTACTCCGTAAAAATCTGACTCGTTACTTCTCATGGGGTTATTTAAAAAATAAGGTGTGTTTTAATCGACCACAAAATCAACAAAAATTGATTCAAAGAATAAGGATGTGATCTTACCAGAAATGATTAAAAATTTAAAAATTAAATTTATAATTCAACATCTAACCCCATATAACTTAATAACTATCAACGTAAAACAAAAATAAAATAAATATAATTGACAACGTTTTCGGAGGGTTGAGACAAAGTAGGAATTTTTTTGAAGAGTTACGCTGCATATAATGTTTCCATGATTACTGTAAATAATTTCTTTGTTAGAAATAGTATTACGATAGTGCTCCGCGATGAATTCGTCTCATGAAAAGTGGTCCGCGTCTCAAAAAGTTTAGGAAACTCTTATTTAGCGTATTGGTGCTTGTGACAAATCGCATTAGAAGTAAACGCCTACAACTTTAAACATTAAAAATTGTGTTGAATCATTATTTCGTCGAGTTTAAGCTCAACTACAGTTGCAATTTGGCCAACAACCAGGTCCTGAACTTCTGTTCTTTTACACATAACACAACTACGTGGATCTCTTGGTCTTCAAGATACCCTAGAACTGTAGGCAAGGCCGAATGCCATTCAAAATCTGCGAGGTAGACAACTACAGTGGATAGGACACGTGGTAAGGGTGAAAGAGGATAAAGAAAAAAACCTCGTTGCTCAAGTTCTTTTCTAACATTGATTTACAACTACTTAAAATTTCAGCCAAATCGAAGATGATGGATCTCACATCAATATTAAGAAATATATTTAAAATATACATATAGCATATAGTAAGTAAAGGTTAGATGCAAATAACATCACAATCATACAGAATATATAAATAGAACGTAAAGTAAAAAATTTTGTAGGAATAAAAGTAAAATGATACACGCCGAGTGTCCTTTTGGAATTGCATTAGCATTATTAATAACTACTCTCCATGAGTCCATTTCTATCATATCACAAAACTGTCGCGTTATTTAGTCTGATAGGTAATTGGTCTTTAAATACTTTATTTGATTAGCGAGCTGCGGTCAGGATTGGCTGGATACCTATAGAGATGTGATTGATAGTGGGATCGTTGCAACGAATAGAAATACGAGAAATAGTAGACGTAGTAGTACTGTAGTGAGTTTGACCTAACCTACTCTGTGTCAATTAGAATGCTTGATAGTATGTTTAAGTTTAACCATATTGTCAATATCTGAATTGCTCAATTCTGTCTGACTGACACTTGCTGGACGGAATGTGTTACCCTAATGCAAATTTGGTTTATAAATGACTGGCATATTCATGTATTAAATATATGTAGGTCAAATGGTAATTAACTGCTTTTTTCTACTTTTAATTATTTTATTGAAGTGAATAGGAACTTACTGCACTCTGCAGCTGAAGTTTCGGAGTTGAATAATGGAACACTTACCTAAATATAGAAAAAAAGAATTAAAATACAGTAAAGAGTATCGCTAGATAATTATAACGGGTGTTTTTTTTAGAGGTATAGAACTTTAAATTGCAATAAAACAACGATGGATTATTCGATTGACATGAATTTTTTTTTATTCGAAAGATAATCTTGTGGCATTACATTAAATCATACCAACAAGACGGCGCAACATGTCACACAGCTCGTGCCACAATCGATTTATTGAAAGACACGTTTGGTGACCGCCTAATTTCACGTTTTGGACCTGTGAATTGGCCTCCAAGATCTTGTGATTTAACACCGCTGGACTACTTTCTGTGGGGCTATGTAAAGTCATTGGTCTATGCGGATAAGCCACAAACGCTTGACCATTTGGAAGACAACATTCGCCGTGTTATTGCCGATATACGGCCACAAATGTTGGAAAAAGTCATCGAAAATTGGACGTCCAGATTGGACTACATCCGAGCCAGCCGTGGCGGTCATATGCCAGAAATCATATTTAAAATGTAATGCCACAAGATTATCTTTCGAATAAAAAAAAATTCATGTCAATCGAATAATCCATCGTTGTTTTATTGCAATTTAAAGTTCTATACCTCTAAAAAAAACACCCATTATTTTTATTATCCCAGATATTTAACTTTTATATTATATTTTATTGATATTTTAATTTAACCCAGAGTTTTGTAAATACATACATAATATGGTCACTGTTGTTTTTTTTTTTTTTTAATTTCTTGAAAATCCTGTTACATTTCTTTTCTCTTAACAGAAAAATAGGTATCATTTCAAAAATCGAAATAGTTCGATCGGAATTTTTATAACTATTAATAATTCTCGAATTTGTACTGTTTTTTCTTTTAATTTATGGTGGGGACAAATATTTTTTGGTATGATCCCTTTGATCTCTTATTGTATAAATTCTTGACCACAACAAAAAATTTCAGAAAAATATTCTGATAAAAAGTCCTAGTATTAGTATTATTTCAGCTAATATTAATGTGCAATTTTTAAATCCCGTTTAAAGCCCGTCAAAAAAATGTAGATACAAGTTTCTTTTTCACACTGTTTGCAAAAATCCCATAAAAAAAAATATTTAACGCCACATTTTTTACAATACTAAAACAATTTAACAATAAAAAAAAAATCGATAGATCGAAATTTGATCAAAAATTCCAGTCAGTGTGTATTACTCCGAATTTTATCGGATTTTTTAATCAGCCATCTGGGATATAACTAAGCAATAGTATTTTATTTAACAAGCATATATTAGAGGCTGTATTGCACAAGGATGAAGTTTACCAGCCAAGCCGTAGGCGAAGGTTGTAATCATTTGAATGTGATATAGCCATTATATGCAAGTCAAATATTAGGTCGCCAAAGATGAAATTTGTAGAAAAAAAGGCAAAGTTGATAACTTACAAATATAAGGAATTATTTTATTCATCAAAGTATGCACCCATATTGTCTATACACTTTTGCCATTTAAGCGATAGGTTGTTCAGGCCGGTGGTATAAAACTCGGGCGGACGAGAGTCGATAATTTTTTTTTCAACCAGTTTTATAACATTGTCTGAATTAAACTTGTTTCCTATTAAAAAGTTGTCCAAATTGCGGAAGACGTGGTAGTCAGTGGGTGCTAGGTCTGGTGAGTATGGAGGATGATGAAGTTCCAACTCCAATTTCTGTAGTTTTGCCACAGTCATTTGTGCAGTGTGTGGTCTAGCGTTATCATGCAATAAGATAGGAGTCGATCTGTTGACCAATCTAGCCTGTTTTTCTTTAAGTTTTTGCATCATTTTGTCTAGTTGGTTGCAGTATATTTCTGCTGTGATCGAACCAGGTTTTTTTTTTGTTTGTTTTTTTTTACCTGTACGAAATTTGGCGAACCAATTTGATATTATCTGTTGCGTAGTAACACTAGAGCCAAATACACTATTAATGTTACGCGGTCTGTGATGCCGTAGTTCCACATAAGAACTGATACTTCATAATAGTGCGAGTTTCCGACCGTTCCATTTTCAACAAAATTAATTTTTTAAAAAAGTTTTTGATATTTTTTATAGCATACAATCATTTCTTTAAACAGGCGAGATGAGTAACATTCCAACAAAAAAAAAAAAAACCGAACGGTAAAATATTAAGCCAATGTGAAATAATAAGCTGTTTGGCAATATTATTAACTACAAATTTCATCCTTGATGATCTTCTGATAGTCATCCTTGATGACCTAATAAATAATTTCTATATAGTTTGTTATAGTAGATTAATACTAAATTTAATTTAAAAACACAGAAATACTGAGCGTGAGTTGTAAAACTTCAAAACTGAAGTCATGATGGCTTACCATCAGTTGATTGTAATCTACAACAATGTTTAAATTACTATTACTTATTGATTTATTTATTCTTATAAATAATATTTTAATTACAAAGAAAGGCTGTGTGAGGGGCAAATAACCATCGTTGCCGAGCACCAAACATTTTTACTAACTTACTAAAACAAAACTTGTAGTGTATGAAACGTACATTATACACGGAGTGCACTATGAGCCGCTTTAAGTATTTACAGTTGATTACAAAACACATTTACTATTTGATGGTCGTAGGTAAAAGTTATTTTTATAAAAAATGTTATGCTATATGTCTTTTATAGTATAAAATTTATTTGAATGAAAATACCTCGTGACAGAATCTGTACTTCCTTCAAATAAATATTCAGAAAAATGGTGGAAAATGAAAAAACAGAATGAGTAATAATATAAATATTTATCGTGCGGTCCGCGTGAATTTTACTTGTTAGAAAAATGGCCCAGGGTTGAAATGAGTTTGACACACCTGCAGTATATCAACAAGCTAAGATAGATTATTTTACCTTGATTAGGTTGGAAACTACTCCATAAACACAGATAGAATTTTTGAGCAAGAAAAAACGTATCTCCTAACTTATATATAAATACGAAATACACATTTATTCAGGCAGGTATAAATATAAAATGTGCAATAATAATAACTATCAATATTATGTCAATACTGAATGCATTTGTTAAGTGCGTCTGATAAGAGTAAAAAACAAGAAAGGCTTGGAGATTGTCCTAGTTGTTTTCTTTACTGATTTTATAATATCCCGAATACCCTGTGCCGTAGGTATTTTCACACAAATCTTCTAGTAAAAAACACGACTTTACGGTACAAGTACCTTTATGGCTCCGTCGTACACGAATATATCTATAAATCTTATGTTTCTAGATTTTCTTACGGCTATAGAACTCTGTAGGTGATATTTTTTTCTCTAAATCTGATGTATTCTGAATTACATACCCTCTTACTTGTAGCATATAACATTATCGCTCTTCTGGGTGTATTAAATTTACAATGTTTTTCTTGTTTTATCAAATTAATGTTTTCACAAAAAAAAAAAAACTATTATACTTTAATTTTAACGCAATTTTATAAAAGTTTTTTTGGAAAATCGGTTATAAGTCTTAACACAACATGTTTTTGATGAAAAAAACATGATTTGTAGGTAGACTTCTCTTATATCTTGGATATGTGACTTATCTCTGATTTTGGTGTCTTGACGATGCGCTATAGATACAAAAACACACATATGTTTATCTGAATAGATTCAAATATAATACACGAAGATAAAAACAAACTGTTGGGTAGTAGAACAATGCGTGGAGAAATAAAAGCGTTCAAAGTGAAAAAGATAGAGGACTGTGATCGTTTTTCCGTACAAAGTTTTAAAATGGTACAGAAAGAAACATTCTGACCTTTTTATTTCAATTAATACCCACTTTTAATGCAACTTAAGATTAAAATCTATTTCAAAGGAAGTAAAACAAGATTTTGTTTGAAATTGATTAGTTTATTCATTAACCTTTTTGCTTTTGGGTAGAAACTTTTAAAGTTCTTATCACTTTAGACCAGGGCTCTGTGTTGGCTTCAGTTTTATTCAATCTATACACAGAAGCAATATGCCACATACTTCAGGACAAAAATTTATGTATGCCGATGAGCTTACCATTGCTGTACAGCACACACATGCAAAAACAGCTCAGAAGCTACTCATTGAAGACCTTGAAACTTTTAGCAATACTATAAACTCTAACGCCTAAAACCTAACCCAGAAAAAACTGAAGTAACACTTTTCCATTTGAGCAATAATTACGCAAACGAAGAACTGTATGTACTATTCAATTGCGCCAAAGTGAAATAGCAGAGAGTGTGGTTATTCTCTGCTACCTTGGAATTACTCGAAATCGCTCACTGACATTTAAACAACACCTAGAAAAAGTAGGTCTAAAAGTAAAAACTAGAAATAATTTAATTCACATGCTGGCAGGTATGTCGTGGGGTTGTGCTGTACATACCTTTAAAACAATTGCAGTTGCTCTGCTCTATTCCACAGAAGAGTACTGCTCTCTAGTGAGGAAAAACAGTGCTCACAAAAGCAAAACTGATATCCAACAAATTACGTCTAGGCGAACTATAACTGGTGCTACACAATCGACTCCCTCAGAATTGTTCCCTGTACTGTCGGTTGTTCCACCCATTTGTAGAAATAAACAAATCGTCACAACCTGGCATAAATTTGGAGACAATTACAGTCTACCCAGACACGAAGACTAAATAAATCCTCCAAATCATAAGCTTAAACCTCGAAATCCTATTTGGAACGATCCCATCCTTGCTTCTGCCTTTAACACTAAAGACCAATGGTCCAAAGAATGGGAAAATATATCTCAAACATTTAATCTCAGATCCCAATGTTCAGCCAAACGGTTACTCGCTTCCTCGCATGGCTTGGGTGAGATTAACCAGATTAGTCACCAGCCACGGCAGATACAAGTACACGCTCCATAAATGTGGCTTAGACGACTCTCCCTCCTGCGATTGCGGCGCGCCTTTACAGACGATGCAACATATTGTAGAAGAATTCCCTTATCGTACTTTCCCAGGTGGTCTCCAAATCGTCGTACAACTGACCAAAAGAGCAATGGCTTTTAAATTAAGATATAAATATTTAACGTATTAGCATATTTTCTTTGTAATTATAAGTAATCTAAATGTTCTCGTACCATACGAAAATATATTATAATTTAGACCAGAGAAGTTGCCTATTCCTGCTGTAGACCGTAATTAGTTCTTTCGGATTTTTGAAAGCATTATATACCAACTATTTTCAGCCTTACACCGCAAGGTAGAAAGTTTTCAGGATTAAGAAAGTAAGTATATATGAACTAATAGCAAACAGTAATAGCTCAAAATTGGCCAATATTAGACTATGATCTATTTCCTTTGTTTTGGACTCCTCAATTGTTTTTGCTGCCTCAATGAGTCTCTATGGGCCAACGATCAGGTTTAGTGTAGGATTTTGATTTTGTTTCCTCATCCACATGCATTTGACTTTAATTAACGTCGACATAAATAAGAACTTGGGCAGATTCAGTAAAAATTGTTCTCTGCTTGTTAAATCCAGAGTTCTTTACCTTAAATAAATATGCTTAATGAAAAGAAGTCTGGTCTGGTGGCAAGATGCAATGAAATTGAAGTAAATGAAAATGACAGTTGTCACAAAAACTAACATAACGTTCACCGATCCAAAGAACTGTAACTACAGTTACCACTTTCAGCACCATTTCCACTGTGTCTTTATCGGATGCTAACTGAAGTGTGGATTAACTGTTAACCTCTGAACTTCAGTTTATATTCTTGTGAACATATTATTTCAATTGTCAACTGTAAACTAATGTCTCGCATAAAGTAGCAAACGAGAATGTTTACCCGGGATATTCAAATTAATGTGGATGGAGAAACGAGGATGCACCACCTATGTACGCCTACATCAACTCAAATTGCATAATTACACGATATTTATACTCAATTAAACGTATCAGAAATCGTTGACCTTTAGACTAATTGCTCCATATTTACCTTGATAATCCTACGCAATTTCAACAGTTTAGTATTGTTTACTTGATTTATTGATTAAATTTCATAAAGGTATTTCGTTACACTTATTATCGAGAAATAATTTTGATATCGAGTTAGTTAAAAGCTTAGCAAAGATCAAGTAGTTGTTTCAAGATCGTGAAGCACTTATACTGTATATCAGGGTCTCTATTTTAAATGCTAAGAGATCAAAGTTGGGAAAAAGCGTGAAAATTCAAACTACACATCAATATTTTTACGTAACAAGTAAATGTGTCTTATCAAGACCAAATATATGTAAGATCAAACCGTAAAATGAGTTAATGGCTAATGCATGCCTTTGATACTACGCTGTTCAATTAATTCTAAATATACTGTCCAATCTTTAGAATATAAAGTGGACATTAAAGATTCTTTACTGATGCCAGACCAATATCTCCAACATTGTCATTTAGATTTAGTTTGTCCAATGGTTGACGTAACAGTACCTATATTAAAATTTTATAATACAAGGAGAAAAGAGTTTGTATCAGTTTAATATCAACGAAGGTAAACAGAATCTTCGGCGCGCGCATTTATTAAAGAGAATGCAGGTCTTGCAGAGTAATTACCCACAATGCATCCGCGGAACCACTCATAAGAGCACAAATTTAGTAAAATCTGCTACTACGTAAATTTACATTAGTGTGCATTATTAAACTAATCCCAAGATTAGTACTTAGTCTCGTTCAAGTGACAGTGTCGGCTTCCCGCTACTTATTCTTATTAATGAACATGTAAGTAAAATGGCGGAAGTGACTACCCCTCATCTATCAAGGTAACTCAAGTGTGGATTAGCGCATAGTAACCACTGATTTTAATTGTTTATATACTGTTGCCATATTATTTCTATCATCAGATAGACATTTATGAATTCATGCTACTCAGAAAATCAGCTTTCTATCAGATATGTTAATTTTTTTTAATAAACCCATGGGAGAAACCGTTACAAATTACTGGGGCTCAAGCAGAATGAAGGCCCCGGGGCTGGATTTCCTTTTTAGAAATCACTATACAACACTTTTTATAATTTTTTTACATAATTTCTTTGTCGGTAAAATATAATAATAACTGGAATAATATTGTTTATAGGTCGGGAACCCAGATCCGATTTGACTACACACTTAGTTTAAGTATTTAGCTGATCAGTTATCAGTATTTTGGGCCTTTTTCTGGCATTTCTGGCGGTATGTTTCGTATGAACAACAAGCACGACACGTAAATATACATATTATATTACAGAAAAAAAAAAAAACAATTTCTATCTACGCGCAGTTTTTTTTTTTTTTTTTTTTTGTCATCGAGCCCATAATTATAATTTGCTGGGGTGGTCCTGAAGTATTGTTTTACTGGGGTCCGAGACCAATCTTGGCACCTCTGCTTACACCGTCACTCAAGAGATAGGCTGTATCGTAGAAATAGTTAAATAATCATTCGTTTATTTGGATCATTTGATAATGGCATTGTATAGCGAAACTATAGGGGTGTTTTTTTTTACAATATAATGCATAGCAATTTAGTTTGTTTTTATATATATTCCATATTTTACAATAGACGTTTACGTTTAGTCAGTCAGATTAAATCGATCGATCCGAGTGCTCCCGATCCGTTCGTAAAGTCAGTCGGAGCGTACACATTAACTTATTTTTAGTCAATCCGATTGATCCGCCGGAGCAATCCGAGCGTTTCCAAGCAATCCGATGATCTGGCAGGATTGCTGGGATTAATGGATTGCTGGTGGTGGGAGTTAGGGACGGTAAATTGAATCTTACAGCCAATTGGAATGTGTTGAAAACATAACTTAACAAAATATACGAAATAAGTGCAATTTCTGATAGAATTTTATTATTAGTAATAAACTCATATTTATAAAACAAAATGCGGTAGCAGTTGTAATCAACGAAAGAAATTTGACAGTTGCAGTTAGCGCCACCGTCACCGTGATAAATATTGCTTACGAAAATGTTAACAAAATCCGAGCAATCCGACTAATCTTGTGACGTCATCAGATCAATCTGATCAATCTTGTGGATTGAGTAAACGTAAACGCCTATTATGTTAACATGGAATATCATAAAGTACGGATAAATTAATTTCATTTTAGTTAAACATAGAGTTAAAATTTCTGGTCGCCTTCTTTGATATCTGCATCTAATTGTGACAACCAGGGGCAAACTACAGATTTTTCTGACAAATTGCAAATTTCTCCAAGTATTTTCATGAGTTTTGAAATGAACAGGTAGGCTGCTGATGTACTCCCAAATTATATTGAATTTTTGTAATCCACCCTCCCATCCTAAAGTGAATTCTTGTCCCAATGCGTATTCATTTGCTGAATTCGTGCTGCCCCCCATCCTCTTGTAATATTTTAATTTCGGTCCACCGCTCTTTGTTCTAATTACTCAAATTTTACTTACAATATTACTTTCCAATTTGCGCTTCGAACTCCAGTTTTTGTCTTGGTTTTCTCATGGGATTTGCTAATGAAAATCAGGGTTCTTATTATAGGTGAACCCCTCTAAGAGAAAGGTCTGATTTGAACCCATGGTTCGTGTTTATTCCAATTATCCAGGGCCGGTAAAATTTGTCTGCTCACAGTAGATGTCAGAGGTAATGATTTGACAAGGTGGCAGCAGCTTAAAATATATAGGTATTTTTTTGTTTCACCAAATGTAGAGCATTATCTTATCTGACTTATTATTTATTTAACATCAAAAATATATACGAAAGAGTGGTTTAGCACACCGCTTCTCAAACTATGTAATGTAGCGGACCGGCATTTTTTGTTCCAATATGTTGCACCTGGTATCATAATCAGTTGCAGTGAACTTTTAATGTAACTAAGTTTAAGGACTATTGGTAACATTTATGTAAAACGAACCCAATTTTTATGCAGTTCGTATTGGATAAGATTATTTAATTGGGTTTTCAAGTTAATAATAAAAAAAACTGACAGCAAAATTAGTATTTTATTCATAAATGTCAAAATAATAATATAAATAACAACAAAACTTAATAGGAAAGATGAGCCTGCTTATTTTTTACCAGTTTTTCTATTCGTGGTTAAACTGATGACAACGCCACGGGGAATGGATCATGAATGCTCATACTATTTCTATATTTTGTTTTAATTACACTCATTATTGAAAAAACCCGGTCTCACAGAGGTAAGTTGTATCAAAAGAACGTAGTTTCTTCATGCCAATGTCTGAAAGATCAGGCTATTCTGTTTTAACTTTTACCCAAAAAGATGCGAGTGACTTATTTTAATCTTTGAAACTTGCTTTCAAGCCTTTGTCAGCTGCGAACGCCAACAATTGATTTTCTATGACGACTGGTAAGTCGCCTTTTATTGCAATGAAAGGATTTCGTTCCCATCCATTTTCTTTTCGTGGATCTTCTTCTACTGGGAAGTAAAACTCAAAACGTTCTTCCAATTTCGACAAGTGTTCACTAATGACTTTTCTTAGAGACGTAACATCAAGCTCTTCTTCTGCATTGTGGATGTATGTCTTTAAGATGTCAAACATCTTATAACAATTTCTTGATAAACGATATTTCAATGCTTTAAGTTTTAGTTTCTGTCCATCGATCTTTTGTGCCTACGAAACCCCAAAACATCGACCAATATAATAAAATGATCTAACGCCAAAGTACCAGATTTATTTCAACATTGTTCCACTAAGCCTATAAATAAAATCTTTGTGTTTCATCGGGAAAGTGGCGGACCGGCACCGGTCCGCGGACCACCACTTTGAGAAGCGCTGGTTTAGCATAAAGAAACTATTGTATTGTGTTCTAATTGAGAATTACGGTACAGCAAAAATATACTTTACAAAAACCGTACGAAGTACGGGTATTCCAGCTAGTTGGTAAATATAATTACTTAAACTTAATTATTCATCATAATAGATTTCACTTTCATCCGGTAATTGCTTGTTTACATTTAAAATCTTCATAAAATGGTTTTCCTTTATTAGTAATAGTGAAAAACTGCATTAGTTTTTTTCCATTTTCCATTTTTCCGCAAGTCGTATTTCCTCAATAGATTTATGTCTTTTTAAAACATCTTATATTACCAGACCCTCGTAGAAATTTGGAGACTAGCAGATATAACATTATTTTTCGAAAATTGAATAGCACATGTTTTTGATATTATAAAAGATATCTATGTTTTTTATATGCACTTATACTCTGTTTTGAAGTTAAATACATCCCAGTCTTTTCCAAACCTGCATAGAGTTTTATTACTTTGTTGAGTTTTACGAGAACTTGCTTGCATTTGTTGAGTTTTAAAAAAACTCTTAGATTTAAAATCGTTAACTTTTTTTATTATTGAATTTATAATAAAACGGAATGAATAAATCGATTGAGAAGGTAAATAAAATCCATGTATAACTTAGCTAATAGCGAAATTTGCTATTATTTTGTTTTGAAAAACGGTTCTCATATGGTGACGAGGGTAGCCAAGTTCATGCTGAACTTCATCGTTCAAATTTTGAAACATACACCAGTTTGTTTATACACCGAGATACTGTTATATGAGCAAAGCCCATTCTTTTCACTATCTGTCAGCTAAATAAAAATGAGCCTTCAAGACGTAAGATTTTTAGGATATCATTAAAGTTATTGTCAGTGAAGTAAAAAACCTTTATAGTTTTTCTCACCATCTGAACATTGGTTCAGCGAAGCTGTTGGGCTTTGCTTAATTTTTATGACCTTCTAGATGAAACCATACCCTTTCTCTGGCGGGCGACGGTCAAGTAAATCCTTTCGGAGTATTGTCACAATTATGGTATAATTGTGTTCTTATGTCCCAATTCCTTGAGCGGCCTTTAGGCTGTGTAGGTCAAGGTTGATGATGTACGGTTTTGGGAATTAAATAATGTGTAGAGTGTTGCGTGTTTGTCAAAATTAGTGTTGAACTACATTCTAATGTGTTGATAAACATTATTCAGTTGTGCTGACTATGGTCTTTAATTTCTGCCAAGAATTACACAAATGAATAATGTTTCCAAAACAACTGAGGTAGGACCTGACGTCATAGTTTCCTGGTTAACAGTTATAAAATGGTCTTAGGGAATAGAGTCAGGGTAGTCAAGTAGTAGTCATTCTTGTGGCCAGTCATCAGTCCGCATCACGCCACCCAAGGACCTGACCAGCTGTTGAAGTCGCCAGGACGAGATGTGAGTGTCGTCTACAGGGCTTCTCCTCGTGTTCGCCTCGTGCGGATATACCTGGGGTGGTTCGACTGATCGTGGCGAAGCCGGGGCAAGAACGAGACTAACATCAGCTTGTAACAGACAACACCAGCAGTCATTTTGACCAACAATTGTATTCGGATGTAAATTAATATTATATAATAAATTTTGTAAAAAGGATTCCGTTCTTGACTTCACCCCATGACAGTATAACACTATTCTGCCTGTGGTACTAACATGACAGACAATACAAACCATTGAGCAGTGGCGACTGGTACAACATTCCCAAAATTAAATGAATTTAAACATTTCAGACGTTTATGATTTTTTTCGGTCTCACTCGTTCTTTTTATTTACTTAATTATTAATTGGAAACCGTCACTACTGTTGTGAGTCGTGCGTAAAACATAAATAGTTCGTATACAAGTTAGGATGTACTATGACTCGATGTGCTGAATGCACTGGCAGCACCAATTGCTTACTGTGTCAAATATTTTGTATTTTTATTATTTAATTATTTTTTATGGTGCTGTGGGCATGCAAAAACAGTTAAATTAAAATTATTTTAAAGTAAATTTTAAAGAATTTCAAAAATAAAGGTTATATAAAATACAAAAATAAAATTCAGGATATCGCATGTTTATCGCATGTACAACACATAAAAAGTTTTTTTTTTCATCTACATACTTATTAAAATTATAATAAATACATATTAAAGCATAAAATGTAATTATTATATGATTTTATTTGCAAACGTGTATGTAACTAAAAATTTGTCCATATTAATAAAGATTTTCTTTCCCAAAAGAAAATATCAATTATACTAATGGTTGCAGCACCTCTAATAGAACTTTGCACGAGCCGCCACTACCATTGATACATCTTTACGCTTGTCCCATGCACTTGTGCTATGGATCTATTATAAATAAACTTTCGATTATAACAGACCCATAACACAAAAATCACAATTCTCTTTTTGTTTTGTTTATTATAAGCTGATGTTCAGAACAGTATACCACTTTGTATTAATATGCTATCCATTAAGTTATAGATATATTTAAACTTACAAAATCACAGATGTGTCTTCACAAATCAGCGCGTTTTACAGGCGGCAACGTCGCCAAGAAAGGAAAGGACAGAATCCTAGGAAAACCTATTAGAGAGTATGAAAAAAATACTCCATCTGCCTTGTACTGCATTCTAATGTTTGAACGTACTATAGTCAGTGGCGGATTTAGGTCAGTTAAGGCCCCGGGCGCAGTAAGAATATTGGGCCCCTCAATTAGAAAAAAGTGTAAAGTTTGGTTTTTTCGGGGCCCTTTAGAGGACGATGCCCCAGGCGCGCGCACTATGCGCACGCCGTTAAATCCGCTTCTGACTATAGTTGACCTTCGCCGCAGAGATGACACAAAAAACTCATTTCAAAGTTTTCCCTGGTTTTGAAGTATCAAAATTATCGATAAAACATTCCAATAGTCACATTTCATGTAAATTTTCCATTACTTTCAATACAAAGCGACATTTAACATAAGCTTAAGTCATAAACATCTCTTCAAATACGAGTCAATAATTCAGGGTTGCGAGCACATATGGTGATGTTGTAGGGCATTGTCTCAAGATCTAATGGTGTGAGAGTTAATTCGGAACAGCTAGTACAAGCAAATACCCTGGCACGTTTCTCACTGTGCCACACAAATGGAGTGCTAACTGCTAATAATTATCAACACTTTATAGCGACCATAAAATACGACCGCAATTAACTAATTTTACGACTGCAATTACCGACATTCCATTCATCAACGAGAAGGAACGCGGATTGGTGACCTTGGAAAGTCACCCCATGTCTATCTGCTGCCGACAAAAAGACTCCACGACATTTTACTTCCTGGGGAATAAATTTAGAACATCTTCAGGGTCAATGACTACGAATTACAACAGTATGTGTGTCTTCCGAAGTAAACTAGTAAATAAAAGATTCCCAATGCAAACGTGATGTAAATATTCATTTTAATAGAATTTTAGCAGCACATTGAACTTATTTTTGAATAATTTTTAGGATTTCGTAGGCATAACCAAAAGACCCATACCGTCACTCAAGTGTCTGTCTATACTGTATAAATTGGTTGGACGGTTAAGTAGCTGAAATTTAGCAGGAATATACAGTTCTTCGGCCCGTATATAGGAAAAACTATAGTGGCGGAGTTATAGCGGAATATACGATTCCGGTTTGAAGAAGGCTTACTGAAGTTCTCCCGTCACAATTCAAAACGCAAGAGTATAAATGGCGCAGTAAAAGAACTCTTATTGGGGAAAAAATCAACAATATTTATTACATAAATGTGTATCTAATAAATATGATTGCATTTGAAGTAGCAAGATTGCCCAATATTCTGAATGCAATTCGGTTCTAATGTCATGTGTGGTTAACTTATTTGATGCAACGATGCAACCCGTACTAAGAACTAAGTACGCGATGAAGACCCACCAACTTGAAATCGATCCTACGAGTTGAAATTTTGTTTAGAATCCATAGAACTGTTTCCGATTTCCTTGCCTTGAAGTTGTATTTTATTTAAAACATCTCAGAATCATCAAGTCTGGTGTATCATGTTAATTTTATACGCTGCTTTCTTTCAAATTATTCTAAGTATTTGTAATAAAAATGAATGTGAAGTGTGAATTTACACTTCAGGATTTCGTACATATGTAGTTTATGATGGATGTCTGGAACAATATTTTTCTCGAATCGGAACACCACCAGACATCGACTCTACGACTTTCGAAAAAGCCATCGTGTTGAAAATTTCATTTTGGGAACTGTACTTAGTATTTTTAGAAATTTTAAAGGGTTCATTGCAGTTAAAAGATTTTAGAATTCAGATGATAGAAAAATAGTAACCATAAATGTAACTTCAAAATTATTTTATACATTTTATTGTTGAAAATGACTTTCGTTGCCTAATAAGTTTGAACGCTGAAATACTCACAACAATTTTAGAGTTTAATTTCAGGAAATGCTATCAGAACCTTTATATGAAGCCACTCTCTCTGAAGATGAGGTCAGAATTATTTGGTTCGGTTCGCGAGTAGAACTAAAATTGTTAAATTCTTAGAGGCTCTCAGTCGATTATCTGGTGGTTTACTTGATACTGTTTTTTCTAAATTATATATATTTAGAAATATATTATATATTTTTTTACTTCAATTTATTCTTGTAAATATTATATTATAATAAACCTTTAAAGCTAATTTTAAACCGTCTCATTTAACGTGTGTAACTTAACCTTGACAACTTAAATGATCAGCTACCCAGACTATTACAAGATGCCTGATCCGTCGGTTGGTAAATACTAATACATTATCCTATCATTTAATTCATATTTCGTAATGATAAACCTAGATAAAAATCACGCCTAGTACCCGAACTCCTTTAGTCAGGAATCTCACTTAAGTGTGAGATCAGACTTTGTATTGTATCACAGGCTCACTAACTAGTTGTTGGTAAATAGTACAATTTAAAATAACGTACAAGTGGCCCACTATATCTGTAATCGGAAAAAAAAATAAAATAAATAAAAAATGGGAAACATTTTTCAGTTGACTTAAGTATTACGGGCTATCATTTAAAATCCTACATCAGTGGTTCCCAAACATTTTTCTTGAGGAACCCCCTAGTGTATTAGCTGTTTCTCTAGTACTCCTTAAGATTATTGTAATACTAAGCATAGGTTATATTATTGCATCGATTGAGAGGTTATTTGCAAACATAAAAATACAATTGCCAAGAATACATACATACTTATTTTCTTAGTAGAAGATATTACAAATATTTTAACAATATATGAAGAGAAAAAAAAAACACTAAATATAACAATATTCATAAAATGAATAGAATACAGTTAATTGTTTGGTAAATTAAATGAGAAACAAATGTGTATATATATATATATATATATATTTTTTTTTTTTTTTGGGATGAAAAGTTTCGCATCTAGAGCGCCGCAAAATTGGGTCTAAATTTTAAGTTTATGAAAAATATACTATTCGTCATTTTCTGCTTTCGTCAACTTCTGCTCATTTCCCAAAACATACCGTTATTTTTAATAATTCTTTTGTTGCGCAAACTTGAAAAAAAACGTGCAGTAATTCAAAAAAAAAAAAATTACGTTCGCAAAGAAATTTTATTTGTTGTTACTTTATTGTTGGCGTTTTCCTTGCTGAAGATGGACTGGATACGTCATCTATTTTGTGGAAGTCAGTAATACCTGTATACTAACTTTTGTGGACTGGTCAGTAATATCAGCCTCATTAACAATTTCCTCTGCCATGTAAAAGTAAAAAAAAGGCTTCCCGAAAGTAGGATGTTGTTGATTGAATGGAGTCAAAAGATTTTTTAACTATATAACCTAATACAGGTACAATACAGTAATATATTAACAGGGCCTGTGAGAGAAAGAAGAAAATATACAAATATTGAATACAAAGAAAATTTTATGAATGTTGCAAAGTAATACAACATCCCTGAATAAAATAATACTGTCCCGGAAACGTGTTTATAATTGTTACTCCAAAAAAGCCCGCGGGCGGGCTCCGAAGGATAATTAATTTTTTGTTTTTTATATTTCTCTACGTAAAAATTATTATTAATCAAACGGGTCATAACCATTTTGCGGCCAGGCCCGTAACAAAATCTCCAATATCACCCGCTCTCGGCTATCCTGTATAATAATACGCAAAATCATATCCTTAACTCGATTGAAATGATGATATCTCCTGAATCCAATATAATTCGGAAAAATGAAGTGAAATGAGGGATAAATAAATGAGGCATTGAAAATAAATGCACGTATGGTGTTTTAGGTGTTAGGTGTATGAGTAGAGCGATGGCGAAACGACCGTCAGAACAGATGCTGTGTGACCCGGTACCAGTGTGTCGTTCTGTCTTCGTCGTTCCGTCTCTCGTGCTCCCGGGTTGCCATGGCGACTGCTCGCGCTCCGCAGGACGGAGGAGCAGGAGGAGACGGTGACGTAACAGCCGTGGTTCGATCTCGGTCTGGCATTTTGTCTCCCCGGCCGTCTGCACGCGTTGCACCGCCGAAACGCCTACTACCTGCACTTGCTCGAGATTCAGAGGCGGCACAACGCATTAACACCAAAACAAAAGAAAATATTGGGCTTTCAATAATTGACCGAGCATTCATAATACTTTGATGATGTTAAAAGCAACCTTTGAAAATTATGGACATTACTCACTCGCAATTTGTTATAATACCTCACTAGCTTAAAACAAAGAAAGACGTATGGAAGTGATAACAAAAAAAAAAGAAGACGAATGAAACTGAGGACAAAAAAATTACGACGGATCGGACTGATGAAAAAAATTAAATAATATGTGATAGCTCACTTGCAAAAAGGCATTTTCCCAGTCGCAAAAGGTGTGAGTGGAATTTTCTAGGGTTGCTTATAAGGCTCAACACTTAACTGTGAGTTTAGTTAAAATTTTGATTTAGTATATTTATAGACAAACGCAGAAATGGCGAAAAAGAACTGGCCAAATAAATATAATAGGAAATACAAAGAAGTGTGGTTGGTTAGGGCACACTCTTCGAAGAACTATTAGGAAGTGTACCACAGGACCGTAAGAGAGGAAAACGACAATGAGCACCTAGAACATCTCGTCAATCAATACGGTCAAAGATAAATGCATGGAGTTCTCAAAACCAAAACAAAAGACTCAACAATAATATCATTGGCTTGAAGTCGCTGGCAGAACATTGGATCGAAAAGTTTTTCTGACAGCATATATTCTTTCTAGAGACAGTTCAACATCAACCTATGATATATAAGATTTTATAATGATGAAATTATTAAAAAACAAAAAACACGAGTATAAGAATATCAGCTTTTGAACTTAGGATTTATAGGAGACTTGCGCATTACGTGGGTCGATAAGATCAAGAATGAGGAAGACGAACATAAGATGAAAACCCATTTTCAATTAAAAAAAAATCTTGTGGACTCCACCAAATGCACGTGGAACATTTATTAAAATCGTTTGTGAACAGCAATTCTATGAAATTTCTGAAGTATTACATTTAATCTTAAAGCTGTCGTGGATACGAAATACAGTGACGTACGTGTACTTCCCGGTATGTACAGTAAGTAATAAGTTCAGGGGTCGATTGTGTCAATTTTCTTTTTCTTGCCATTTCCCTATTATACTTTTGTCGTTCTCAAGTACCGTCTTGTCTTCACAGTGTCCTTTATAGGTCCTTTTTGAAAATTAAATTGTGGGTTTTCTACTTCACTGCTCGCCTACCGCTTCTTCTTTCCTCTTGGGGATTATTGCCGTCTTTTTTGGTCACCTTTCTTTCAACACATACATCCTTAATACTCTATTGTTTAACCGTTCTGGGAACATATTATTATTATATTTTAAGACTAATCATACAATATCCACAAACAGACTGTTAAACATATTTTTGGCATACATTTCTGATTTTTTTAAGATTTGCTCTTTGTTTTAGAATCAATACAATGAATCAACATGACCATATGAGCTGGTACAAAACAAAACCAGCTTTATCACAGTTATCAAAACATTGGGTATACAAAAAAAAAAAAAAAAACGTTTTTAGAGTTAAGTTGAATCACTACAATGATATTTTTTTTGGTAGATCTACTGTTTGTGGTAATAATATTAAAATTAATTAAGTCAACCACATCGAAAATTTAATAGTTTGTGAGATAATTCACTTTTTTGTTTCGGAAAAGTTGATTATCTGAGGCTTGTCTGGATAAAGTATGTTTTGCTGAGATTTGACTAGATAAAGTTGGTTTTGCACCAAACTGCTTCCAATCTCATTTCTTAAGAACAATATAATAAAAGCAAAATAAAATATTTGATGCAAAGGTCATGGGATAAAATTTTATTTAAGATTGAAAAAAAAAAAAAAAATATGACATATTTCAAAAAAAATTCAATTAATTATTACAGCAATTATATACATGTAATAACTTGTTATTGTCAATTTGTATTTATCTACATGTGTTGGTAACCTGCGCAAATAGAGAAAATAATGGAGTGATGTGATTGGCTGAAATGGAAAGAGTTGATTTTGCAACAGACTCGGTTGTGGATAAAGTTGGTTCTGTTTTGTCTTTCAAAATTTGATGCCACAATTATAAAGGGATATCTTTGATTTTGTTCCCATTTTTCCTGTTTTCTGAATAGCTTTCAAGGTAAGAAATGATAATCACTTGATATCTCGATTTTGAAAAAATGTGATAAAGTTTTGCATTGTGCCTCCTCATATAAAGAAACAAAAAAATGCTCCTAAAAATAGGCCTATGTCAAAGGCTAGATGATGTATATATTACTTTCGAAGTACAATCAAGTCCTGGATTTAAGTGCCAAAGTCTATAGTTATAGAATTTAACAAGATAATGAAATAAATTATGGATGCTGACAGGGCCGCACCAACCCTGTGGCGAAAGGGCCACCCTTTCGCCATTGTGGCAAGTTTCAAAGGCCGCCAAATTTTCAGAATTGCTTCCTTGTTTCGATTATTAGCCAGTTAAACAAAATTTTAAGGATTTAAAAGAATTAATCCAGCCAGATTTATTAAAACATCGTTGAGATTTAGAAATAATATCAACCAATAACACCCATGCAGCTAAAAAGAATATAGGTTCTTACGTAATTATATTAATAATATTAATAATTAATAACTTATAATTATAACGAATGGAAGATGAAAGGTTCCCGAAACAAATTTATCACGGACACCAAAAGGGAGGAGAAAAAAGAGAAGACCTGGAATAAGCTAGATAGAAGAAATTAAAAAAAAAGAGATAAACAAATGAGGAATTCTGACCGAAAATCAATTGCAGAAATACAACACTAGATACTGGAAATCGTAAGACGTCATAGAGCTTTATAATTTGGTAATGATAATAATAACGGACCACAGAATTACTAACATTTATGGACGAGATAATAATATTCAGAAAATGGGTGCTTCTATTCACCAAATTAAGAGGTTATTATAGTGTCAAAAGCTTACTCTAGATCTCAGAAAATGAATTATGTTATGACTTCTCCATTCTTCTGTAGCGTGCAGAAGCCAGGAACATGTTAGAAGATACTGAAAAGATACCGAAATACTAGATACTGAAATACCTCGTCTTTGAAATGTGGATATTTAGAAGTATGCTCGGAATATTCTGAGTTGGCCGAATCACAAAGATAATCATCCGAAAAATGGATCGGCAATCTGTTTTCATGACGATGATAAAAAAGAGGAAGCTCGAATATCTTGGACATAAAGTGTCGAATTCTGCAGTTTATATTGTTAGTTTGAAGAATAAAAGATTCTTCTGGCTCCTTGGTTCCAAATGATTGGTAGTCAACAAAGGGACATTTCTGTAATTGTTGAACGAAGTAGGCGATATGTTAATATCTCATAATGATACATGTATGAAAACGGACAGTGTAAAAGAAGAAGGAAACAAAGGTTATTTCATTATATACAATTAAATTTTCAAGGATCTATCTCGCTAATACTAGGAAATCGATTCAAGTGCAAATTTAGATTCCTTACATAGATCAAATGTGAATAATATTCGCTTCTTTTCTACTAATTTTTGAACTTTTTATTTTGAATGACACTTTTATTAACTATTACCATAATTATCAAAGTATCGTCTGTTCACGTCATGGCTAGCATAGAAAATTTAATTTAATTTGTGACACACTTAGCGCCTGCTAATATTTAAATGCCAGAGTAATGATTTCATCAGATTATGTATAAAAATAGTATTATTTTACTATTTTGTACATAATTTTTACAAAAACAACAATTTTTCTTGAGATACACCAGAGGCCAGGTATGGCGATACGACGAACTGATTAAGAAAAATTACACTAGACAAACAGATTCAATAAAGAACTATAGTGCAACGATATATAGATAATTTGTTTCCTATAAATTTACTAATTTCACCTTCCTCCATTCTTACGTACGAAATATGTTCTCTGAAAATCTTTATCAAGACGAAATTTCACATCTAGAAGACAACGGGAAGGACTCAATGAAGGTATCATGCAGGAAATTCCGAATCCGAACTGGAAACCTGTATTTTTCGTGAACTTTAACCTGAACCGAACCGCACCTTTATATTTCAAGGTCAATGAACCAAAATCTGGACCCAAACATTTTAATACTAACCGGTAATCATGTATTTTTAATAGGTTCAAGAAATTATTCTATACTAAACATTTTACATTTCACAATTTATATTTTATAATTTTATTTATTATGCATGTTAGGTAAAGTCTATTTCTTCGGTTTATGTGGATTTAAACGCGAGTTTTGTTTTCTTAAGTTGTCCCGAGAACCGAGTTTGCTTAGATTATTTCATGTTTTATGTTGGCACGAAGAATTCGAAATGAAAAGGAAACAAGTGAAATAAAAAATAAAATAAGTAATACATTTTATCAGTTTTTTAAGAAAAAACGAAATTTAAGAAATGCTAATATTGTATTAACAATGACACAAAAATCTAAATGTATTTAAAAGCATATTTATTAATAATATGTTATATTAACATAGAATATTCAATGTAAGTATGATTTGCAATAGCTTAACAAAATAGCCAAGACTGGTTCAATTACAGATTACTAGATTTCAAAATCTAGTTCCGCTTAAACGGAATATATATTTTTATTTATTGACAACAAATTATTACTCGGTTGTGTTTCCTGTGATTCTTAAATAAATTTATTTTATCTACGACCATCAAATAATAAATGAATTATGTGCCCAACTGTAGATACATAATATTATTATAATAATTTATAATAATATTATAAATTAATGTTTTTTTACACTGCAAATTTTTATTTAGTAAGTTAGTTATATTATATTTGGCGCTCAGCAATGATGACTATTGCGCCTCACACAGCCCAACTTTATAACTAGAATGTTATTTATAAGTAAGAATAATATAAGTATTTTAAACATTGTTCTATATTACAATCAGCTGATGGTTTGGTAGCCATCCTGTGACTTCAGTTCTGAAGTTTGACTGAATTTACTAATTTTTTAATGATAAAACTATATGTACAGTTGTAGATCAAATATTGTATTTAACTCGCATATCATAACTATATTTCACTCGGATGATTACAGCCCTCGCCTACGGCTCGGGTGGTAAATCTCAACCTCGTAAAATATAGCCTCCATTATACAATTGTTAAATAAAATAGTATTGAAGCATAATTTTTTACTTATAATTTTATTTTAAACTTTCATTTAACCCGAACCTGAACCTGAAAGGTAAGTTCTTGAATCTAAAAATATTATGTTATTTAACTTAAACCTGAAACCGAACCGTAATTAACAAATTGAACCTGAACCCTAACCTGAACCTAAATAAATTCAGCTTCCTGGTATCATGGATCACTTGTTTCCTATAAATTTGAACTAAATACGAAATAGAAATTTCGTATCTAGGAGACAGCGGGAAGAACTTACAACCAAGTGATAGCGCGACGCAATGTCGGCTGACTGCCTCCCAAATTGTATATGATAGTCCTGCCATTTCTCTTCGTCATAACGAAAATTCCTTCGTTTAACGAAAAATTGATATAAACTGGATTTATTCGTATCAATTGTTTTTCTTTATTTGAAAATTTGCAGGGGAGGGATGTACATCGAAACATTAAAAAACTGTAAATTTTAGCAAAACATTACAGAACTCATTTCTAAGTCATACAAATGTTTGAAGTTTTGTATATACAAGATCCATGACAACCAAATTTCGGAGCTTTCGAGTTTTTCATGGTTCAAAAATCAGGTACATATCCTTAAAATAATGCAGTTATATAATACGTAATAAGTTGACGAAGCGGCACTGGTAATGGCAAGTCGAAACAGCACACCGGTGTGAAGAGGGAGAGGGTATTGCAAAAGAAGGCCGCCGGCTCAGATGTGGGTGTGCTAGAGCGAGAAAATCGGGTACGATTACCGTGCGAAGGAGTAAGATGCAGGTACTCCATGTACGAGGCGGATAGCGGTGGATGGAGAAGCTCCGCTGATGCAACGTTCTGCTGCCTCGCTTGCTCCACTCGGCCCTCGGCCTACCGTCACAATCTACTACTGCCCTATTATCCTAAAACCGCATATTCTACATGCGGCTATGCTGCTGTTTAATGACTCTGTTTATAAACTGTGAAATTTTTACTATCCTTATGGGTAATGTAAATAAGATCAAATGTCATTCAACATCATTGACTTTTTCATAAATTACTACGTAAATGTTTATACCAATACTAAGATAATAATTATATAAAATATTCTACTATGGATACGCGAAAGTTTGACGCTTGTAATTAAAAACAGATGATACAGTCTTTGGTTTACAGATTTTTGATCCCAGTGTTACAAAATTAATGGAATGTACACATCCTAAAATGATCATTTTTAACTACTTGAGAAAATTAAAACATCTTTTTCTTCTCCATCATGTTGTTTTCCTGTTCTAAAATTAGTTTGTAAAAATCATTTTATATCGACAAGGTTTTTATTGGTGCTGGAAACCGAAACCGGTTTTTCGGGTAAAACGGGGAACAAAATTTTCGAATAACTCGGATCCGGATATTATTCCAGACGTCTTAGTTTTTTTTTTTTTGCTCATCCCTTCGATTTAACGGGTATCTGCTTCCGGGTTCTGGTTTCAAATACCCGGTTCCCATTATTCTGTTTCGGATATCCGGTTCCGAATATTTGGCTTCGAATACCCGGCGGTTCCAAATATCTGATTCGAAATACCCGGTTCAGAATACTCGGTTCCAGAGAGAAAAATGAAAATATCTCCTTTGTTATTGACTAAACAAAAAGAACAAAAATTGTTTATGGTAATAATAAATCTTTTTTGTTCAATCATTTTTTCAATTAGATGAATATTTGAAGAGCTACAGAAGGACACCCTAAAATTAAAATCTACATATCGCGGGTGACCTGGTAATACCTCCTATCTGCATAAATAGAAATTTAAAGGAGAGGTAATAAACTGCTTTATATCAGCCGTTTTTGCGTAGTTTAAGATAAAAGGTAATGCTATGTACGAAGTTTAGACCTTAAATATTTTTCTTGTTTAAGAAGTATTGTCACAACTTGTGCACTAATACGTGGGTTACAATGCAAACCAAGAACTTATTTTCGCTAAAAATTGTAGATAGGAGGTATTGCCAGGTCACCAGCGATATTCTGATTCCGAGTATCTGGTTCTGGATATCCAGTTCCGAATACCCGGTTCCAGCATGGTCGATTTCTGACAGCACTAGTTTTCACCAAAAATTTGAGTTAAACTTTTATGTCTATCAACTCTTTAAAACTCAATATTTAAAACCCTGTAAGTTTAATTTTTTTCTTGCATTTTTCTTGTATCTCAGTTATTAACAGAATCAGAATCAGAAATATGAACTTTAAATCTACAGCTTTAAAGACACGCTTGTTTTACTAATTTGAGCGCTTTTGTATAAACCAGTGATCCCAAACTGTGCGTCGCGGTTTCCAGGGGCGCCGCGAAAATATTCGAACATTCCTCCAACTGCGTTAGTTAGACCAATGATTTGTCTTGGGGCGCCGCAGAAAAATTCTGATACATTAAGGGCACCGGGAACCGAATAAGTTTGGGAACCACTGGTATAAACGGATATGTGTGTTTATCTTAACATTTAAACGTCCGGCGATAATTTGCGAATTTTAAGACTTTGTCTCTAAGGAAAAATCAGTGTAATATCAGCAAAAACTTATTATTACAAAAATTGTTTAGAATAAGAAGACAATTCTTTTATCTAAATGATTTTTTTTTTTTATTGAATAAATATAGTTACGGCGGGAAAACAAAATTAAAATTTTTAAAAACCTCCCTTACTAATGACTTAACAGCAAAAACTTACTAATGTACGAAAGTAATTAATATAGTGCTGGAGTTGTCGGTATACTATATGCGTCACTAGGCTGGAGTGCAAAGGGTTAAAACTCTTATACAGTGACGAACATTTTTTTTTTTTTTTCAAAAATTGTGACACTTTTAACAAACTTATACTCCTCATTTCGACGTACTTATCCGCCAAGAGAGTTGTGTATGCAATCAAGCAAATGGGGAAATTGCAACAATAACTAAGAAGCAACGATCCATGAAAAAACTAAAGTATGCACTATTCTTTAAGAGTACGGGTCTTGTAAAGGTAATTAAGCTGGACAGTTACAGTAAAATGGTACACTGAAAAATGTTTGCCTGAATTATTCGGTAAAGTTCCAGAGAAAGGGATTATGTTACATCGTGATAATTGGTATAATAAAAAATAAAAGTAATAGAACACCCGCCATACTCGCCAGACTTGAGAATGTGCGACTATTGGCTATTTTTGGGCTTAAAAAAAATTACGGGGTAGAAGATTTTCGTCTGAGGACGAGATTAATGATGCAATTCATGATTATTTTGAAAGTATTTCGAAAGAGCACTGGTTGGGAGCTTTTAAGAAGTAGAAGAAAAGAATGGCCCAAACTATTACCGTTGAAGAGAACTACTTTGAACACATTTAAAATGAAATACCAGAAAATAAGAACCATATACTTTATTCTCAATAATTCTATCTTAACCCTAGTAATAAGACTCACATGGTACAAACAGGTTCATTTCACATTACAATTCCTTTTATTTATCACCTTTAATAACTAACCAATTAATATGCAATACTTTGACAAAAATGTTCAATATACAACGGACATTTAGTAAGGTTGCTGTCTAGAGCACGTGGTCCCAATAATCGTGTTTATAAAATACGAAATTTTACTAGAATTCTACGTAGTTTCTGCGACCCACGTCTCAGCATTATATGACGTACATTGGCCTACTGAGAAAACGTGCACGAAAATACCGTGTTTTCATTTCAAACAAAGATGCAATATTTACATTTACAACAAACTGATTACATTGTATTTTAAATGTTCAATACGGGAAGAGGAAATGTTATTCATAATACTTCTTGTTAAGCTTAACTGATTGGAGTTATTAGAAATTAAGTTTCAAATATCTACTCATGTCCAGGAACTAACAAATATTATAAAAAAAATCAACATATAATTTTGTTCTCAATGTTTTATTGACAAATTGTTAAATAAAAAGTTAGTGTTATATGTATTTTTTCCAATTTGAACAAATTTAAATTTTTTCTCTCTATGGAAAGACATTATTTATTAAAAAATGCTTTGAGAACATTAGTTTAATAATTTTTTGGCGACTTTTTAGCGAAAATATTTGATCATGCATGACCAGGGATGATACCGAGAATCTTACAGTTAGTTTACCCTAAAAATTTAAAACCCTACTTTTCGAAATGTTGGCTTTTATTTTCTTCTCCAAACTGGTGATTCAATTGGAAAAAACCGAAACCCGTCTTGTTTAATTTCATAATCATTTGCGCGACAGCTCGAGGTTATCCTAGGAGCTTATGTTTCCTGGTCTCATAACCATATTGTCGATCTGTGTACATTATCGACATAGGCAGTAAGTAGTCCAACCCACGTCCATACTTTCGCTAGCAGTCAAACGAAAAATACAATTTTATTACTTATTTAGTGCATTACTTTTTTCACAAATTTCGATACTTACAAAATCGACAACGGAGGGCATGGAAACTTACCTAAAACAAAAAAACCTTCATTAGAACAAATAATATAAAATTATGACAAAATATCGTGGTATTATATGTTTCTATTTATCTAAACTAGTAATTGTAAAGCCACAACCATTTTACCGTAACATTTTGAGCATTTTGTAGGTATAGTTAAGAAACTTTTATGCCGTCATTTATGTTTTATCCGCAAAAACATCAGACACTAAATAAATGCATATAAATATATATATTTTGTATATGTATTTATGTGCATAAATATATATATATATATATATATATATATATATATATATATATATATATATATATTTGATTAAAAAAAAAAAAAAATGGCCCCACCCTATTACCCAAAGGGATTGATCTAAAAATATGGAAATAACTGGAGTATTGCACACTGCTGTAAATCAGAATAGTATACGTCGGAATTTTTGATCAATTATTTTTTTAAAGAAATCGATTTTTTTGTATTTGTCATTTGGTTTTTTTTTCTTTTATTTTGTGGCATGGAATAAAAACTGTTATTAAATACTGAATAAAAAGTTAAACTTTTTTTTATGCGTTTTTTACTGAAAATATTTAAAAAAACACATAATTTGAAAATATTTCAAACTAGAGAGATTGGTTTTAGAATCTCAAAAATAGTACGTTTAAAAATTACATTTTATATATATATATATTTTTTAAATTTAATTCCCATCAAATTAGATACAATATGATAAAAAATAGTCGCCTCGTAGGTAAAGTTTAAAAATCATTTTTATTTATTTCAAAAAATTATCCTATTTAAAATTCAATCAACCTGCATTAATAAAAAATATTTTTAAAAAATCAGATTTTTGTATCAAGATCTCTGATTTATAAAATGTTAAGTATTGTTATTTTTTACTACTAAAAAGTAACTAAATAAAAAGTATTTTAAAAATTTCCTTTATTCTCTTAAAATATCTTTTAATAAATTAGTTAACACTCAAGGTCCAGTCGTTTGACCACAATTTCTACAGTACAAACAAGCAGACAGTAATGGTGTACTCGGGAAGGATTTACTTGACTGACGCCCACCCGAAAGGGTATGGTTCGATGCAGAAGGTCATAAAAATTAAGCGATGCTATTGGTTCGAATGGTGAGAAAGAACTATCGTCTTGACTCTACTCACAGCTGCAATAAATACACTCACACACACACGTTTATCTGAATTTAATGAAATATAACAAATTAAGATAAAAACTACGAACCTTCGTTAGGTAATGAAAGCTCACAGACGTCACTGAATTTTACAAAGAACTGTGTGGCATAGATATATATTTGTTTATAGATTCTCTGTCGATAAATCAATATGTAAAGTCTCGTGAACTATATATGGGATTCTTAACAAAGAAACCCAATAAGCCAATAATTATAACAATAAGCGAAAACTAAAGACCCAAGTTTAGACCCAATAATTGCAGCAATTAGAATGTATCAATCCATACGTATCCCAGATTCTTACAATTTATTAACTTATTTGCTGTTATATTTGTTCATATCGAATGCTGTCACTTTTATCAATAAGTTTTTATTCAAAAGAAATTAAAAATTAATGAACAGAATAAATCCAACAATCACGAAAAGCCTGATTACATCCCTACCGACTATTCATCTTCGTACAAAATTAAAAATCAAAGAAAAAAGTTAATCTAGAATAACATTGATCTAGAGTTAAACGAAGCGGAATGTATGCGTTGCAATCGCAAACAATTACAGACTGCAGCCCGAAATGCCTTCATGTCTTGCGGTGCATTACCGCTAACAACTTAACCGATTACCTTTCAAGCCATGATTGAGACGGAAGCGAGAATTCGAAGTGCGGTCAAGTTGCTTCAATTCTACTCGCTGGAACAATTCAATCACAATCCGAGGTGACATTTCACCAATATGATCACTATCAAAGTAATGTGAAATCGCGACTCGACTTTGAAATATAATATAAATATATATACTCACTTCGATAACATTCGCTTTAAAACTAACGCGACTTTCCTTTTCAAAAGGTGAAGTCAAGAATGGAATACGAGAAATTACATTTAATAAGATTTTTAACCTAAATATTTTTCTCATATACAGGCATATGTTGAGAGAATCATGAACAGAATGACAAGCAAATAGCTATTATTTAAAATAACTGAATATACGTATTAGATTGTCCACGAGGACCAATTAATCCTATTCTACCCTTTGGACTCGAGACTATCCATACGAAGACACCAACAATATTCCCCGCAACTAGACGTGTTCCCGTGCGGGGACATATACATATGTAAATAAAATATACGTTCGCAGATGAAATCCAGAACAACTTGAAGCACGACGTGCATGCTCATTATTATTTTAGTGTGATTCTGATTGGATATTTGGCATAATGCACTCGAATTCCTAGACATTAGTAGAGAAAAAAGAAGATGACAACAATTGATAGTCCTTCATTAAGTCGTACGCGGTCTAACGCTACTCTGATTGCCCTGCAGGTTCCAATCTATGTACTCGAGTAACCCATTAACGTGTGCCAAATCTATCACTATATCTCTGAAATTTCTACATCAAAAATATTAAATTGCTGGAACATTGTTGCAAATTTCTTGGCTAGGAATGAAAACACAGCTTCTATGTACGAGTCTATACAAGTTTTTAAACTTGCAGAAAGATGTTATCTTTAGTCGATTTTTAGTGTCTTCAAAGGACTCTCTTATTGAGAATTAAGAACCCTGGGCAAATAAAACTACCAGCGACATCTATACCCTGCAGTTGTCAAATAAATCAATTGATAATCATTATTTTAGTTTTTCTTCTATTTCATTTATTGTATTTATTTCTATATTTATCATGCCTGTTATATCTTGGACAATCATATTAGTAATTATCAGCGTGCGTCAAATTTTTAAATAAATATCTCATAAGCGAAAGGAAAATTAAATAATGTTTTTTAAAAATACTGGAAAAAAGAAAACATATGTCCGCTACCCATAATAATGTCTCTGGCAAAGCATTCCTTCATTAAATTTCATTATGAAATATAACCATCTAAAATAATTTCTGGCATTTAACTAATAAACTACATATTCACTTAGCTATTTAACATTCTCGTGACACTAATTATTCTAGAGTTTATTTATTTTTTGATTTGTTTTTTATTTTATAACAAGATTAACGATAAATTCACACCAAGAAGTTGGCAGCTTTAATAGAAAGTTCAGTGATATGTTGGCGTTGAGCCCAGGTAACTAAAAACTAAAGCATTTTTTCGCCAGTGATTTTATTAAATGTAAAATATTGCGACGGGTTTGAAATTAAATTTATTCGATTAACATATAATTCAGTAGGTCAGTAAGACAATGAATTTAATCAAGTATATTAAACTGATTTCTTTCATTTTCGAATAAGTAGTATTATGTATTAATACTTTAATATAACAGGTTGACTAAAAGCATAATTATCAAAAAAAGAAAGAACTCTAATCTTCCATACCTTTGGTGGTCTGATCCTGAATGATAAACGGGATGCGGAGAATGATACACGGGATGCGGGGAATGAAGAACTTGGAACGTGGATAAAGTATTGGTTAGATCAATTCAGAGGTTCCCCGAGACGAAGTTTTAACATGATGTTAATTTTGTTGTATGAGTTATACTTTGTTTTGTTTTTATGATCCTTAACTTTTGTGGTTCATCACTTAAACAAAGTTGACGGGGTTGTTCGTAAAGTATAGTAAGGGTACGGCGATCTTTGAAAAAATCGTATAAGGGTTCCGCGAGAAAATAAGTTTGGAACAGCTGAGTTAGACTATAAACAAGAAATTGTACCTCGTACAGAGATAGCACTAGAGGCGTTGGTAAAATTAATAAAGGCTAACTTTTGATTAAGCAAAGACTTACCAGCTGAGTATACTTCCCATTTTCTATGACATGGAAATATGGGCTCTTGTTCAAAGTAATGTAAATAGGAGAGAAGCTTTGGACATGTGGGTTTATCAATTCAGCACAGACGGGGAAAACTTCGGGAAAAGAAGCGATAATTCGAATATTTGGTCCACATAATGAGAATTTAAATCAAACGTGCACTGGTGAACTGCTTAGTCTTCTTTGTTTTCTTTTCCGTCTTTGAAACTTGGGTAATCAGAACAGCAGAAATGCAACGCATAGACGCATGTGAAATATGGTATTGGCACTACATGTTTAAAATACCATGGACAAATGGGCATACAAGTTGATACATATTATGTAGAGGGCCGGCAGAGAGGTATGATGTTTTTAAAAAGACTGTCACACATTTAATTTCGAACCAATTTCAAAATATATTGTTTTTATACATAACTGGTACATTGCCATTCGCAAAAAATACAAATTTATTTTCGAAAAATAATCAACTTCGAAAAATCACATCAGTTAGGTGGAGTCCATTTTTGTCGAGGCATTCTTGTAGATGGGTGGCGAAATTGTCCATACAATGTTCAAGCATGGCACGTGGAATCCTTTGAATTTCTAGCGTTATGTTTTCGGGAAGCTCTTCAAGAGTACGTGGTTTGTTAATGTAAACTTGAGCTTTTAGGTAGCCCCATAAAAAGTAGTCACAAGGTGACAGGACTGAAATCATGCGTCCTGGGAAATGATATCTTAAAAAAGCCATTGTTTCTCTTGATGTATGGCAAGTTGCCCTATCTTGTTGAAACCAAACTGTGTTGAGGTTGATGCGTCGTCTTCTTACTTCTGGCAGGCAATAATCACGCAATATGGTATCGTAGCGATCTGTGGTCATTGTTCGTCCGTTACTAAATTATTCACCCACTTCATAATGGTATTCCGTTTTGGAACACGACCATGACGACCAACATTAAAATGGTTTCGAAATCGTTGCTGCGTGAGCACCACAGAACGACTTATTTCAATGAAGATGTTGTAAATAAAGACACGATGTGCTACAGACCAAGGCTCCATTGTTACTGAAATGGCATCTGTTGACGAGCAGATATCAACCATTCCGAAATCATTGTGACCACCCACGCGTGCGTAACAGTTATTTCAAAAACATCATACCTCTCTGCCAGACCCTGTACAAGGCAACAGGTCGTCTGCTACGTTTGATTAGGAAGAAGATAATGTTAGAAAAGAAGTATAACTGGCCACTCAGGAGAAGATCCTAAGCATAAAAAATCGTGGAAAAAAGTGGTTCGGGTGAACATCTAAACATCTATTACGAGCTGTTATATAAAATGGCAAAATAGCCATGATAATTTCCTTCAACAGAAGCAGGCGTACATGAATTTGTATAAAGCACGTCCGACGACAACTCGCCGTTTTTGAAAACAAGGTATTACGCCGGATACCGCTGGACTACCGAAGCTGACAAACTTAACATAGTGTCCATTAATTATTTATTTTTGAATACTTAATATTTTACAGTAAATTAAGTACAGTTTATTTTCATTTGAGAGCATACGCGACAATTTTATTAAAATCTAACAAATTTATGTGTTACATAACAGTGTTTCTGAATTTTCTCTTATAAATAAATTTGTTTTAAGGGAAATAATTAATACTTCCGCTTGAATTCTGTAATTTCACGCACAAAATTTATAACTCACCAAAACACTGGGATATTTAGAACATAAATCTCCGACATGACAGCACTATAAGAAGATATTCACTGTAGGCTTTTTAGCATTTGTCTATCTTAACGTATTTATCTTTAAAATATGTACTGTACTGGTTCTGGTATCTGATCGGTTGCATTTATAAGTGCAAACTCCTTAAGTGGCTATAAATAACGGGGGGAAATCTCAGGAAACGATCCTGGCGATACGGAAAATATGAAACAAAATATCGTTAAGGGAGTTCATAAATTAAGTCGTAAAGGGTTATTAGTAACTAGCGATATTATTATGCTATGAATTTAAATGTGTGTTAAGTCTAGATTACATTATGTGTCAAATGTATATTGGATGCAACGCTGGACGTATGATAGTTAGGTTAGGTTTATTATCCTCCACTATACGCTGTGGAAGATAAAATATGGGTCGCTTGCTCGAATGTAAAACTTCCAATGTTAAGTGCGGACATTTGGACTGTTGGCATTTTTGTGCTGCATCAAAGGAACCTTCTATCCAAATTCCATCTCCTTGATTTGCAGAATACAGAAAACTCGGCTCATTTTGCTTTGTGAGGGCATTCGATCTGGTACCTCCATGACTGTTGATCGCCAGGATTTGAAATACAGTTGCGTGTATTTAGCTCCACTAATCTTTAGGACAACAAGGCTTAGAAAGATTATTGAAGTTTGAAACTAGTAGATGAATTGCTGTTCTTCAGCCAGTAAGCTCCGGTATGTCCGGACTCTTAAAATATTGAAATACTTCTGTATCAGTTGTTAAAGTGAACAAGAATATAAACGGTAAAAAAATAATAATATAAATTGTCTAAAAGACTTACCAGAAACATTTGACTTTTCTTTTCTTTTTGTTCTCTACGTTGAAAACGCGGGTGCATTGAGCAGTAATTAGGAACCTTTTAATTCCTTATAGGGGAACCACCAGGTTATCATTAATCTCTAATTCCGTAATTTCCATTGCTTCGGAATAGTTTAGTTCATTTAGTTTTTATTCTGAGCAAAAGTCAACATCAACAATATCTAAAAATCCACAAATTATATATAAATTATTAAAATAATTTGCATTTCATGTGGTAAGTTTTCTTTTGTTCATCAGATAATTCATTTCTTTAGCGCACCAGCTTTTCATAAGCCATGTGTGAATGCTAGACCTGACAAACCCAAATAATAATGATAATAATATGAACTAAAAGATTATAATGGTATTTTCGGAATTCAGGGCCGCCGCCACCCAGGAGTGTACTGCACTCAGGCGGCAGATTTTAGGGGTGGCTAGTTTTTATTTTTTGAGTTAAACATTCATTATATGTTAACATAAAAAGATTAGTGCTTGAAATGTTCGGTAGTATTTCCGTAAATGTGCAATGTATTTTCGATTTTCAAGAAAGAAGCCCTCTGGCGCCCTTCCATCTTTCAAAATTGCACAATTAGTTTTTGCTTGCGCTTTTAAACTTGCGTCCATTTTTGAAGGACGGCAATATGATGGTCACAATCAGACGGCGGGTACGCTCGAGGCGCCCCTGATTAAATTGCCAAATAAAATTTTGGGCAATACAGTATACGGAAACACAAATATGTACGAGGTGTGCTCAAAAAATACGGTGAATAAATTTATTGCGAACAAAATAAAAAGCTTATAACAAATTTGAATTAATCTCCTTCAAAGTACTCTCCTTGGTTAGCGATGCACTTATCCCAACGTTGATTCCATGATTGGAAGCATTTCCGGAAGGCTTCTTTCGGAAGGGCCTTCAGCTGCTCCGTTGTGGAACTCTGAATTTTCGTCTCAGGATCATAGCCATACACCCAACTTTCATCTCCAGTTATAATTTTGGCCATGAAGTCCAGATCTGCATCAAGACGATCCTTCAATTCCATACAAACTGACAGACGATTTTCCATCTATGCGCCAGTCAAAAGTCTGGGAACATATTTCGCACTTACTCGTCTCATTTTCAAATTATTGGTTAAAATGCTTTGCACCGACCCGTAGGAGATGTTCAGTTTTTCGGTAAGTTCTCGAATAGTCAATCGCCTGTTTGAACGAACCATTTTTGCCACTTTTTGCATGTTTTCGTCTGTTTTTGAGGTAGAAGGACGTCCCGAGCGTTGCTCGACTTCAACCGACTCATTTCCGCTTTTAAATCGCTCATACCACTTGTAAACAGTCTTCAGAGTCACCACATTATCACCATACACTGATTTTAACATATCATGAGCTTCTTTGGCACTTTCAACTTGAAACAAAACTTAATGTTAACGCGTTCGAAATCCATGATGCGCGACAGACACGGTAAAACTTGACACGGACTATCTCAACGGATCAGACTATTGGACTAATTACTTCAAATGGATGTAGCGTCAGCAGTTGCTGCTATAAAAATTCATTCACAGTATTTCTTGATCACACCTCGTATATATGTAGTTTAATTTAATTTCGAAGTCGAAGTTGGAATCGGTGGTAATAAATGTTCCGGAGTCGGATTCCGAGCCGGAGTCGACAATTTGACCGACTACGTAGCATTAAGTATTATACATATTGCAAATATATTCGTTTGGAACAGATTTACCTTAAGCGAGTAATATATTTGTGTACAATGGTTAAACTTATAAAATATAATTGATCGAAAACGTATGTTTCCATAAGCGTTTTCTTTTATTGACATAATTTAGATTAACAATGGTTACAATTTTCTGGCGAAACGTAAATATACCACCGCACTGACTGATTTCCCAGGAGTAATTATGATACTACATACAGCTATTGGGTATCTTGGATAAACCCATATTAAATCTCTAGAAACAGAAATTACCCAATATATTAATTTACTATATTTGAAATTGTTTCATGTTGTTACGATAATATTTGTGCACAAATTCCACTTCATTCATGAACTTAACCACGGAATATTTACGATTATGTCCACATGAAGTCAATTGAAGCAAAATATGATTTTGAAAAGCTATATTAATATGATATCTTGTCTTTTTGTGTTACTTTCAAAAGGAATGCAATAGTTGTTCAATTCAGAATTTCGGGATATAGTCCGCTTCACACTGCGACCTTACTTATACAATGTTTATTTCTTTCCTAAGAACTATTTGGTAAAGTACACTTTATTTTCCTTTCCCAATATTGATATTTTGATACTACTAATCATATTAATTTTAACAATAGAAGTAAATTAACAGTGAAACTTTGATCAAGGATCTAATTACTTTTTTAAACATGTGAAAATTCACACTTCAATTGTTATAGTTCTTTTAAGTTGCTCGATATATTTTTTAGTCATATTACTTAAGACCGATTTTAGCTTTAATGCTAGAGTGCAATTACCAACTTGTTAAACTGAAAGCCATATTACACTATTTTTTGTAATCAAACAAGAATAAAAAAATCACATCGTTAAAATTAATCACATTTTTTTTCACCCTCGAATAAATTTCCGAGTCCTTTGTTAGTTGTTTTTCATTGTAGCACCTTGAGGTTTGTCCCGCCATTCATCAATGTTGTTATAGTAGCTATTCTCTCGCATATCCAAACGATCTCAATTGACTACTTCCTTTTTTGATAGAGCATGCGTGTCTGTATTGTTAGATTTTAAAGGAAGTTTTACGTTTCTTGTTATTCCCGCCATCATTTTAATAAAAAGAACATCAACCAGTTTCATGTTTATCGCTTATAATTGCGCTCAAATAAGGGAGTAACAAATTACACCGAAATCTTTTTATTTGAAAATTTAAAAAAAAAGTTAATCCAAATAACTAGGAAAAACTTATAATTATATACCACGATACTCCTACAGAATATACTTTTTTATAAGGAACTTGTAATAATCTGATGATTTGAAGAATCATAAATAACAATCAGTTCTTTTCTACAAGAGCTCTGAATTTATTGTGGAAAATTTATACAGTCAAGTTTATTTTGAGTGGGTTTATACTTGAAGTCAGTTACGTAGGTATTACAACTCCGATTTCGAGATTTGTCTGTGGTAAAAGTCAATTGTTTACGGGATAATGGTAATTTTCAACAATAATCGAAATTTCAAGGTCATTACAATATGATTAGCATCGATCTCACAACATGGATATTTAGCTAATTCTGATATAAAATTTGTGGCACTTTTGATTCAGGATCTAATTTAATTTAGACTAAACATCCGATGGCAAAGTCCCCCCTGCTGTCTATTTTGCTCGTTGTAGTTGGCTACTGTTTGTCAAAGGAGTTCAAGTCGTCTGTCCAACTTATCATTTAAAGCCTTATTTGGTTTGTGGTCTCTTAAGTTAATTTTGTATATCGCTTTTTCCATTATCTCTAGTCGTGTAAATTTTACTGCATCTCTAATTTCGGTTTTCACTCTTATATAATAGCTTTTTAACCTTTATTTTATGTAGATGGACAGAAAGTTTCTTTCCATGTATCACTCATACACAGGTACACTTTTTTAGGGTCTTGTAGGTATGACCGCCAAAACTCCCTTATAAAATCACTCATGTGTCTGCCTGTATGTACGGTAGAAATTGTAGCAAAACGGCTGAACATAAAAAGTTAGAATTTGGTAAGCTTGTACAAGTCTTTGACCCACATATAGGAAAAATAAATATATATTTTTAATTTTGAGTGGGCTATCAAAAGAAACATCTTAATGCGTAGATTAACAAACTTTTATTTTTGAAAAATATTATTTTTACGGAATTTTCGCCAAAAATATGCCAAAACACTTTTGAGCCTCACCCTATTTCCCAGAGGGGTTGATCTACAAATCTGAAAAAATCTCCATGTACACTGACGGGAACCGGAATAGTTCAACAGGAATTTCCCAACAGATCAGTGTTTCGAAAAATATAGATTTTTTTGTGTGAAATTTTTTGTGTGACATCAAAAGAAAGATCGTGAGACGGAGATTATGGAACGCAGTTTTTTTAGATTTTTTTATTTTTTATTATAACACGATTTTTTCAATGCGCTAAAACTACTATCCTGCCCCCTTTAACGCAAAGGGGTTAAACTAAAAATTTTAAAAAATTCTATGTAATGTAGGTACATTGATCCAAACCGGAAACATACGAGTGGAATTTTTTATCAGATTTCGTTTTTGGAAAATATTGTTATTTTTGACAAAAATAATAATTTTTTTAATTCATGTCTAAATTATGGCTAGTCATGTTATAGATTTTTGTATTTATGGCTAAGGTAGTGTGTATCTCTTTTTGGAATTATAAATGTAATAAATAATGTTAAAAGCTGAGAATCGAGTTCATGTGTGTAGTATTCAATAGGCTCCGCATTGTCATTGTCCTAACAGCAAAAACATAAGCAACAAAAATTGTCTATAATAGGTAAAGGAATCTCTTCTGTTCTATGTATATTTTCTTACTTACTTAATCTTGAAGGATATTTTCAATTAAATGAATATCTAAGGAGTTACGGGTGGCTTAATAAGTGTAAGAAGCCAACATAATACTGGATGTCTAGGATGATTTGTTCTATAATCACATCAAAAACAACAGTTTTTTGACAATCATTTTTCTTCGTTATTTGACAAAAATCCCAGCGTTTTTTCTGCATTTGCTTTGCTTCGTATTCAAGGCTTCATGTGATTAATAAGAAATATGTTGATAAATATCTTAATTTATTTTTAAATTTTGACACTATTAACAATGTGTTATTTGTTTTATAAGTATTTTATTACTACAAATTTATACCTCTTAGGTAGGTACTTTAAAAACAAATATCTAATGTAATTTACTGCAACTGCAATATTGTAAAACTGCAATATTTTTCAAAAACGCAATTTGATCAAAACTTCTTCTCGTACATTTCCGGCTCAGATCAATATACATTAACAGTAATTTTTTCAAATTTTTAGTTTAGCCCCTTTTTGTAAAAGGGGGCGGGACAAGAACTTTTGTAACACATTTTTGGCTAAAATCTGTTTTAAAATCGAATTAAAAAAAAACTCTTTTTTGTTCCTTAATATACGTCCTTAGAGCTTTCTTTTGATACCACACAATAAACACAAAAAAATCGAAATTTTTCGAAAAACTAATGTGATCAAAAATTCCTGCTGAACTATTCCAGTTCGCATCAATCTTCATTATGAAGATTTTTTTCAGATTTTTAGATCACCCCTCGAGATACGGTGGGGAACAAAAGTTTTAACATATTTTTGCTTAAAATCCCATAAAAAAAAAGATTTCAAAAATAAAGATTTGCCTGTTGATCCACGTACTAAGTGGTTTCATTTGATATAAAAAAAAAAATATATCTCAAAATAATTTTTTTTTTTTTTTTATTAAATACATATTTGTTTATATTTATCTCGGGATGTGTTTTCTTGAACTGTCATTTTTTTTCTTAAATGTGGGTCAAAGAGTTGATAAGCATGCAAAATTTCAACTTTCTACGTTAAGCCGTTTGGCTACAATTTCTACAGTACAGACAGACAGATAGACAGACACATGAGTGACGTTATAAAGGTTTTTTGATGGTCATACCTACTGAACCCTAAAACGATTCTTTTCAGTTCGATGGAAATTACTCCATCCTGTTAACTCTCCAACTAATATTTTTAAAAATAAAAGAAACTGTGTTTTGTTGTAAAGCATACCTACTCGTAACCCATATTTAAATTATTAAAAATTTAAACTGGCTAACCGAAATAGTTTGTACCAGTTATGTCCATCACATATTCCAACTTTTAGGTGTAATATGAAATATAACAGACGCCTGCATGTATATCATTTTTGACGTTAATTTAATAATGAAAAATATACCAGTTGAATCCCTTTTTTTTATCTTTATCAAACATAAAACTACTCTTCTGTTCGTGTAACATTAAAAAATAATTAAAAAGAAATTGTTAGTAGCGTGCTTAGTTTAAAACGAATAGATAATTGAACAAGATATGCTCCAAATGAACATGTGTTTCGGAAATAAATAGAAATAACATGCAAATAACCAAGATTCATATTAGTCCTTGACAAGCATGCAGTTATTAACCCTTTTTAACTTGGTGCAAGGACTCGGAGCTCGAACTTTGTAAAATCTACTTAATGAGACTCATTTTCATGTGCTATTTGCATTTTTGTATCAACATGCAGAAATAATTTTGTTATAATGTTAATTTATGCTCGTATGAACATTAACAATAAAGAACAAAATGAAAGTATGAGCACCTTTGAGCACGGATCATGTGAAATAGTGACTGTTTAAAATAAATGTATTTTTCCCGTTAAGTTTATGTTAGGTTATATCAAATGTGGTGAACCTCTTTGTGTTGACCTCCAAAATAATATAAACATTATGTACAAGGGGAAGTCAGTAATTAGGTCACAAACCGATGTTGTAAAGTTGTTAATAGCAGTGAGTTATTTCCAAAAGCGTCATTAGGTGGCAGCACAATCCAGCTTGATAACACTTAAGTAACAGTACCCGTGCGCGTGCGCAGGCAGAGTGAAAATGGCGATCGTGCTCGAAGAGTATACTGCGGATGAGCAGCGTGCTGTTATGCGTTTTTTTGTGGGAAAAGGACTTCTTGCGAAGGTTATCTATAAGGAAATGTATCCTGTTTACAGTGAAGAATGTTTGTCGTGTAAAGCAGTGTACAACTGGAGTCGAAAAATTTACTCAAGTGCGCTTAAAAGTTGTTGACGAACACCGAACTGGGCGTTCAGATGGCAAATGATGCAAAAATACGACGGGTGGACGAGATGGTTCGAGCTAAGGCTGCTCGTCCTTTGGATGCGTTTTCTTCCGATCAGATCCGATCCGATCCGAAAACTGATTACTTGCAAGCTATAGCATTATTGTATGAAAATCATGTTGTAGGCGCAAGAGGAGCTAGCGGAATAGCTGATAGTTTATCTAGCAATAGTTGTGAGACGATTGTATATGATGTGGTAAAATTCAGAAGCACGGAAATTGGGTACCACGTGAAATTACGGAAAAAACGGGTACCATCTGAATACACCATTACCAGACGGCTCAACATATCTCGTTGAGCAACTTGTGTGTGTGTGTGTGTTTTTTTTTTTTTTGTAATCTGCTAATTATAATTATGTTCTTCTTCTTCTTCTTCTTTGGGCACTATCTGTCAGGTTGATTTTTGGCCCCACTCGCATGAGTCCTTAATCTTCAGATGTTAATTGTCAGGTCTTTTCATGTGTCTATATCCTAATACTTGTTAGATCTTCCGTTAGCTGATCTCTCCATCACTTGCGAGGTTTCTCACCGGTGGACTCAATTCAAACTTTCCTCCCATATCACACTAGCCATTCTGTCCTCCCTCTTCCTCCTCACATTTTCTATCTACTGTAATCGTTTACCTCTCAATTTTTGTGTGATACTCGGCCTTGAGTACAGTTCGGGTTCTTTGTACTTACGGATTCTCCATTCACCATTAATTTGAATTGGACCAAAGATTCGGGGTAATATTTTATTTTTGAAAACTATGAAGTGTTGTCGATCTCGCTTTATTAAGGAATATGTTTCCGAGCCATACATATGTACGAGATGTACTATAGCTTGGTATAACTTGATCTTGGTGTTACAAGACAGGAGTTTGGTTTTAAAGAGAGGACTAAGTGCAAAATACGAAGTATTAGCACCTTTAATTCTGTTCGCAATTCCTTGCTGTATCGAATTCACCCGATTTATCATGGTACACAGGTATTTGAAACTATAAACTCTTTCAAAAGTGTTGCCATTAATTTTTAAGTTGATCGTGTTCTCAAGACTACGTTACTAACAATCAAATATTTGTTTTTTTCATTACTAATGATGAGCCGTAAAACATCAGTAAGGTCAGTTGTTAGTTAAATTTTTTAGCGCACAACAACAAAGGCTATTTGCGCAAGGTTAGTTAGGTATATTACATCTTCAACCTTATTTGAAATAATATCCAGGTCATCTGCATACGCTAAATTCTTGTGGTACCCATTGAGCTATAATACACCATGGTGGTTAGTAACTTGGGCTTTTTGTAACACAATCTGCAGCACGTGGTTAAACAGCAAAGGTGAGGAGGCATCTCCGTGTCTGACTCCCGTATGACATTTCATAATTTATAATTATGTACAACAATCATAATTTTACAGATTCAGGAGTAAAGCCGGCCAGCATTCAGCAACAACCCGAAAAATGCCACTTAAACGACTATTTTGGAAATTATTATATAATGGCTAACTTACGACAAATTGGATCCATTGAATTCAGCAAAATACTTACCTGAAATAGAGAAAAATATTATTAGTAAAAAAATATAAATTCTACTTATTATACTACTATAAAGATTAAAGCTAAATCAGTCCATAACACTAAAGATTTTTTGTACCTACTTATACAAAATTCATTAAATAAAAAGGTTAAAATAGTATTTCGTTCTTTTTTAATTTCTTCAACCATTTTAAAAATCTCAAAACTGTCCAACACAGCCGAGCTATTTTGTGTTTAAAAAACAAAGAGGAATTTTTCTTTAAAAAGATGTCTTTTCAACTCATACAAAGTAAAATGGGACATTTTAATTGAAATATTTCACAAATCATTACACTTTTTGTTATACTAGCCAAGTGCTACTCAAAATTTTAGGAACCGGGTAACATTTAAAAAACAAAACAATTGGTTTTTTGAAGTACAGCCTTTTACCTCTTCATGCTATTAACAGAGTGATTTTATGCAGTGATTAACGTTTATTAATAATTAATATATTTACAACACTATTTTTACATATGACATATCGTATACACTATTTGACAACACCGTTACTATGGATACATATATACATTTTGATTGTACAGTAATTTAATTATAACACACCCCCTCAATCAACATTTTGTATATATGTAGACATATTAAGTTTTCTTACACATAACTTGTGCTTTTCCAAATTTAAACTTTTTGTTAAAATGTCTGCAGTCATATCTTTTGTTGAAATGTATTCAATACTCATTATTCCATTTTCAACAGCTTCTCTGATAAAATGATGTTTTAAGTCAATATGTTTACTTCTCGTATGATAAACATTATTCTTGGCTAGAAGTCCTGCTCCAACGTTATCACAATATATTTTTAAGTTGTTCTGGTCCATGTTTAATTCCTGTAAAATATTTTTTAAATATATCATTTCCTTAGTAGTCTCACTTAACGCCATGTATTCTGCTTCAGTGCTTGAAAGAGCTACTGTTTTCTGTTTTCTAGCTTCCCAACTAATTGGTGCACCTACCAAAATAAAAACATATCCTGTATTATGACTTTCTATCATTTACGCATGATCCCCAGTCTGCATCTGAATAAGCTTCCAATTTATTTCCAGTTTTTCTGTATTTAAGTCTATATTCCATGGTTCCTTTTAAGTATTTTAAAATGCGTTTTGCAGCTGTCCAGTGTTCCTTACCATAATTAGTGTTGAACTGGCTTAAATAATTGACTGCAAACGTTATATCAGGTCTTGTTCCAACAGATAAATACATCAAAGATCCAATCAAATTTTGATATGGATATTTTTCCATTATTTCTTCCGATTTCTTCTCTGGTTTCGCAAGTTTTAGTCCTGTTTCTAATGGAGTCTTTGTAGGATTTGAATTTTCCATGTGGAATCTTTCCAAAAGTTCTATTATGTATTTCTTTTGTGATAATTCTACACCCCCTGATTCCGTATGTGTAAATTCAATTCCTAAACAATGTTTAATTTTTCCCAGATCTCTTAACTCAAAAATATTAGATAATTCCTTTTTAAAATTTTCTATGATTTGTAAATTATTACCTGCAATTATTATGTCATCAACGAAAATTGCAATTAATATTGTGTCTCTTCTTGTTTTTCTGAAATAAATACATGGTTCTGTTTTCAATTGTGTTAAATTCATTTCTTTAAGTTTCATTTCTAGCTTTTGATTCCATTGTCGTCCAGATTGTTTCAAGCCATAAATTGATTTCTTTAATAGACAAGTCTTCTTCTCCTTTTTCTTAATTTCTTCTAGCCATTCCTGAGCAGTATTTTTGGTTTCAGTGTCTGTTTTTCTGTTATTAATTATTTCATTTAAAGATTCTTCTAATTCCTTTGGAATCTTCATATAAATTTCTTCGTCAATATCACCATTTAGATAAGCAGATTTTATGTCTATATGGTGAATATCTAAATCAAATTCAGCTGCTAGTGCCATAATAAGGCGTATTGACTTTAATTTAACAACCGGTGCAAAAGTTTCATGGAAATCAATCCCAGGAATTTGTTTGAAACCTTGCGCGACTAATCGAGCTTTTCTTCTTTCAATAGTTCCGTCAGAATTGTGCTTATTACTTAAAATAAGTCTACACCCAACTTCTTTTCTCTTTTCCGGAAGGTCTACTATCTTCCATACTCCATTTTTTATCATAGAAATAAATTCATCACATATTGCTTGTTTCCAGTCTTCTCCATTTTCACCATTTAGTGCTTCTTGACAGGATATTTCCATCGCAGCAACTAATTCTTCTTGTGGTTTTTCATTTTCATCTTCTATTATTTCAGAAGTTTCAATATATCCGTCATTTTTCTTTCTATTCCTACATTTTACAACTTCATGTTCTTTATATGTAGTTATTTTTGTGCATTTCCTTTTTGGTCGTTCCATTTTGCTTGTGTCTTCTAACCTTGTTGTTGTTCTTCTCTCTTCATTTTGTTCTATTGTATCATAATTTACAACATTTTTTTTAACAATGTTGCCTTTTTTGCAGGCCCTTTTGACTGATATATGTCATGTAGTTTCATCCATATTTCATTAGAAGTATTACAGTTTTTAATTTGACGTAATTCAGAAGGATTTATTGATAAAATTAAGTCTGCTTTTGCTTTCTCATCAGCATCATCCCATAATTCTATTAATTCATCATTTTTATCATCACCTTCAATTTTCGTCGGTCTTTTATTTTTTCCGTTTACGTATTTCCAGGTATCATTTTTAATTAAAAGTGCTTGAACCTGTATTTTCCATGTATCAAAATTTTCCTTACCCAAAGTTGCAATTCTCAAACTTATATTATTCATATTTTCTTTTCTTTTTTATACATATATTGTTTCCGCATTAAATTATCAACACTCTGGGCCCATAACCTATTAACAGAGTGATTTTATGCAGTGATTAACGTTTATTAATAATTAATATATTTACAACACTATTTTTACATATGACATATCGTATACACTATTTGACAACACCGTTACTATGGATACATATATACATTTTGATTGTACAGTAATTTAATTATAACAATAAATCATATCCTAAAATACTAAATTAGAAAGAGTTAAATACTTAATTTTTCCATCGCAAGGGATTTTGCAGATAAAATGATCATCATGGAGGTATGTTGAGAACAAAGGCGATCTTTATGTAAGGGTAAAAATGGCAGTGCCCCCAAGAAAAATGTTTCTTTTTATATTTTTAAATCTTAACATTTTAAAACACTATTTAATAATAACAATATCCCATTTATTATAATTCCAAAGATATAAAGATGTTAAGTTTCTTATTTCATTTTAAATTTAAATCTTTGAAAACTTTAAATCCTAATAACTTGTTTGTTTATTAAACTCTATGCTCAATTTGCCTTTCTGCGATTGTTCCGATAGTAGCGCTCTCACTTCGGGCACAGAACTATTTTATCCCAGACACTGCCTGTACTTCTATGTAAACTCCCCTTGCGTCTTCGTTTTATTTATATAGATATTTTGGCCACCTATTTTTGTGAAAGACTACTGTTGAAAAGGTGAGCCATAGTTAACGAGACCCAGATAAGCGTTGTGTCGATAGGTTGTAGTTTTGTTAAACAGTGCAAATCGGAGACAAAAAGAGTTAGGGGGATAGCTTTTTTATTTTACAGCAATTAGATGTTAGTCGACTATCCAAACAGTGTCGAGTACGGACAAAGTTGTCAAACAATTGTATTTAAAAAGTTGTATAACGCATTTTTAAATATAATAAAATTTGATTTGAAAACGGGACAGCTTTACAAATCCGGGACATTTACTAACGAGTGACAAAGTACCAAATTCTGGGACTATCCTGAAAAATTCGAGACAAATGGTCATCCTATCTGTCGATAAATTGATATATACATAGGTGTACAACTTTGCTTCCGCCGTTTTTTTTTTTCCAAATTCGAGGCTTTATTGGAAAAAACTGGAAATTGTTTGTTGAGTCACTCCCAATGATCGTGCCAATTCTTCTTGACTTTGACACGAGTCTTCATTAACTAATACCTCCAATTCTGCATCTTCGAGAACCTTCTTTCTTCCACCGCTATGCCGGTCTTCGACGTGAAAATCACAGTTCTTGAAGCGTTGAAACCACTCACGACACGTTCTTTCACTAATAGCGCCCTCACCATAAATATTTGAAAGCATTTGATGAGCCTCAGCTGCAGATTTCTTCATATTGAAGCAGAAAATTAAAACCTCCCGCAAATGACGAGAATTTGGCTCGTAAACTGACATTTTCAATCGAGAATAACTTTATGATGCAGACACAAATCGACTAATGTTTTTATGGGGTTATGTTGACGGATGCTCAAGGTTATTGCATGACGTCTATGATCTATTTATTTCGACCATTACTTACCGCTAAAACCATCTATAGGAAAATGGCGGAAGCAAAGTTGTACAGCTTATAAATAAATAGCTGAAAATTTTAACGATACTTCGATTGAAAACATTTTGTTTATCACTGGTTGAACCAATTTTGAATGCAACCCCGACTGAATTTATAAATATTAGATTATAATAGAAAATAACAAAATTAAATAAATTTTTAATTTTTAGATTATTATATTTATGTGATTATATTTCATGATTAACTAGACAATTCTATAATGCTATGATACCAGACACTATTTAATTTATTATTTTAATTACAAATTTATTATGTATGAAACACCATAAATAAAGCAACAAAATATGTATATTCATTGTAATACAGCAACCGTCACTCACAAAAAATAAATGGATTTTGTTTTGGTTCTTACACTGAGAAAATTTACCGTGTAGTACTCACGTGTTACAAATAATGCAAGCGCAGGAAAACTAGAGATACATAAAAAATGGTAATGAAGAAAAGAAAATTGTACCTGTCATACTCTAATTGCCGGTCCAATGAGGTCGGCTCCTCACCATATTGGGCCGATTTATTACAATTTTCCAAAGCTGCAAAACTTGCGGCTGGCTAAGCAAGGCCTAGAGAAGAGGGAGCGAGAAAAAATATGCGGCTTACAGAACTTGTCTGCATATACATGTTTAAATTAGAAGAATATAAGGGAAAGCGGGACATTTAACAAATTAAACATCCCAAATATCTGGGATCCATACTCACAGCATCAGTGGTGTATTGCTAAAAAAAATTACTGAAATGCTCGAGAAGAAATAAAAAAAAATCCAACTGAAGACGGGGACTGAGGATCCGGTAAATTCCAAAATTCAAGTGAGAATGGGATGATAAAAATTCAAAAATCAAATGAGATGGCTAGATACTCCAAAATGCACTTGAGAAATGTGGAGCAGAAATAAAAAGTGCGTCTATAAACTTTATAACGCATTTCGTGGCCAGATTCCTCCATTATGTAAGTTGCCACACGGCCTTGTAACTCGATTGAATCTATGCAAGTGCAGTAAATCAAGAAGAATGCTGTTATGAGCAACAGCGAAGTAGCAATTTACTTACTATCGTTTGTTAATGCCAAGCAAGAGGCCGCTAACCCAATGTAGAGGAACTAAGAGTAGTAAGGCGGGTCCAAAGACATTTACAGCCTACACATCCAATAATTTGTATAAAGCGTCAGCCACTTCCCTTCTGCAAAATTTAATAACGCCAGCCATTTTTCATTTGCAAAATTTAATGATCAAAACAATGAATTACTGATATTCCAAAATTCTACAAGTCACAACTATAAATTATCGTCGACTAAAATTAGACCTAATCATAAATTATCAACCAATTATATATATACTATAATTATAGTGGAACCCGCGGAAAGAAAATAAAGACAATGGGTTGCTGCTGCTCAGAGGCAAGCTAACGAACCACGTACAAAATAACTTCAAAACGGATGTACGTCCCAATCCTGGAGAGGTGAGGTGACCCCTTACGCTGAAATCTATCACCCGTAAACCAACGGATCGTAATACGATAATTTTTGTTTGAAGTTCATAAAATCTACGCGAACTTTTCCAGGAATAGTGTAGTTTTTTAAAAAATCTTAATTCTGAAAGCACATGGTGAGTCTCAGTTATTTCCGACATCAAACGACGTCTGGATTGGAAATCCTGTTTTCCTGCGGAATCCAACATTTCCTCGAATATTCCACGCAATTTCCGTTCATCGAAAAATCACAGTTCACCTTCCTACCGCTATCTCACCGCGATAGCTGTGATCACAACCAAGGTCGGATGTTTACAGCTACATGGTATAGTATAATTTTTAATTTTAATAATATTATTAAATATGTTATTATTAATTTTAACACTAACTTTAAGTTTTTTTTTTTTTTTACTACCGTAATAGTGTTCTTTTTACAAATTTTTATACATATTTTTAGGCCATAAGATAATTTATAATGTTATATTCCATTGTGCTTGTGCAATATCTCTTGGTATGTTGTCTAATTGCCAGTTGTGATTATATTTTGTACAGTCGGTTATGATGTGCTTTACTGATAGTGATGTGTCACAAGTGTCGCATTTTACTTCTGTGTTTTTTGAAGTAAGTGTTTGTGTGTTACATTGGAGTGTCCTATTCGTAGTTTTGTGAGCACTAGTTGTTCTCTTCTGTATTCTCTTGCTGGCCATTTTTCAATATTTTCTTTTATTTTTCTTAGTTTGCCGGTAGTGTTCCTCCAATAGTTGTTCCATTCTTCCTGTATCTTCTTCTTAATGAATTTCGTGTAATCATATTTTGGAATCGATATATTTATTTCAGGCGTGGTGATTGCTTCTTTCGCTGCTTTATCTACTTTTTCGTTTCCTCGCAGTCCTATATGAGACGGTATCCATAGGAGAATTATTTGGTAGCTATTTTTTTTTAATGATTGCATTTTTTCTTGTATTTTCTTTACTGTTTGGTACTTCGGGTGAGGGTTGCAAATTGCTTGTATTGATCTTAAGGAATCAGTGTAGATTATGTATTTCCTTTGTTCTGTGTTGTTTTCATCTATTTTCTCTATAGTTACCATGAATTTCTGTAGTGAAAATAGATACGGAGTTGTTTCTCATTAAAATGTCGAACCTGTCGCATTATTTAGCTTAGAACCATCTGTGTAGATCATGTTGAACCTTGGGTACGATTCACAAATTTCTCTAAATCTGTTGAGGTATATTGTGGATGGTGTCTCGTTGATGGTATCTTGCGAAATAAGGTTAACTCTATGTTGTATTTAGGAGGTACAAATTACCAGGGTGGTTGCTGTGTTGATTCTTAGTTCTATTTTGGGAAAGGATAAGTTGAGGACATCTATTAATTGGTTAATATGAGCTTGGAGAGGGGTTTTTCTTGTTTTCAAACTATATTCTTCGAAGAAATAGCAAGCAACTCAGAAACGCCAACACATTCATATTACAACAAGTTCGACTAGTAGTTAAAGGTTAGTTGGGATTAACTTTAAGTTTGATAGATATTTAGTTCGTCGAAATATGACCGTAACAACTTAAACGCGCCTATGTAAGGTGGCGCCTCCATCCATCCACTTGCCCTTGATTAGAGATGGTAATAAAATTAATCAACCAGTTAACTGATCTTTGTTGAATCGAAATGCTACTGTCGATTTTCGATTCAATTTGAGAAAATAATCGATTAACTTTTATGAAATAAAATAAATTCAAAAATAAAATTTCATTATTATTTAAAATAAAATTCATCAATTAGTAAAAATATTCAAATTATTTAAATATAAAAACTAATCTATTTTAAGTTATACATCCTCAGAGATTAGTTGAATTATCAACGAGGGTACGAGTTTAGTTTAGAGTTGAAAGACATGTGTACAATTTAAGATCGTATATTATATAAATTGTTTAAAATATTGTCACCGTTTATCTTAAGCACACGGTCAAATGTTTATACAGATGTTGATATGTGACCATATATTTTAGTGACATGGACTTTGTAGGCAATTAGAGTCAAAATTAACCAGTTATAAAAAAAAAAAAACAACAGAAGCTTGAGTCCAGGTTTTTAATAGTTACTTTCCCAATACTGACAAATAGGTCAGACAACAGGGTTAAGCTTGGACAAGAAGCACTAAAATCAAGTTCTTACGAAAGATTGGGCAGAGTATAGTGAATAATTGGAAACAAAACCAGTGGAACAAGTAAGAGAAGGTCAAATGAAATGGTATGATTATTATCAAAGGTATATGAAGCCAGAGGCATTTAAAAGAAGTCAGCGAGAAGACCTACGAAAAAAATGGAGTGACGAAATTAGAAAAGTGGTAGATAGAAGAGAAATTGCCTGAATTGAGTTAAGAAGTAGAACACAAGACAGAAAATAGAAATGGAAAAAGCCGTTGCAACGTTCTCCCCAACAAAGATAATAAGGAATATAGGTAAACCAAAACTGAAACAAATTGATTCACCAGAGATGACTAAAGTGCTCTGCGATTAAGTAAGTAAGTACAAATAGGTCAAATTTTAACTATCTAAGTCCAACAGTTTGGCTATAAGTACTACCATATAAGGGTTCCTGATTATACTAACGAAACCCCAACTATTATAACACATAATGTTTATTTAGCTATGCTCGTATACCTATTTCCAATTAATCGATATATACAATTACAATTTCTGTATACACTTATTACGGAGATACAAAGCTTGCAGATTACACCGATTATATGCCAAAAATAAATAAACGAAATGTAAAACATAACCTCACTAGATTAATTTACTCTTATGTGACAGATAACCGGGCAAACGTATTGTGGCAACGATATACTCATACTCATTAACAGTAGGATATTCTGTTTGATTTTGTCTGAAAATTTAGCCGTATGTTTGGATGCAAATTATTGGTTTGATCGGAAATTATTTTGTTTTATTGTATGCACGTGCCATCGACCGTATATATTCGTTTCAAAGCGACGTTTGAGAGCAGATAATAGGTAACAGGTAATAAGCATTTACCTGCACTTGCATATAAGCGTTTGTTGTTAAACAGTGAATAAAGGAGGGTGTGGTATCAAAATTACAGTATTTTCTCATGTTTACCGTTTATAAGATTGAAGTTAACAATCGATTTATTTTACACGAGCATTGGGCGGTTTACTAATTTCTGCATTCAATTCCGACATAGTTAACTATATTGATAAACCAGGCAAATAATAATAATAATAATAATAATAATAATAATAATAATAATAATAATAAAGTCAAAGCCGAACACCTCGCTCTACTTAATGAACTTACTGACGAGCAAATCTCTCTCTCGAGCAGTCTCTGGGACATCAACTGCGCTGTATACGCCGCGGCCTTAGTACTGACACCCAAGAGCCCCGCCGTAAATAAATCCATTAAGGACAAGAGGCGTATACAGCAATTAGAAACTAAAATGACGTGGTGCCGCCAAGAAGTGTCTAAAATTCAGTGTGCTACTGATGCATTGCGTAAGGGCGGACCTTTCGGTTACAAAACCCGACGCATACTTAGCCAATTGCGGCGCAAACATCACACACTGAATGTGTCTATCTTGGCACTTTTAAAACAGAAATCTGTAGACAAGTTGCGCGCACTTACTTTAGCACGGAAGAAATTGATCACTCGGGTGAGGACAGTCGAAGAAAACTCTACCTTTCTTTCATCTCCCACTCGTTTGTTTCAATCCAGGGCTAAATCTTCCGACACGTCTTTAGGTGTTGATGTTACAGAAACTTTTTGGAGAGAGATTTATGAAAAAGACTTGATTGTGCAAGACACTCCAGCCTTTGAGCACTTTGAGGAGTACTGCAATGAACGCCTTGCAGATCCTCAAGCGTTTTCTTCTATTACGGTCGACGAAGTGACTCGTGTCATAAGCCGTACTCGTAATTTCGCAGCACCAGGAATGGATGGCATCATCGCCTTCTGGTGGAAATCTTACCCGTCCGTGCATCGCCACTTAGCACGGATTTTCACACGTTTTGTTCGTGGGGAAGAACCCATTCCTGAATGGCTTGCAGAGGGACGCACTGTGCTTATCCCCAAGAACGGCGATTTGAACAACCCGAAAAACTATCGTCCTATCACCTGTCTCAACACGATATATAAGATCTTTACGAGCGTGTTGAATGAGCGGGTGCTGAGCTCCATTGCCCCTGTTTGGAATGACATCTATGAACAGAGGGGATCGAAAAGGGGTCTAGCAGGTTGCAAGGAAAATCTCCTTATAGACAGGTCAGTCTGTCATGACGCTGTCACCTACAAGCGCAACCTGTCGATGGCCTGGGTGGACTATCAAAAAGCATTTGATACCACACCGCATTCACTTATTGTGACACTTTTGCGGATTTTACGGGTCCATCCGGAAGTTGTGAGATGTATAGAACAGCTTATGCCCCTGTGGAAGACAAAGTTCGCTGTTCCGACTGTGGACGGAACTGCCTTCACAAACTGGGTGCATTTCAGACGCGGGGTTTTCCAGGGAGACTCCCTCAGCCCGCTTCTATTCTGCATCTCACTACTTCCCTTATCGATCGAGCTCAGAAGCGGCAGCGGATACATGGCAGGTCCTCCGACAAGGCGAGAGCATAAGATCACGCATCTGTTTTATATGGATGATCTCAAACTCTACGCCTCAAACGAGAAAAACCTGACAGCAGCACTAGAGCTTGTTGCTCAGTACTCTGCCGCTATAGGAATGAAATTCGGGTTGGATAAATGCGCCGTTTTTCATGTGCGCAGAGGAAAAGGTATGAGCGACGGCAATGATGTTCACCTGGTCGACGGAAGCATCGTAAAACATCTTGATGCCGAAGGGTCTTATACATTTCTGGGTGTCCGTGAGAGGGGCGTCCAGGATGTACTCCATGTTCGTCAGACCCTTCGCAGCAGGTATTTAGCGCGCCTTCGACAGATATGGAGATCCTGTCTGTCAGGCAAGAACAAGGTAGAAGCTACAAATATACTTGCTGTTCCAGTCCTTTCATATACATTTGGTGTTATGAAATGGAAAGTCGATGATCTCAAGATTCTTGACAGGAAGACCAGAAAAATTATGAATATCAACCGCAGTCTTCATCCGAACTCCTCTGTGCAACGCATATACCTCCCTCGTCATCTCGGAGGTCGGGGATTATTAAGCTTGGAGTGTTTGCACGATCGAGTCGTCCTGGGTACAGCAAACCAAGTGCTGAGAAGTCAGGATCCCTTATTGAAGTTCGTTACTCTTCACGAACTCACGGGAAAAGGGGCATTTCTGTTTCAAGCAGCTCGAAGAGCAGCAGAGAAATTAGAACTGCATGATCTGAGTCCTGAGGCAACCAACTCTGGTGTAGTCCTCGGATGCGGAGACATAGAAAGGATGTGTTCCCGCATACGAAAAGCAGAGCACGATATGCTTGTTAAAGAACACATGGAGAAAAACATGCACTCCGTGTTCTACAAGCATATTGAGACCACCGGTTTGTCACGGGAACTAACCTTTACTTTTCTCAGGTCTGCAGGTCTCAAGTCCGAGACGGAAGGTTTTGTGCTTGCGTGCCAGGATGGCGTCATGAACACTTTAGTTTATCGCCACATAATATCAAAGACGGCGATGTCTACACAATGTAGACTATGTAAACGTCACCCTGAAACGCTTATGCACGTACTTTCTGCGTGTCCCGTTTTAGCTCAATCCAGCTATATATCACGACACAATTCTGCTCTTCGAGTTTTTTACTTCTTTTTGAGACAGAAATATGGTATTGACACAATACCTGTCTTACCTTACGCTCCCACTGACATTGAAGCAGTGGTGGAAAATTCCAGATGTAGTATTTACTGGAATTATGCATTTTCTACCACTAAGCTTCTCTCAGCCAATAAACCGGACATCGTCCTGCTGGATTTCGAGACAAAAGACATTTTTGTCATCGAATTATCCTGTCCAGCTGAGAAAAATATCAATCTCAAAGAAGACGAGAAGAGAACCAAGTACCTGGACCTCTTGTCCGAGCTAAGAAAAACGTACCCGGGTTATTCTGTAAAGCTCGTAGTCTTGATTTTGGGTGTATTGGGTGGCCTTAAAGCTGTTTTTAAGAGGGAAATCGAGATCATTCCCGTCTGCAGACCATCTGCTACCTCTCTGGTCTGCAGATTGCAAAAAGCAGTGCTGCTCGGATCGCTTCGCATTGTGCGGACGCTGGATCTGGTGTGAGCCCATCGGTCGCATATCGCCAGGGTTTGGGATGCGACCGATTGCTGGGAAAAAGCTCTCTCGACCTTCTCGTGAAGGTTAGAGAAGAGCGTCTCGTCTGTGCCGAACACGTTGCGGGCAAACCTGAACGGTACTGGCGAGACTACAAACCCCCCTTCAATAATAATAATAATAATAATAATAATAATAATAATAATAATAAATCTCTTTTTTCGCAAGGTTCAGTTTACACTGCTCTACCACCTAACCTTAAAAATAAGCATTAAAACTGGCTGATTTATAAAAACGTCTTAGCAAGAAACAGATAGAAGTCATAGAGGCCAATTTTGGAGAACATTTTCATTTAGCAATATTTCAACATATTTACCTGTGTAATTTTCTATATAATGTGTAATAAGTATAAGTTGTATAAGTTAATATATAGGGGAAGCCGGGGCATAATGGGCATCTTAAGGATTATCTTTAATAAAATCTTAAGGAATATCGTAAAAAATTTCGAAATACTTTTATTCGTAAGATGATTTATTGTTTAATTATTACAGACAGTAAAAAAACGTAAATACAAAAATAACAGTATGACGATATATAAAAAAAAAAAACTTCCTTGTGCTCATTTTGCCCCGGTGTCAGGGCAGAATGAGCACGGGCAGGGTATAATGGGCAATCAGCTAAAATCTGGCGCAGAATGAACACACGTGAGTGCATTCCTCATCGTTATCATCTTCTCCAGCGCAAGAACAATGTGCCCACTTGCCACATGCTTTGCACTAGAGCAATCAATGTCTGGATATGTGTGAAAAATATATCAACACAGCAAAAACACGTTTCACCAATTTACAAAATGTAAACGAAAGCTCACAGTCATACAACCACTCTCGGAAGACACTAGAGAAGTACTGAATGTGATTGGAATGAACCCAAACATGGCGGCATGCTTTAACAGCCAAAAAGAGGGGAGCCCGTTATACCCCGGGAGCCCGTTATGGCCCGAGCTTCCCAAAGTAATTTGTAAATATTAAAAAAAAATGTCAATTTACAGAATTATAAATTGCATTCAATGATCTTAAATTTCTTGATCAAATCTGTTTCTTTTACAAAATGGACACAAAACGAAATTAACAATTGTGGCTACAAACAGACAGATTATCATGAGAAAATCTCCGATATGAAAAAAAAGTAGCTTGTTCTCCAGAGTTGACACCAATTCATATTTGTGCCCATGTTTTAAGAAAAAATTGTACCAACATCCAAATAAGGATATTTCATGAGTGTAACAAAATTGCACAAAGACGATAATTTTTCGTATTAGGAAATTTTGCAAAAGATTAGGCGATTTATTCGAACGTAAATAAAGTTTAAAAAGCTGGTAAATGAGCCATGAACTGTGATGAATGAGAAAAACACCCTTGGAAAGAATATTTGTTGGTAATAAAACAAAAAAAAAAAAAAGACGAAAGAAATGCAATAACTTTTTGAACATTTGCACCTAGTCTTTTGTTGTAAATGCAGATTTTATGCTGCTGAAAAGTTTTCTGGCACCTATTCTTTCCGTTACTCCGTATCTATTTTCCCATTGGGTAAAATTTGATTTCAAATACATCCTGCTGATGTGACCATATGCGTAAGGTGCTTATCTTCTTAAATTGACCACTTTTTTATAGCCTGCAGAATTAAACCTACATCCATCTTTCTGTCTTCATGACCACCTGCCTAATGTGACCACTTTGACCTGGTCTCTGCGGCGTTCACTTTAGCCAGGTTTTACTGTATTTGAAATTTTCGATTTCTTTATTTGTTTTATCCTTTTAGTTTTATCTCGTGCTTTATACCATTTCTGACGACAACCATAGTTTTGATTTTTTTAATACTTCTTTTCATTATTTTGTTGTTCATCGTAGAGCTTCAAGTTTTTTTTGCACCTTCTTCTCATTCTCTGTCATAATTGCACATGATGAACATAACATATCACACAGAGTTTGGTTTAAATTCCAGTGTCAAATATGTTATATCTTAATCATCTTTTCGTGTTCTACAATTTCAACCCTGCTTTATTGCCGTTTTAAAAGGCTTATTTGTATATTCCCACATACGACATGGTCGTTGTACAAGTGCGGTGTGTGCTTGTTATAAACGCTATGATTATTTAATGCGACTGCAGCTGGTGCAACAACAATCACACTATAAAAATTTAAACTTGACTTTATTATGATGCATATCACAAACATGATTTACTTCTTACACACAATAAATTTTTTCAATAGTGCTTATTTTTAACTCATGTCTTGTTTTTGCGTTTTATATTACTTATTTATAGTCCTTTAAATAATAACATTACTTTTTTAAAGTCAATAGTTTGATAAGAAAAGAAATAAATTGTGTAACATAATACTATGACGGACATAAATCTCTTTGATATGTTAGCTTTCATGAATAGAATTGTTTTGTCTGTTACTTTTATTGAAGTCTTGGTGATTTTTCAAACAGCGTGAACTTGAAACGAAATGTCATGAACCGCAGGATTTATAAAACAAATATGACGTCCAACAAAATAACTGACCAATTATATTTCACCTATTATTCAAAAATGTATACAAAATGTGCCAAACTAGCGGTATTTCACGTACTGAATGTTGAAAAGTCGTATATTCGAATGCATTCGTACAAGCAGCAGCAAGGCAAAAACTCCGTTAAAGCATTCGATTCAATTAGCTCTGTTCTTGAAGAAAATGATGTATCTTATGTCTTGACGGGTCTTATCCAATATTTGCAGACATTGTTGTCAACAGCGATTTGATGCCAACGATCTATTACGTTGTAGAACGCCACGAAGATTGTACGCCGATGTTTTGGAAGCATTATTGAATGAAAATTCATCGCAAACACAAAAGGAACTTGCGGAACAGTTGTGTTGATAACAGTTTTGAGATGATAGCATAAGATGGAAAATATTCAGAAGCTAGGAAAGTGAGTAACACATGAAACACATGAAATTTCCAGATGCCTTATTCCCGCAGTCAGTTTAACATGCACATTTTGTTGCTTACTAGACAGTGAAAGGATTTTTTGTGGAAAATTATTATCGGTGACTAAAAACGAATTATGTATATTAATACTAAAACATAAATATTAATGGGCAAACCCAGGATAATTATCAACATTAACGGCAAATCGAATATCTATGCCAAAAAGTTCCTCGTGTGCATCTGCAAGATACATGAGGGGCGTGCAGTTTTGCTGCAAGACAAGGTAAGACACATGTTTCTCTTCCTACTTATGTTTCTCTTGCAAACCATATTCAATATGAGCTGGAAAATTCTTCCTCACATGATGTATTCATTCGACTTGGTGTCCTCACATTATCATTTATTCATATCGATATAGAATTATTTAGCTGGAGAACCCTTTCGAGATGTTTAGAAATAAATCGAAACCAATGCTGTTTCGTGCAGGAAGTCAAAATTTATTTGAGAAACATTAGTAGGTTTGAGCTTGAAAGTGTAGTCAAATATTTTTATGACTGATTGCATTTAATATCATACGAAAATAAAGTGAAAAATTGCGAAAAGAAACTAAAACATTTGCAAACACTTAATATAAGACAATGCTTTGAATAAATATTGTAGATTTATACTATTTTTATTTAACAACTGCTTATTAGTTTCGGCTTTCGCCATTTTCAAAGCAATACAAACTTACAAAATTACAACTTAAATATTGTTTACAGATATAAATTATGCAATAAAAGTTAAACCTATGAAGGAAGGAGAATGAACAAGTCATCTCATTAAAGGTTTTTCCTTGTTTGGTTAGTTTCATAATTTTCTAATATGAAGTACGATTAATAAATAAGGTTTTCAACTGAATAACTCAACACATGGAAACGTAATTACTGTCGACGGATCTCCTACCGCTCTACCTCTATTCTCTGATTATGATTTGATGCGTATCAAAGTTTTTGTAATGCGTAGTTGCCTGATTACCTCCAATTGAATTGACTAAATAGCTTGAAAAGTGGTCACCTATAGAAACTGTTATTCACTTTTTATACGCAAAATGTGTTAATAAAATCGCCCTAAATGCAATCGTCCTCAGCAAGAAAAATTAATTCCACGGTGTTTTGGACTGAAAAATAAGCTCTTCTTTTATATTTCATAAAGCGTGGAATAACGACAAACAAGACTAGATAATGCGCAGCATTAAATCGACTAAAAAAGATAATACAAAAAAATATACCAGGCCTACAGACCACAGTTGTAATTTTATTGCATGATAACGCGAACTGCAACGCCAAGTTGCACAGTGCACGCCAAACTTTGGACCTTGTGGACCTTCTTTCCACTGATAAATTCTAGACCAGAGTTTTCTAAACTGTGCTCCGCATAGCGTCTACTAGTGCTACGCGAGCAGATTAGACAGAAAAGTAAATAAAATAAATGTGATCAGATGTGAAAATAGTGTTTGTGTTGTTTCAAAACAAAAATTTCACTAAGTAATTATACACTACTGAAAATAACAATAGCCAGTACAATAATATTTTATTGCCCCCAATAAATGTAAATAAAGGTGCTCGAATCTCAATGGTTCATTGAAATTTTTTAACCTATATGAAATACAAATGTACAGCTGAGTGACTGTTCTATTATAGAGCTGATATATTATAGGAGCGGTATATATAATATGCAGTACAAATTCCCTAAAATTTACCAAATAATAGATAATGGATGTTGTGACGTTTCTTGCAATAGGAATATGAATTATATTCTTTAGATCTCTTATAATTCAGACAATAAGTCATAGTAGTGCAGTGTTATTTATTTGTTTTGCTGCGATTATTTTACGGTCGATCGCTGGCTAAAGTACGGATTGTTAAAAAAAGCTGCCACGGTCTCAGTATCAGAACGTTCAGTAGACGACATGTATGTTCAAATAATATAAAGATTTTTATCGGTATTTTCTGTTTTGTATTTCGAAAAGCTCTTTTTTGCCCCAGTTCTATAGTGCGTTCAAAGGTGAGTTTGCAGTATAGCTCTTATAGCATATGGGAGCGGTGTTGCCAAATGTTGTAAAAGTGTCAAATGTGCCAAATATAATAATATGAAAAACTCGTATGATTTACAAAAATCAACTCTTATAAAGCTCAAAATAACACTCAACAAAAACAAATGGCCATTTGTAGAATACTGCGTTTTCACAGATCAGCGCGTTTTAGAGCTGGCAACGTCGACAATCAAGAAAAGGATAGCGTCATTGTGTAAACCTATTAGAGAGTATGAAAAAGAACTACTCCATATGCCCTGTACTGCAAACTCACTTTTGAACGCACTATAGATATGTTTTTACCTACTGCCACATACATATACATATAAGGGAGGTATTGTGATCATATCGATTTTGACATTTTTAAATTTCGATGGATGTCCACGAATTGAGGTTCCTACATAACGTTTTTACTATTTTTAGCATGATGTCGGTTTGTCTGTCTGTCAGATGTCGGTCCTTGGAAACGTGTAAAGCGAATTTGGCTGAACGGGTTTTTATGAAACTTCATTGAGTTAATCAACTTTCGGTAAAAATCGGTCACCAGTTTTAAGATTTTTGGGGATATTTCGGAACAGAGAAATATTTCGAAAAAAATTAGTTAATAAAAGTTGCTATTAAGCAATAACTTAACACTTATTATTGAAATTTTTTGATACAACTTACATATTTTTGCGATATTTTTTTAATTATCTATTTTATTATATGTATATATAGTGTTTCCATGATTATTGTAAATAATTTCTTTGTTAGAAATCATTTTGTTTAAGTACTTCGTGATGACCGTTGGTCGTGCGGTGGCCACAGCTGATGTTTTTTTCACTTATTTTTGGGTTTATTTTTAATAGTAATAATACTTAACAATACTTATTAAGTATTTATTTTGTCATAAGTATAAGTAATGTTTCCATGGTTATGGTAAATAATTTCTGTGTTAGAAAGTATTTTGTTTAAGTAACTTTGTGATAGCGGTCGGTGTTGTTGTGGCCACAGCTGCTTTTTTATTAAACAGAAATTGTTGCTTTTAACTAACAAAGCATTTTTACAGTTTGCTCAAATAGTACGTACCAGATAACTTTTCAATATCGGCATAAAACAATTATTATGTATCGATCAACTGAGAAATTTATTTCTACAACATATCACACGTCAGGACCAACTAAAATACCTATATATAAACATATAGCAACGATAGTGCTCCGTGATGATTTTTTCTCGTGAAAAGTGCTCCGCGTCTCAAAAAGTTTGGGCAACTCTAATTTTAGACAATCCACCTTGCAGCCAAGATCTAGCATTTCATATATTTACCTATATGGTTCATTTAAGAAATACAGCAGTACAAAATTCTGTGGCTAAGTAGATTAAAAAGCAAGAGCCACCTTACCCCGATGGGAAAAATGCATACATATTCTAAGAAAAATTTTGTTGAAAAATTGTTCAAATACTTTGTTCCAATATTGCCCATTTATTTACACTTAAGTCGTTAATAATAATGTGTAAAAAATACGAATCTTAATTATTCATCAATATTCATATATGTGGTCAATAATATTGCAGGAACTTTGCTAGACATACTGGCAGACAGATAACAATCAAAATATATATTTGCTTTACCACTACACCTTATTATTTACTGTACATATTTAATTTAAAAATAAATATAATAAAACTACTTAAACAAGTAAAAAACCTGGTAGATCATCAACCTTCTCTATAAAATATTCACTAGTAATCGCGTCTCATTTGTTGCCAGTTCATAAAAAAATATATGAATACTTATAACTCCGATGATATCAGCAGGTAGAAAAAAAAGAAACTTTTGGGAAACGTACCCATAAACAACAGTAATAACTAAATTATCTCATATAATCAAGAAAATGCAAGATAACGATAAAACCCTGCAAAGAGCACGTCAACCGTCCACGAATTATTCATGCTACAAACAGTGGCGGATATAAACAAGGGGGCCATGTGGACGATCCCACGGGAAAATAAAATGCTATCAAAAATTATAAATGGTAGCTAATTTGTCAAATTGAATATTTTATTTAAAAAAATAATGTTTTCTTTTCTTTATATTTTTATATTACAGACGCAATTCGTGGGAATTTCGCAACCTTAGAGAAACGGTACAAAGGTTAGATTTTTGGTTATTTCAGTGTTTTGAATGTGAACGTGAATAATACTATATAACACAAGTTTCATAAGGATTCTGCCGCACGCGTCGAGGTTTGAAAGCGAGCCGAGTTTTCTAATCGACAAGTGCGCAAAAAGCCTTATGTAACGATTTTTTCTATTTTGCTTTATTATGCCCGGTTGCATAAAAGTCTTAAAAGTAGATGTAAGCTAAAACTCGATGTAAAACACAAAATTGCCTAGCAACACATTAAAGTTTGCATTATACCATGTGTTCAAAAAGAAATTACATAAGGGTTGGCTGTGGAAAAATAAAATAACGTGTACTGCAAGCTTTAACTGTCAATTAATTAACTGTCATCACTGTTGTTGTCATAAGTTTCTATTGAAAATTCAATAAATAAAGCTTGCAATAGACATTATTTTATTTTCCACAGCCTACCCATATGTAATTTCTTTTTGAACTCATGGTATAATCAAGCCACATCCTCGATTAGGAAACTTGGTATGTGAATGTAACGCGTAGCAGGACTGGTTTGGTAGTTATATATTTTTCAAGGTAGTTATCAAGTATGTTTTGCAAAATTTGCTGGTTATTGTTTTACCAATTTTACCAATTTTATGAAATAAAATGTTTAGTGTCATAGTAAAACTCAAAATAGCACTCAATTCAGTTTCATATTGACTCTTTTATGAATGCAAAATAGAAAAAATATATTAATCTACGTTCAAAACTTCAAAGTGCTACCGAATTACGCCTTGGTAAAAAATGTAAAGCAATGAGATAGGGAAGAACACTACTTGTCATATGATTTAGTGCAAGGGTCCGAACTAAAAGATTTGTAAAATAGGTTAAGAGCAGGGGTGGTCTACCCATATAAGGGTTCGGTGCATGGGTACAGTAGGACCGGGCAAGGGCCACCAAGAAACTATTTTGAACCAAACAGTAGAAGGTCGGACTGATTTGAATACTTTTATTCAAAGCAACTTTTTTTCACAATTTTTTGATATTTATAACTTTTAATATTTTTGATACAAGATAACGGATACAATGATTTTGGTAATTCTGAATTTTTGAAAAAAATTGAATAACTTTAAATCTGAGGGTGCTACAAAATTCATCAGTAGCCCATATTTATTTCAAAACAGCTAATTTTACTCGACAACAAGTTCAAATTTGTTGAGTAGTGATTATTATTTACTTCTTGTATCACCTATCATATAAATATGTATTTTGTACTGTATTATTGGATTTTATGTTTATAAATTACTATATTACTTCGATTATATGATAAATTTTATAATATATATATATATATATATATATATATATATATATATATATATATATATATATATATAATAAATAAATAAGTAAGATTCAAAACAGCATATCGCTAATTATTCCATTCAATTTTTCTTTATAGTTTGCATTAAAAATTATATCTATTAGGTAGGTATTATTTAAAAAGTAAAATAGTAGACCTACATTTAAAAAATATAGAAATATAGTTAGCTATAATATATCAATTTTGATTCAATTCAAGACTCAATTCAATAATAAACATCTAAATTATTATTTTAAAACGTTTGACCTTAAAATTAAAAAATACAGCCTATTGTGGCTTTTTGCTTTCAGTTCCAAAGAAATAGCATTCAAACTGTAGGGTTCCGCAGATGTAAGAATACCACTAATCTATAGTTATTGGTTAGAAATAAACAGGATTAAATCTTAATGAGATCATCTTTCCGAAAATTATCAAATTTTTCAGTAGTTGATTTTTTTTTTGTTCTCCTAAAAATGTATTGTGTTGATTGAGAATTGAATCTCTTAAAGAGTAAATTAAAGAACGAAAGATAAAACTATTTTTGCCAAAAATATATCTAAAAAAGTTGTGCTTCTCCTATGCTTAGAGGAACTGATATTATTATCCGGAAAAATTTGAAATAATGTACATCAAACTAAAAATTATTTTCAAAATGTTTTTATGCGATTACAATAAAAATTATGGCAAACAAAATATACCAGGCATGCAGCATTCAATCGCTATATTGGCCGATTTCATATAATTTATATTAAGGAAAGTCTGAAAGGTGAAAAAACACAATTTGTGGAAGTAATAACAGGTGGCATCGTTCATTTATGTTCATTTCTACTATTCCATACTTGCGTTCGTTTGTAATTTTCCACACATTAAGAGCATATTTGTTCGTTCATGTTCGTTTGTTAGACGTGTACGTGATTTTATATTGCGGTTTGTAGACTTGTTATTTTTTTCTTATTTTATGACGGATTTTTATTTATTTTTTATTATTACTATTATTTTTTTTTTTTCGTAAAATATCAAAAGAACTACAAATGTCCAATTTTGAAAACCTTACGCTATTTACACTTTGCTCAGCTCTAGTACCTGAAGGGCGTGAAAAAAGGTCAGCCTTGCCCTGGCATCTTCGAACGAAACACTCCAACCTAGAAGCGTAAATTAAAATATGTAACGCATTTAAATCTGCGGTTTATTCAGCTCAGAGGAACTGTGGATCCACCAAAAGTGACATTTACGAAGATATGTAACTAGAAGAACTACGTATAAAAATCAAATTATAACATTATATTTTTCTTGTTATGCAACTGCGGCAAATTCTATTACAAATTATGTTATTAGGAAAACAACTTTATATTTCTTCCAGAAAAAATAGCTTCTTCCGAAACCTAAAAAGTGATGTAAGCCTCTGGTAAGCAATAAAACGTAGAATATACAAAATATAAAATTCACGTTGAACAATAAAAGTCTTTACGAGTTTCATTACCATTGAAACAAGAGTTTATGAATGGAAGTCACATTACCGGAAAATCCTTCTTTCTTAACAAGGAAACACCAAAAACTGCAGCTTCCGTTAACAAGTCCTACTTCAAAATGGACGACTCTATGCAAAAGGACAAGTATAACGTTGCTCGCGTCTCGCGACACTTATTTACACAGATGATTGACAATAGAACAACGATATGGAGACCAGAATAATTAGATTGCTTTACATATTGTAAAGTTTTAGAGAGTACATAGATTTTAATGTATGCATATTGTTGGAATTATGCTAAAAGTTTTTCAATTTTAAACATTATTATATATATCTAGTATGAGTTCTACTATAATGTAAAATACATAAATGGGTCGAAATTGTATGCGGCTTAGGCAAGAATTAGATGAAAATAGTCAACACTAGTTTTGTTTCAAATATGATGTTCTTCCGATAAAGGAAACCATTATTGATGAAATTATAATAGTTACAGCACAATTTGATAATACGCATAGCCTCAACTTATTTTTTCTTTACATTTTTAAGTGTTATGTGGTCCGGAACATTCTTTAAGTAGTAAACTGTGTTTTTGAGATTGAACTCTTTGAATTGTTTTTTATGTGGCTATTGTTAAACAAAACTGCATGGTTTAAAAAACTTTTCTTTTAGAAGACCTTAATATTTTGAATTAAATTCTGATCCACAGGTTGCAATATGCCTGTGCAATTTATCAGCAAAATACAAATAGTTAATTACATCTATTATCAAATGTGACGACGTCATTATCTATTAATAATAACTAATAACTAATAACTAGAGAGCAGCCGACGGAGTGGTCGAGCGCACTAAATCGCAGCAGTTTGGACTGGTAAGTCTGGATTGGCAGTTCGATTCTCCGTCGGTGATATTATTCGGGCGAGAATAATATGTTTACATTACTCTCATTTCACAATCATTCACCCCTCATCCAGGTGTAGGAGCTCGCCCCCTGGCATCGGCGATTAGCCTCGTTGCAGAAATAGGCCGATGTAAAATAAATAATTTAAAAAAAAAAAAAAAAAAAAACTAGAGAGCAGCCAGGTTAGGTCTTAATCCTATTAAATTAGAAAAAACAATGTGCTTTTTTTATTAAGTAGAAATAATACGTGTTAAGACCTAAACTAGCCGCAATCTAATAATAATAACCAGAGTCCGGACAAACTCAGAAGATAATTCTTTTTAATAGATTTATCAGTAGTGTAGTAAATTATCTATATAAAATACTATACTTTTCCATTTTTTCAATACATATATTCGTTTTTTTTTTATTATTGGTTCAATTTGACCTTGTAATTACCTCCATAGTCACTGACCATATATTCGTATTCTTCAAACTTCTTACTAAGAACTAATAAAACATGTATTTCTGGAAGTAATTGCCTAGAGGCCCATTCATACTTCCAAATTATGCTCTAATCGGTAATATTTTTTTTTAGTTTTAAATTATTTAACTTCTTTATGTTTTGGAAAACCATAGAAGCGTTCTGTGTAACAAATTAGTGTGTGGTTTTAATGTACTCGGTTTAAATATTTTTAACTTTAACGATTTTATATACATCGCATATACATATTTTAGTTAAAATTACTAATTTAAACAATTCACAAGCCTGAAAGAACGTTAATTTCGACACCTATGTTTTAAATTCTGGAATTTAACTTCATCATCATTGGCACGACAGCCCGAGTTGAGCCTAGGCCTCCTGTTTCCAGGTTTCATGACCATGTTTTCAATCTATGTGCATTCAAGAGTAATATGGTCAGTATTACGTCAATTTTTTACCTTACACAGAAAAGCACCTACAGTTTATAGCCGATTGCGAACGGCTAAGAAGAACCTGTAATTTGTATAAATATTTTTACACAAATTATTTGACATAAGCAGGAGTTGAACTCACGTTTGTGCCCTTGCTTAGCGGTCAAATAGCAGATACAGACGATTTAACGCTTGCAGTCACAGGATAGCCCTGAAATTTAACTTATCAACAATAAAATTAATAAAAATTCGGTTTTTCAAATTTTGTCCCAAATTTATTTTGAAAACAGACCAGATTCTCTAAAATTACATTTGAATCAATTTCGATTTTTTTTTAAAACTCCAGTCATCATTATTGAATCCGAGAGATTTTTTTTTTTACCAGGGATTATTTTAAGGAAAATTTGGAACTGCACAAACTAGTCTTAATGATCCCAGCTTGGGAGAGAGGGGGTATAGGGTGAATTTTTGGATTAAACCTTTATCTGAAAACTTCAAATATTTCATGTAATAATTCAATAAAATCCAATAATAGTTATTTACAAATATTTTTTTTTGTCATTGAACAATGATTACAATACACTGGAATCAGTCATGTGCGTGCTTTTCATAGGGCGAGCTTAATGGCAAATGAAGGTCCTTAGGTACATAATACCTGCGGTTGGATAAGAATAATGCTTGTGCTTTATTGTGTTAAAACTAAGAGAACAGCAAGTGACCAAAGGCATTACTTTATTTTCTTTTTCTTTCAAATTTTAATCATAAAATTCATTTCTATATAATACTGCCCATCTATTAAACTAGAGCTGCACATCTGGAATTTATTAACCCTTGTTTTCTAAATTTAAAAACATTCCTACTCTTAGTAGAAAAACAGTGTTACTACTGAAAATTTGGAAAAAGTATGTATTGTAACCTGTAATTCTAATAAAATTGATGAACATAATTGAGAATTACTATAAAATTTCATTATTTTTTAATTTTATTTATTTATATTTTGTAAATTTGTTCTTTTTATTTACTTACTTATTTTTATTGATATGTTATTAATACTTTAAACATTGAAAGGAAAGAATAATTTCGTTAGTTTTTTTTTTTTTGCGCTTTCTTCGAATGGTATCCCCGGTAAGCCTTACTATGTCGTAACTCCGAAAATAATACATTAAGAGACCTATTTATTCTCTCCACGAATTTCATTACATCAGGTTTACAATGGTTATTGAACTAATACGAATACGTAATTTTTGTCATCCAACCTTTCTTAACCTATTGTTAACTTACTGAAAACGAAATATTTTTGAGAACTCGTGGATTACGAGTTTTTCCACGGCCGAAAAGTATAAGTTTGTGAGTGCATGTTGATTTAAAATATGGTCAAATCTTCCAATAATATCGATATCCGTACCCATCAGCGACATCAAATCCAACTTATGGCAAAACATAAAAGAAGACTGGAAACGACAATGGCCTAGTCTAACGAACAACAAACTTCGCCATATAAAAGAAGACACCCAACCCTGGGTTCCAGTAGGCAACAGAAAAGAACAGAGAGTTTTTACAAGAATTGGCCACACATTTATTACACACCAACATCTAATGAAAAGAAAAGAGGTGGAAAACTGTGACAACTGCAATAAATCTGTTACCGTAGAACATATAATCCTGGTGTGCCAACTATATGAAGAACTCAAGACGGAAGCACAAAATACCAGACAATCTGAAAGAAGCTCTAAACCCAGAAAATGAACATTTTATTAGACTACCTCAAAGAATCAGATCTGTTCCGTAAAATCTACATCCCAAATGTTCTATTATCTATATTTCTAAATTATCTATCTTAAATGTCTTATCATAAAATTGTAAATATGCTTCATTGTAAAATGTAAATTACTGTAAATGTACCGGGGTGCTAATAACCACAGCAGTTGATGCGGCCCCAAAATATATCTTAAATTAAAATATATATATATATATTAATTGGATCTTGACGTGTGTATGTATAAATAAAACTTCTCTGTTGATCGTCAAATTATAAAATATATATTATGAATTAATAAAATGGAGACGTTTCGGCCACGAAAATGTGGTCATCATCAGTCTACAATAAAATGGAATACATAAGCATATTAAAAAATATAAAAAACAAATAATGTAAAAATAAAAATGATGAGAATAAATAAATCCAAACATAAATAATGTCAAAAATATAAAAAATCAGGAAAACGTATAAAATAAGTGAATAAATAAATAAATAAGTAAATAAATAAATAAATAAACCACGGCGTAGCAAATTCAAGTGTACTCAAATGTAAAATGCACTAAAAAAGAAATCAAGACAGCTTACCTGAGGAGGTGTGTGAATAGTTTACACCAGTTAGAAACAGAATGAGTCCGTGAATTACGGTAGAGAAAAAATATAATGAATTTGAAATTTTTATTAAAAAGATTGAATATGCGCATATGCAACGATTTAGTTTTTAAAAGAATCAGTTAATGACGTATAAGATGCACTAAGTTTCTGTGTGTCACTGCGTTTGTTTACGTTTTTTTGGAACGTACTTTGGATGTGTAACATTTCCGAGACAAGCCTTTTTCCGTTGTGTTTTTCAATATCCAAAATCTGTACTTGATTATAGTCATACTTATTGTTGTTTTCGTTGGCGTGTATAGCTAAACTAGTGCTAAGAGGTTTCAATCTGGTGTCGCTTTTATGCTGCGTGAGTCTACATTTAAGCGCCTGACTGGTAGTGCCAACATAAATTTTGCTACAATCAGTACATGGAATCGAATAAACAACATTGGCTTTCGAGGTTTTTTCGACCCTTGACTTAAGTTGGCTGTAATTTTGCCTGTTATTGTTGCAAGTGGTATAAGCAACATTAACATAACACACACCTCCTCAGGTAAGCTGTCTTGATTTCTTTTTTAGTGCATTTTACATTTGAGTACACTTGAATTTGCTACGCCGTGCTTTATTTATTTATTTATTTATTTACTTATTTATTTATTTATTCACTTATTTTATACGTTTTCCTGATTTTTTATATTTTTGACATTATTTCTGTTTGGATTTATTTATTGTCATCATTTTTATTTTTACATTATTTGTTTTTTATATTTTTTAATATGCTTATGTATTCCATTTTATTGTAGACTGATGATGACCACATTTTCGTGGCCGAAACGTCTCCATTTTATTAATTCATAATATATATTTTATAATTTGACGATCAACAGAGAAGTTATATATATATATATATATATATATATATATATATATATATATATATATATATATATATATATATATATATATATATATATATATATATATATATATATATATATATATATATATATATATATAGAAGAAATATGGTTCTTGACGAAAAATGATATGAGGAGAAATAATAGTTCTTATTTACTCGTCAAATTATATTAAAAAATATTATTACAAAATTATAATTTTATGAGACGTTTCGACTGGGACATCCAGTCATCTTCAGTCTATAAATAAAAAATATACAATTTTACAAAATTTTATAAATCAGTCTTCAAAAAAAATAATATAAATAAAATGTGAAAAACACTTAAAGAAAAATGTCCAAGGATAGGATAACATTCGTGCCATATATATATATATATATATATATATATATATATGGCACGAATGTTATCCTATCCTTGGACATTTTTCTTTCGGGCGCAGAATATTTGTTCGTTAAAACTAACGTGAATGCAAGTATCAGCTTGTCCACAAACGTGTCCCCACCGTTATGCGCTTTAATAAAAGAATCTCAGAATTTTTGATAACTGAAAACAACAGTTATTCGATATTTGAACAAATTAGGTGGACTGTAGAGTTAAATGAATACAAATATGCCTGAACCATAAGAGAATTCAGCCTGCGGGTGTGCTAGAACTATCACGTGTCCCGGTTAAAGAAGTTATATTGCATATCAGATACAGGGTAAGTACATGGAGACATAGACGGTAAGACCATAAGAGGTACAAAGAGCACTACAGGGAATTATATTGAGTAAAAATATGACAAAAGAAACAAAAAATATTTTTTTTCACCTTATCAGAGACACCATAACAATATAAAGAGAAGAAACCTAGTGTCACCGCCGAACTAAGAAATAGGATAAGAATTATTGAGTTGGATATTATGAAAGTTTACAATGTACCAAAGGAATGAGTAGCTGTGACAGAAAATAGAAATCATTTCAGCAAAGATATAACGGCTGGACATGTAGTGTCCAATCGTTGGATTAATATGGATGCACTATTATGGTACGGACACATTAAAAAGATGAAAGAATAAATGTAGCTAACGGATATTCTCAAATGGTATCTAAGATAGAGAAGAGAAAGTATTTAGGTAGCGAGTTATTAACGGGTATCAGATTACTAACGGGTAGCAGATAATTAGCGGGTAGCGGGTAATTAACGGGTAGCGGTTAATTAACGAGTAATTGTATGAGGAATTTTGAGTATTTATTTATCTGTGACTATTTTGTTCTCGCTTACAGTAGTAGGAATTAAGAATGCGTATTCCATAATGCACCTGTGCTTATTTTTAGGGTATTGTAGGTATGACCACCCTTATAACCCTTATAAAGTCACTAATGTGTCTCTTTGTCTGTACGGTAGATATTGGAGCCAAGAGGCTTAAGATAGAAAATTAAAATTTGGCATGCTTATATAACTCTGACTCACATATAGGAAAAATACTAAGAATTCAAAAACAACATCACGAAATAAATATAAACAAATATGTATTTAATGCAAAAATAAATATGTTTTTATGAGATTTTCGCGAAATATATACCAAAAAACTTTTGTCCCCCACCCTATCTCCCAGAGGAGTTGATGTTGTTGGGGTTTGTGTCGTTGAAAAAAATATTATTTTTTTAAAATTTATTGTATGTTATCAAAAGGAAGCTCTTAAAACGTAGATTAAGGAACGAAAAGTTTTTTTTTTAACTTTGTTTCTTTTAACACGATTTTGACCAAAAATCTGAAAAAAATATAGGTAATGTACATTGATCTGAACCGGAAACATACGAGAGAAATTAATTATACTTTTAATAAATGGCTAAATTATGGCTTATTATTTAAATCTAGTTTAAAAAAATTAAATGTAAGCTCTTAGTACTCGAATAACGAATAAAAATGTTCAAAAATGTTTATCAAAAAAATATTTTTAGACATACAGCATTCTGTTGGTTTAGTTAGTTAGTTAGTTAACATTTTTGGCGCACAGCAACTAAGGCTATTTGCGCCTAACGCAGCCCATTTAAATGACTACACTACATATTAAAACAATAAATTAGACAATAAATAAATAAATAAATACATTAAAAATACGCATACTCAATAAAAGAAATTTTGCACGGACAAATACAAATAAATAATATAAAAGATCTGTTCGAAAAAATGAACAGACGCATGGTGATGGTTAAAGGCTGTAAAGGCGCCAATTACCATCGAATATCACAGGTTAATAATAAACACATTAAAATAAGGTGCAAGACTACACACATAAAACAATTCTGTTGGTTTCTTACACTTATTAAATACCTACAAAACCCTGAAATTTGTGAAAATTCACACTTCACATCAATTTTGCTACACTTATTTTTCATTTTTATATATTAACGGATAGCGGGTAATTAACAGGTAACGGGTAATTATCGGATAGCGGGTAATTATCTGGTAGCCGGTAACTAACGGGTAACTGGTAGTTATCGGGTAGTGGGTAATTATCGGGTAGTGGGTAATATCCGGGTTATTGTTGCTGGTACCCGGATCCATAAATTTCTAGTTCTCGTCATTCCTAATAGGGGCCCCATGAGTTCTAGTTACGCTATTGAGGTCAGTGTAGGTATATTTACAGTCATTTGCGTAAAAATAGCAGTGGTTTAATGCAAATTGTAAAATTGTATTTATTTTATTTAAAGTTATTTATTCATGTAGTTTCATTATATTTATAGTATATATAATAAGTCTATAATATGTTTAAGCTGGCAGCATTGAACTAAAGCATTGAACTAAATAAATATGTTGCCCCTTAAACAAAATAAAAACATAATTTTTTTCGTGTTCGTAAAAATAGCAGTGTCCACAAGTTTTCTAAACTACTAACCAAAAGCTAAACTAGCTAACCAAATAGCTTTATTTTTTAATATATTTTTGAGTTTATTGAAAAGTAAACTGAATTTATATTTAAAACCACGGGAAATATTAAATATCTTTCTTATATTTTAGTAAAAATGGGTAGGGCTAAACATTGTACACAGGAGAAACGTCAGTTGATTTTACAAATGTTGATTTCTGGTAAAACTTCTAAATTTATTCAGAATGTTCTCGGATGCTCCGCTAAAATAGTATCTAATGCCAAAAAGTGGACTCTACAACCTGTAAGTCGGGGTCGGATATCTAAAACTTCGTCAATAACAGATAGAAAAAATGTAAGGTATGCAAAGTTAAGCACTTTTCTTACTTCTACACAAATAAAAAACGAATTAGACCTGCCAATTTCTGCATCAATTGTAAGAAATCGCTTTATAAAATCAAATCTGAAAGCCAGAAGACAAAAAAAAAAAAAAAAAACTCCGCTGTTAAACAAGAGAGAACAGGAAAATATAATTCAATTTGCCAAAGAACACCAACTTTGGCCGGGTCAAAAAGATGCAATATTCTTTGGTCTGATGACACAAAAATTGTTTTATTTAATCCTGGTATCTGCCAAAAGCAAATACGCAGGCCTGCATGCACGAGGTACATTCCTAAGTACACTACAAAGACAAAATATGGCGGCAGTTATGACATGGGGATATTTTTCTTGGAACGGAGTGGGCCCTATTTTCTGGACTAAAGATATATTGGACGCGACTGTCCGTATCTTGCAGTATGTCATGCTTCTCTTTGCAGAGAAAGTAATGCCTTTAAAATGGATATTTATCTTCTTAAAAACCTACTAACAAAGAAGAATTATGAGGAGAAATGGAAACAGCTTGAAAATCTATTCCCTTGGAGAAATGCCGGTAGCTAATTGGTTCTATGCCGCAAAGGTGTGTAGAAGTAATACGAAAAAAAGGTCATGGAACCAAATATTACAGAAATAATAAAAAAATATTTAATATTAAAATGAGTTTTATTTATTTTATGAAGTGGACTGCTATATTTATGAACAGCGTAATGAGCATATTTTTACAAATACTATATATTTTTTCTAATGAATTGACAAAAATGCTTTCTTTTTATCAAAAGAATGAAGTTGTTCTTAAAATATATATATATATATTTTTCTTTATTGATAATATTTACAACTAACCGAAGAGGTTAACCAGTAAATTTAATAGCTACTAATAACATGTGTGGAGTATGTGTGATCTTATTACTGCAATAATGTTGAAAGCATTGCCACGGAAAACACTTGTACTACTCACTCAGATATTTAATGCTATTATCAGAATACAACATTTTCCAAGTCAATGGAAGTTTGCTCACATAATTATGGTACATAAAGTAGGAAAACCAGCACATGACGCAGCTTCTTATAGGCCAATTTCATTATTACCATCTATGTCTAAATTACTAGAAAAACTAATTTTAAAACGACTTAAACCTATTATTGAAGAAGATGTACTCCCAGATCACCAGTTTGGTTTCAGGCAACAGCATTCTACTATAGAACAAGTTCATCGTGTAGTCCACATTATAGAAAACACCTTGGAAGAACGAAAAGTATGTTCAGCTGCTTTTCTAGATGTTAGTCAAGCTTTTGATAAAGTATGGCATACTGGCCTTTTATATAAAATTAAAAAATGTTTGCCCTATCAGTTCTTCTTGCTATTCAAATCTTATTTATCTCATAGATATTTTATAATAAATAAAATATGACAAAGCATTGTCGGAAAAATACACAATAAAAGCTTGAGTACCCCAGGGGAGTGTTTTAGGACCAACGCTTTACCAAATTTTCACAGCAGACATTCCAAATGATGAATCTATCGCAATGGCTACTTACGCTGATGACACAGCAATTCTAGCTGTTCATGACAACCCAGTGGAAGCACCTAACCTTTTACAAAAATCATTAAATGATTTACAGGTATGGCTCAAAATATGGCGTATAAAAATAAATGAATCAAAATCTCACCACATCACTTTTACCAACAGAAAAGTCATTTGTCCCCAAGTTTTCTTAAATAATACAGAATTACCGCCGACAAAGGAAATTAAATATCTAGGAATGCACTTAGATAAAAGATTGACCTGACAAGTAAAAGAAAACATTTAGATTTGAAAATTAGAAAACTCTATTGGCTTCTTGGTCATAAATCTAGTCTAAGTATATATAATAAACTTCCAATTTATAAAATTATATTGAAACCAGTTTGAAAATATAATATATCAGTAAAATTTTGGCTTTGTTATTACTTAAACCAACTATTTTTCTAATACTGATATTTTTACGCACATGACTGTATTTTTCTTAGTATTCATTTTCAGATCATATTTTATGCCCATTTCAGAACACTAATTGGCAAATATATAATAATGGTACCTATTATAAAAAATTTAAATGGAATTAAAACATATAGGTACAATTAAAAATTTCCAGTCCGTAAATTTATGAATTAGGGTAGTAATGCCACTATAATAAAATTATATTTGATTACAAACACAAGAAAAAATTTGATTCCCTTAATAAAAACTCAATTACAAATAAAAATTTTATATGCAGCTATTTTTATTAAGTAATAAATGTTAGTTTCGTTCATAATATAAAATATGATAATTACGACATACATGTTTTAGAATCTTTCCTATATCTCAATGATATACTTAAAATATAATTTCGCATTCACGAATAATATATTCGTGAATTTTCACATTTATAAGATAATCTTATATAAAGAATGGGTACATGAATTGGCATATAAAGTTCAAGGTTATAATTTTATAACCCTGAAGACGGCTACGGAAATTATATTTCAATTCATATTTAATTTTTATTGCGTTATCAAACAAGGTCATTACTAAGAATATCCTTTTATACTTTGATAAATAAATCGAATATTTGGATTCATCCAACATAATGGTTAAATGGAGAAGATGCAAGAATGAAATAATGAAGATATCTGAGTATCTGAATATTGTACACGAGACCGAGTATCACATATAGAGGCAGATGATTTTAGTGGATGGCACAGTTAATGAAAATGAATGATGCTAGAATGGTAAAGATCTTCTAGTTCTTTTTTTGTGGGTGTTATGGCGTTCAGATGACTCACACCAGCTTCTTAAAATTTTGAAATTTCTTTTTTCTTTAATTTAACGAATATGAAAAGATAATGTAAGAAATATTCAGGATAGGGGTTTTTGCGGACAGGCCGTCACGGCACGACTGCGGATTGAAGTAAAGCCTGGTTTATAATAACTCCATAGCATAACGTAAAGCTATAAAACAATGGGTCTGACCCTTCAAAACATCTGTTTGTAATAAACAGAACAAAGAAATTAGTGTAATTTTTATGCTTATGTATCCATAACATATCTATTATAAACCAGGTTTAAAGCCTGGTTTATAATAAGCCCATAGCATAACTGCATATGCATTAAACAATAGATTTGACCCTTCAAAACATCTGTTTTTAATAAACAGAACAAAGAGAGTAGTGTAATTTTTATGCTTATGTTCCATAACATATCTATTATAAACCAGGCTTAAGCCTTGGAAAGGTTCAAAATATAGTTTATTATGTTAAGCTTCTACAGTTGTTTCACAATAACTATGAAATGACGTATTAGTTGATTCACTCGCCGTGTTACCAGTTATTTGTTTACATATGTCAAAAAAGTTAGGTTCTATTCAACCACTTCTAAAAAAGTATTGAAAACCTATATTTTCTAGGAAGTAAAGTGGCTAATGTGAATTTTGATATAGAGTTGACGCAAATATTTTATTATTCGAATAAAAAGTTTTGAATATTTTCATTTCAAATGTTCGATTTGGTTTTCTTCGGATAACAAATATTCGAACATTAATGTCAGTACTAGTTGCAAATAATTATATACTACGAGGGTTACCTTTATGTTTTTACAAACGACCACTAGATGGCAATATTGAAATGTGTCATTACTATATTCGTAAAATATGACATTTGTTATTGTGAAATCAGTGGCAGCTTATAAATTGACCGAGCAGTTTCTTGACTGTGAGCGATTAAAAAAAAAAAAAATTGTGAATAAATTGATATTACTGGTGAAGGTTTCTGTTTGATGATTTTTTACGATTTTAGTAAAGACCTAACTCAACAACAATGCATTGATTCGCTTCGTTCAACTTTTGGTAATGAAGCACCATCAGAAAAGACTGTTTACAATTGGTTAGCAGAATTTCGTCGTGGTCGTGCGTCCGTCAGTGATGAATCTCGTGAAGGTCGACCAAAATCGGTTGTAATTCAAAAACACATCGATGCTGTGAGCAAAATGATTGAAGAAGATCGGCATATGACTTACTGTCAGATAGAGGCATCCTTTGGCATATCGCAGACTGCAATACATTCGATTTTGCATGAACATTTCGCTGTGAAAAAGATCTGTTCCAGATAGATTTCGCATAATTTCGCAAAATCCGTATACAACATCATTCATTACAGTTGACGAAAGTTGAATTTATTCATTTGAACCAGAAAGTAAGCAAAAATCCACTGTTTGTATCTTCCAAGATGAATCTAAAAGCACAAAAGTTGTTCGTTCACGAAGCACTTTCATGAAAATGATCGCTTGTTTCTTCGGATATACTGGACATGTCGCAACCATTCCTTTAGTGAATCGGAGAACAGTTAATGCTGAATGGTATACAACAATTTGTTTTCCAGAAGTCATCGACAAAATTAGGAAAAACAACCAAAAACGTCGCATCATTCTTCATCATGAAAATGCAAGCTCCTACACAGCACTCATTGCCAGTATTCACCTGATTTATCCCCTAATGACCTTTTTTTGTTCCCCAATGTCAAACAAAAAATGCGTGGCCAGCGATTTTCATCACCTCAAGTAGCTATTGAAGCATTCGAAAACTATGTTTTTAGGATACCAACTTCAGAGTGGAAAAAATGTTTCGAGAATTGGTTTGAACGCATGCAAAAGTGAATAAATCTTAAAGGCGAATATTTTTAAAAGCAATAAAACAGTTTGTTCCAAAAAAAATTTTTTCTTTCTTAGTTTTTGTAAAAACTTAAGAGGAACCCCTCGTATTAGCCCTACTTATATTTAAACTTAAGTCTTTCTTACTTAGGTATTCTCACTTTTCCATATACATTGCAAACTAGTTCTAAATAACTACCACAGTCGAGTATTTTAAAAATGATGATGTATTAGCTAGCTTACGATAAATTGCATCCATCAACTTCAGCCAGCTACTTACCTGAAAAAGAAAAGCATCATTAGTAATAACTCATAACAAATCATCGCGGCGTTTCAGTGAGTTCATTTGGGAAATATTATAAAATTCTAGGGCAAATCCCCAAACTTTTACATAGACGAGCAAACCACATACCATATAGCCCAATTTTACGAATCTGGTTATTTTTTATTAAAGCTTAAGCCTTTATAAATGACATTAGTGGTGGTAGGAGCAAATCATTGTGGTAGCATCAGTTTTTAGGCTAATGAATGACACATTTGAGAATGTTCTATTTTAGGGTAAACGTTAATCTACTGTAGCCACATGCGATGAAATGGTACCTTTGTGACCTATGCGTAATGTTTGCGTAAATTGTTAGGTACTGTTATGGTGTTACACAGGATGAAATCTTTATGATTTTATTGTCCTCCTGCTGCCACCGAAATACAACAGAGACCTTTGATTAACATCATTTATAATTTCGTTTCATTGCGGCCTAAATTGTATTTTTGTGTGAGTGACAAAATTTATGTACAACACCGAAAGTAGATTATTAGTAGAACGAGGGAGTCAACAAGGTAGTAAAGCAAATGCTTCTCAACAAGGACAATATTAACATGTGACTCTAAACCAAATGCCATTTGAAGTCCATGGGAATTTTGAGGGAACAAGGAAATGCACATTGTTTATAACAAGATGACCTACTAGGAGTATTACTTTAATAATATTAATGATTGCCCTACTGAACCGGTTTTCAATCCAGCTGAGTTCACTTCGTCTTTTCACTATCTAATACTGTGTAAATCATCTCAGGGGTCGTCATGAGTAATTATTTCTTAAAATTGGGTTTCTGTCTATACAGTGATAATAAGGTCGAATTCATGCTGGTCACGTGACTAGTGGGTATAAGATGCGCACCCAGAAGGGTCTCACGGGCTTGAGCCCTCCTCCCAAGAACTCAAAAAATACACGGTTTTAGTGTTTTTAAGGAATATATTCTATAAAGGCATATAGTCATCACTCGTATTTTGGAGCTTAAGACCTTACTTTTGTAAGTTATCACTTGCATTTTAGAATCGAGAACTTTTTTAGGTTATCTCTCGTATTTTGGAAATGAACACTTTTTTCTTGAGGTTATCACTCGTATTTTGGAAGTACTATAAAATATAGGTATAATATATACTGTAAATATAAAGTCCGTTCTACATTATACTTTTTTCAATACTATACAACTCTGACGTCATTTCAACTTTAGATACTACAGAATATAGTGGGGGAAAAAATAAGAGACAGTGATAACTTCCATCTTTTATGGAAGGTAGACTTTTATTCTAGGTTCAGGTGACAGACAACAGTTTAGTTATAGAACCAATTCTACTAATCAATTTATAAATACTGTTTAATTGTGCTTATAGTTTATATTATATTATATGTTCTAAATAAACTTCTTATCAACTTAATAAACTTCTAAAAGTTAAATTGTAAACAAAAACGTTGGTAGTTGGTACGACTGAGAAGTATACAACTGTCACCCAAAAATTTGGGCAGAGGAATTTTTGAAAATAGTGTAGTTTGTAGTGTAGCATCGAAAGTTGGAAGGAAATATTGTGTTTCACATTATACTTTTTACGTCAGTTCTACGCAAAAAATCTGTAGTGCTTCGCAAAAAAGTATAATGTCGAACGGACTAAACATTTACAATACTGACATCTTTAAATAAGAAATAAGAAAATCAGTAAGGACCTTTTATGTTTTAGGTCATCTCTTGCATTTTGAAAAATAAAGTGTTTTTGGTCAGCACTTGTTGCCGATTGTTGTCCAGTAATTTCCCGATTCCTACTCTTTTAAAACAATTTTGTATACCCCCCCCCCAGAAAAAATGCATAGGTGCGCAACTGCGTAACTCTCATATCAGATAAACTCTCATAGAAGAAAGTACTTGCTTTTTCTGACGTAACAACAATATACTGTCATTCCACAAGATAATTTGCCAAATATCTTGTAGCACTAACTACTCCCCTACATTGATCAAATTCTTAGTGAAATCTATGGTTTCCGAGCAAGAACGTCGAAAACCGATCAGAGATTTTCTTTGTAGCAAATTGTAGGTAAGAGTCTCGATTTTGGTACTGATACCATATGTTCATGAACTTCTAAGTAACATATAACAACACTGACAGCGAGGAAATAAAGTTAGTAACAATCTAGACATCATAATTTGCAGCGAATTTTTATCTATCTAAGAAGATTTAGTCGGCGATAGTCGACTTGCGCTCTTAAGTGGATACTGCAAAAGTGGCATGTGACACTACATAAAAACATAGTAGGTCATTAAATTTTTTATAGAGGGAACTCTTTACTAATTCATTTTACTGCAATGCGTGGTTTCATTCTTAAAAAGTCTTCTGACCTAACTTCTCCCCCATATTTTAATCTAACTTAACTGTGAAACGACTAAAATCTAACGCACTGAAATCTTATCACAGTAGATACATTATATTTTTATTAATAACAATAAATCTGTTACCTGTAGAATTCTTTGGTCCCATATTTAACACCTAAATAATAAATAACTATTTGTGAAACTCGAATGTTTATAAGTAAGATATCACTCAAACTGTAATCATATGGAAAGAAAATACAATTATGGTATTAAGTGAAACTTTCAGGTAGAAATGATAATTTAAAATCATAATTCCCGCTAAAATTTGAAACATAAAATTATTATTTCTACCTTTCAAATGTAATAATAGTACGCTTTCAATTGTAATAATTTTTTAATTCAGTTCCCGGCTAAGAGTTGAATTAGTTCTAAGTTTCGTCGACAGATTGTTCCGTTTCAGTTTGTTGGCAGGAAAATATCAGACGTCAGATATCTTTTCACAATTTTTTAACGACCTTTTATCCAAATTTATTAAAAAATCGTCTTAAACTATCAAAAATTTACCCTAAAGCATATTTTATCTTTTACACTCCAAAAACGACATTACAAATGAGATATGTTATAAGTTTGACATGTAAAAAAATGACAGTTGCGATCTTGAGATATTTGCAGCAATTAAGGTCCGGTTTCTGAAAGCTTGGCCGAGTTTAATCTTTTGGTTAAACTCGGTTACAATATAACAATCCCATAAGTAACCATAGTAACCATTTTCTAACTATTTGGTTATAGTTAACTAAGTTATCAGAAACCGGCCCTTAGTTGCATAAATCTATCGTTTGAAAAATATTTTCTTATGGTTTAAAATCAAATTTTGCACGTTCGAAACGCCATTTTGAGTCATTATAACTTTATACTGAAATTTATTGTCGTGGCGGATGAAATTATTACCTTGTATCTGTCAAAGACTTAAAAAAATACATGTTTATCTTTATTTAAAAATAATCTAGATCCCCCAAAATTATAGGAATGCTCCTAAGCACTAAAGCAAACCCTTGACTTTAATTATCCCGAAATTATAGAATAAATCCCGGTTTTACGTGTCAGAGATTAATTTTTATTCACTTTCTATTTCCTTGTAAGACACCTACTTAGCAACAACAATCTGTGCTACTGTTACTAGTTGCACTGCAAGCAAGTGTCACCTTGAAAAAATCTAATATGTTTATGCCTACATTCCAGTATCACACGTTAATACATAAAAGTAACAAAAGTATATTTATTCTAATTGTATGAATGTTTTGCATAGCAACTGGCGGAAGATTCCCCATTGGCCATGTATTGTTCGACATATTTTGTTACGTAGGTTATTATATAGTGCAATTATCATATGTTATTTATCAATGATGTAGGTAGACTTGCGCGTCATCCAGGAAATTAAATAATGATAATAGTTATCGTGGTTATTATTCAACTTTTTAATGGTTATGTTTTTGTTGTTACTATAGGTTAGTTCAATTTTTATTTACAAGAGTCAACTGTTTTTTTTTCTTACTCACTCTTTTTTTCTCTCTAGTTTTATAGTCCAATTTGAACTTGAACTTGTTGCACATCTTTCTGCCAGATTGATCTATTTTTTACAAAACTTTTCCAGTTTAAACAATTCATTATGTGACTGTATTTTTACATTTGTCAGTCCATCTTTCGGTTGTCCTTTTATTGTGTACATTTTGCCGTCCATAATGTTTTTAGGCACAGTTTTCATCCACTGGCTCTACATGCCGTAGCCCACAAGTTCTCATGGACCTACTATATTGGATTTTGTATCTAGGATTCAGGTATCCTTACCTTTTCCATTGTATTTCAGCAAAGATCATATGTTTTTCAGAAAGCGTCTGTGGTAATTCAGATTAGTAAAATGTAATTCAGAAAGTATCAATTTTAATTCATATTAGTAAAATGTAATTCAAAAAGTATCAATTGTAATTCAGAAAGTGTTAATTTAAATCAGATTACATAGTAAATTGTAATTCAGTAAATGTCGGTTGTAATTCAGAAGAAGAACAGAAGTTTATGGACAGTAACAATACACGTCATCTTACTATTTTCTGAATTACAATTGACTGGCTAATTCAATTAACCACAGCAGCAAAGGCGTTTTAATTAAAAAAAAAAAAAAATACAATTCTAAATTACAGTTTAATAATCTAAATTACAGTTGACGTTTTCTGAACTACAGTTGGAAAAGGTGTAGATCTAGATTTAGGATTTCGTAGGAACTCATATACCGTCATTCATGTGGGTCTATATCAGTGGTTCATAAACTTGGGGGCCCGCGAAACAATTTTGACATTGACTTTTCGCTTATAAATCATTTCGCGAATAACTCATTTAATAAAAATCCTACATGGTCCAGACTTTTTGTATTTCTTGTTATCTAACTAGTTATTGACACAACTAAACAATAATTAGTAAAAATTTTATTATTTTTATTCAACTGCAAATTATTTACAGAAAACATATTAGAATAAGATCTATTTTGACCAATATTTGACCAATAAATGGTTGTATGAGTTTAACGTATTATAATTTGTAACTTATTTAATTCTTTTTACTACTCTTTTTATTCATTTTATGTTTTTTATTATATATTCTAATAAAAATGTTCATCTCTATAAATGCGCAAGACCATTTATTAAAATAACCAGCGATATATTTTTACCAATATTAATTATAACGTGGTGCCTATGAGATTATTGAGCCAGAAATTAAGTTTCAAGAACGCCGTAAAATGCCTAGGATTGGGATGGGGTCCGCAAAAAAAAATGTTCAAGAGGGGGTCCTCGGACTACATAAGTTTAAGAACCCCTGGTTCATATGGTAGATATTGTGTCAAACGCATCTTAAAGCGTTATGGGAAATTGAATTAAAGCTCTTGAAACATCTAAAGAAATCATTGAGACGCAATTTATTACTCAAGAAAATATCCACCTTATAACTAAACGGGTTAGCCTAAAATTCTGGAAAAAAAAAAAAATAAAAATGTACTAATAACTAATAATATAAACCTACTATACTTGTTCACTCTAGTTTTATAGTCCAATTTGAACTTGAACTTGTTGCACATCTTTCTGCCAGATTGATCTATTTTTTACAAAACTTTTCCAGTTTAAACAATTCATTATGTGACTGTATTTTTACATTTGTCAGTCCATCTTTCGGTTGTCCTTTTATTGTGTACATTTTGCCGTCCATAATGTTTTTAGGCACAGTTTTCATCCACTGGCTCTACATGCCGTAGCCCACAAGTTCTCATGGACCTACTATATTGGATTTTGTATCTAGGATTCAGGTATCCTTACCTTTTCCATTGTATTTCAGCAAAGATCATATGTTTTTCAGAAAGCGTCTGTGGTAATTCAGATTAGTAAAATGTAATTCAGAAAGTATCAATTTTAATTCATATTAGTAAAATGTAATTCAAAAAGTATCAATTGTAATTCAGAAAGTGTTAATTTAAATCAGATTACATAGTAAATTGTAATTCAGTAAATGTCGGTTGTAATTCAGAAGAAGAACAGAAGTTTATGGACAGTAACAATACACGTCATCTTACTATTTTCTGAATTACAATTGACTGGCTAATTCAATTAACCACAGCAGCAAAGGCGTTTTAATTAAAAAAAAAAAAAAATACAATTCTAAATTACAGTTTAATAATCTAAATTACAGTTGACGTTTTCTGAACTACAGTTGGAAAAGGTGTAGATCTAGATTTAGGATTTCGTAGGAACTCATATACCGTCATTCATGTGGGTCTATATCAGTGGTTCATAAACTTGGGGGCCCGCGAAACAATTTTGACATTGACTTTTCGCTTATAAATCATTTCGCGAATAACTCATTTAATAAAAATCCTACATGGTCCAGACTTTTTGTATTTCTTGTTATCTAACTAGTTATTGACACAACTAAACAATAATTAGTAAAAATTTTATTATTTTTATTCAACTGCAAATTATTTACAGAAAACATATTAGAATAAGATCTATTTTGACCAATATTTGACCAATAAATGGTTGTATGAGTTTAACGTATTATAATTTGTAACTTATTTAATTCTTTTTACTACTCTTTTTATTCATTTTATGTTTTTTATTATATATTCTAATAAAAATGTTCATCTCTATAAATGCGCAAGACCATTTATTAAAATAACCAGCGATATATTTTTACCAATATTAATTATAACGTGGTGCCTATGAGATTATTGAGCCAGAAATTAAGTTTCAAGAACGCCGTAAAATGCCTAGGATTGGGATGGGGTCCGCAAAAAAAAATGTTCAAGAGGGGGTCCTCGGACTACATAAGTTTAAGAACCCCTGGTTCATATGGTAGATATTGTGTCAAACGCATCTTAAAGCGTTATGGGAAATTGAATTAAAGCTCTTGAAACATCTAAAGAAATCATTGAGACGCAATTTATTACTCAAGAAAATATCCACCTTATAACTAAACGGGTTAGCCTAAAATTCTGGAAAAAAAAATAAATAAAAATGTACTAATAACTAATAATATAAACCTACTATACTTGTTCACAATATTTTTTCGAAAGTTATCGAAAAATAATATTTGTCTAAATTCATCCAAATTATTTTAATACTTAATATTACAGTTAAATATATAGACACGACTAGCAGCATAGTGCATACTGGCCTAATTGGGGCCGAGGACTTTGTCCCGGGCCTGTGTTGTTGTAAAAATCACAGTAGGTATATTACATTTTTTTATAGGGAGTTTATCCCATTACACTTATCCATTTTACCGCAAAAGGTGGATTCATTCTAAAAAGTCTTCTGGTCTAACATCTCCCATATTGTAATTTTCTCCCCAACTTAACTAAAGCCTAACGCACTGGGAGTTGAAATCTTATCACAGTTATTATATTTTTATAAATAACAATAAATCTGTTTCCTATGGAATTCTTTATTCTATATTAAACAATAAAATAATAAACAACTATTGTTATTGTCTTTAAAACGAAATAATAGTACACTCTCAATAGTAATAAAATATTTTATTACTATTAAATAATAAATTTTTAATTTACCCCCGTTAAAATCTGAATTAGTTCGGAGTTTCGTCCATAGGTTTTTTTGTTTTTTTTTTTATATGTCAGACTTCAGATATTACTACACGTTATTTAAATATTTTTATTTAAATTAAACTAAATAACTCGTCTTTAAGACTATCAAAATTTACCCCAAAACAGATGTTATCTTTCTATATCCCGATATTTTAATTGAGAAATATTACAACAGTTTGTCCTATGGAAAAAAAAATTACAGTTGTGACCTTGATATATTTACTGCACTTAAGGTGTAAAATACGGACCCCGATCGTTTGAAAAATAATTTCTAACAGGGCTATTTAAAGACAAAAAACAAACAGTATTTAAATTAAACACTGTCTAAATTCAGTGTTTATTAGTTTTATTAGTTACATTGGTTAAGTTACAATTTAATCAACATTTTTTAAAAAACTTATGTGGGTAGTTTAAATTTGTGTATTACGATTATTATCTACGTGAGATTTCTAAATGAGTGATCCAGTGAAAGAATATTTAGAAGATATTGAAGAAGTGAAGGATATGAGTTTGTGTGTACAAATTTTAACAGAATTCAAATTGATAGGGAAAATCCCTATGATAATTACAATGATAAAATATTTCATGGAAAATAACGTTTTTCTAAACAGGGATATATTATTGGAGCAATAAATGGTACCCATATTGAAATTATGACACCACCGGGATTTATACTAGGTATAAATTCAATTTAATAAAAAAAAAAAAATTTTAAATCGGTCTAGCCGTTCTCGAGAAAATAATTTTTAAATTACCTACACAATACCTCTTAAAAACCTACATATACCGAAATAGGTAAGGTAGGTGCAACAAATATTCTTTTTTAAAATCGGTCCAGCCATTGTCGTATATCGTATATCATTTATTTATTCAGAAATCACTCTTACGGCAGTATAATGAGTAAGAAAGAGAACAATAGCGACTTTACAATGTCGTAGTAAAAGAAAGTACATAAGAGCTATGTCGTTGATGGATCGTAAGGTTATAATGTGATATTCTATCTCTTTCTAGCAAATAAGAATTAGAAAGAGACCAAAATTAAGTTCAATTATTTTATTACTAACTTGCACAATTTTCAGCTGTCTTTATTTAAACAGTGTTTAGTTTAGATATAGTATAAAAAAATAGTTACTATGTTTCTGAATACATAAATAAATTAAACACTGTCTAAATTTTAAACTGTGTTTAATTTAGACAGTGTTTAAAATGTTGTTTGAATAGCCCTGCAATTCTTTAGAATCAAATATCGCACGTTAAAAAAAAAATCATTTTGGGCCACTGATATAATTTTACACCCTGAAAATTATTTTTGCAAGCGGGAAAATTTCACTTGTTTACAGCTAAATAATAATGTGAAAATATAAACATCATCGACAGAAAATATTTAATAAAAAATCATCAAGACCCTTAGAGTCCAAAATGTCCTTAAACAATAGAGAAATATCCCCAGAATCTTTATACAGTTCAGTTTCACGCTTTCCGTCATACTGAAAGAAAGCCTTCCAATTAAGAAACTTGCGCGAAATGAAAAACATACGAACATATAAACACTCAGCTCTTTTATTATAAGAGTTACAGTAAAAAATATATCCAAAAATGTTGTCTTTTATTTAACGTTAATAAATTTAACACAGGCTTATTAATTTCAATTAAAGAGTAGCGTTTCTTACAACTTATTTCTCCGTGCAAGGTTTTATTGAATTTTCTGGAAAATGTAGAGAAATACATAAACGACAATAATTGTTTCAATTGAGGTTAATTTTTTATGGACACATTTGTAAGAACAATATTCGTAAATCAATGTAAAACAATATGATCATAAAAGTTGTAAATGGAATAAAATGAATAACGATAAACTTATGTTTCATTTCCAGCTATGAAATTAAAATTGAAATTAAATCTAAACACAATATACATGTTTACCTTATGGTAAGCAATGAAAATGTTTCCACAATTATCTTAAATTGTGTTAATACTAATTTTTATTTAAAGTATGTGAACTTCTACTTAAATTTAAAATTAGTACACAACATGCATACAATATTACATTTTATCATCAGATCAGTATTTTAACAATTATTAAGATGGATATTAACTATGATTGATTTTACTCGTATGTCTGTGTAAATGGTCGATAATTTATTATCATTGGTTGGGCCAATATAGAAAAGTCAGCTGTGGCCACCACAGGACCGACCGCCATCACAAAGTACTTGTATAACTTATGCTGTCCCAAATAAAAGTTGTTAGTTATTGCTTTTAAATAAACTTTTTTTTTCGAAATATTTCTCTGTTGTGAAATATTAGCAAAAATCTTAAAACCGACACGTGTAAACTCCCATATCTAGTTTTACCAAAAATTGATCAACTCGTGCCATTGATGTCAAAAGCTTAAATATGAAGTTTAAGCTTTTTTAAGAAGTATACAGACAGACAGACATCATGATAAAAATAGTCAAAACGTTATGTAGGGACCTCAATTCGTGGAGATCCATCGAAATCTCGAAATGTCAAAATCGGTATGATTACAATACCTCCCTTATATATGTTGGCGGTCGGTAAAAAACAAGAAAACAGAGCCTAACAAATTGTGAACTTTTATTATTACCTATAATGTACAACAGAGATCGATAGTATCTAACATAAATTATCAGTTATATTTTATAGTACAGTTTTGGTACACTACATAACTTAAGTATTAATTTTAATTTTAAATTGCATAGCTGGAAATGAGGCTTTACTCCTCTTACAGACAACCATCATTTGGGTCGTTACTTACTAATGACGCTTTATTCTCGCTCATTTTTAACATAGAATTTTTTGGGATTTGATATTTTTGTCTTTTCAAAAAGTTGGACAAAATAATGGGCGCCTACAGAACTTTTTTCAAGGGAGGCAAAATATGAAGACCTATTTTTGAAAATATTTAGTCATTTATTTTATAAACTTCCATAAATACATATCACCATTTAAATAGAAATTGAAGGCGTCTGCTATCATTGGCAAATTGATATTAATGATTTTGTCTGTAAAATCTACTCTATTACTAATTTTTTGCCTGTGCACACTTAACATACTCAAACCGGATTACGATCAAATGATTATCCGTCATAGTTGACCTCATAATAATAATTGAAATAATTGTTTATAGGTCTGGGCCAAACCCGATTTAACTGCACTTGTTTATGTAGTTAGCTGTCATCAGTATTTGGATCCTTTTGTGGGGTTTCCATCAGTAGCTTACGCGTGGAAAACTAGCACGTCCCGTAAACATATCTTATATATTATAGGGAAATAAATTTAAGATCGTAGCGCCGCGGTGGTCAATTTTAAACGTAGGTAGAGGGTGTTTAATGTTATTGTAACATAGCTGAGAAAGTAAAATTATAGGAGTAAATATATTGTGAACCAGTTTTCATTATTTTATCAACAAATAAATATGTACAATTGTTTATAAAGCCATATATTTGGATGACACGTCTCTAAATGAAACTATATTTTGTGATGTAGATTATGGTGATACAATTTTTTGTTGTGGATTATTTCAAGTATATAGATATAAATAATAATTTAAGCTTTACGACGATTTACAACTTCCTCGATTCCAAGTTTTATTATTAATTTAACATTGTCTGAAATCTGTGGAAAGATAATTCAGGGTTTCTGTTTTTCGTTGACTTGCACATAGGTACACAATAATAAGATTTAACCATTTTTGTGGACTTCAAAAACACAAATCGACATAAACAAACTTAAACAGTATGACTAACGCCAACGACTTCTACTTTGAAGTAAGCCATTAAACGTTCACCACTTAGAATCTCTCTTATCTGGAAATGTCGATATTTGAAATAGTCACCTACAGAAAATTTTATCGCCATAACCTACAACAATCACAAAATAAATTTTTTAGAGATGTGTCATGCAAAAAATGGCTTTATAAACATTTGTATATACTTACTTGTTGATAAAATAGAAAAAATCGGTTCACAAAATATTGGTAAATATGTGTAGTCTCAAATGTGGTAAAATAATAATTATCACTCATAATAAACTAATTATTAAGGTGCGTACTGACTTGAGCATTTGTACGCGCACGGATTATGAGCAGGTACAAATGCTCAGGTGAGTACGAGGTACAATTTGTGTGCGCGTACAGTAATCCTGCCACGAATGCTATCCGTAGCTTGTCGGTCCCACCGATAACAAAATTTTGAAATTGTCCACTAACCTCTTGCATTTGCAGTTCTGTTAGCAAACTTGAACTATTGTATATTTCCCTGCTTCTATATAGTTGTGTCATCCACCACCGTTTGTTTTGTTTTTCTTTTTTTTTTTACTAAGTATACTATGGCCACATTCAGCAGACTCACCAGTGAGTTACCGGTTGGTAAATTTTTTCCTGTATGCATACGTTGATCTACCGGTGAGTTACCGTACTTACTCACCGGTCGCCATTTTATTAACCGTATTTCATTAACGAAGAGTTGCTCACCGGTGGACATTTTGACAGTTATATCTGTAGTAACAAAGAATCAAGCACAAAGCAAGTAAAAAATTATGGAATTGAGTGTTAAGTCAGTTTACTTAGATATTGAGGAGACGTATGTAAAGAACATGTACTTTTAAAATTACTGTAAAAGCTTCTATTCAAAATTTACTGTCATTACAATCTGTCATTGTTCAAATATTGTAGTTTTCATATACGCCGTTCGACAACGCTGCCAAAAAATGTGCATTTAGTCAAATTCACCGGTAAGTCACCGATGAGTCTGCTGAATGCGACGTATGTGCGCTGCACTTGTTAAGTCAACAACATTACTTTCCGCCATCGTTGACACTACTTACTTTAAATAAATATGTGCGTGGATATAACTGAAATACGCGGAGCGAGATTTTACGCGCACAAATTAGAAAGTCCTGTGTGCAAATTTTTTTACCCGCACGAAAATCCTTGCGTGCTCGAAAATCCGTGCGCGTACAAATGCTCAAGTCAGTACGCACCTTTACAGTTTATGTTATTCTTATTGTTCTTGGCACAAAGATTTTTTCGGAAATATAGTCTTTAATTTTAACATAAAGTCTGTTCCAAATGGTTAGGCGGAACTAGATTTTGCAGTCTAGTTACTTTCATCGTTTAAATCGTGGTTTTCGGCCGTTTTGTTTAAGCTTTGTAAATCGTACTTACAATAAACATTTTTTTGTTAAGGTTAATATCATTTTAAAATGTCATTTTCTTTATATTTTGATTTTTTCTGTCTTTCTTAATACAAATTTCCCATTTATTTATTTATTTTTTTATTAAAATATGTAAAAAAATAATTTAATGTCATTCGTTTCCATGGTTTCATTGTTGGAATTTTAAATTTTGACATTCCAACGTAAAAAATGAAATTACCCAAGCAAGTTCCCTTCTCGTGACAACCTAAAAGAACGAAATTCCCATTTAGTTCCGCCTAACCGTTTGAAACAGACTGTATTCACATCTATCTGTAAGATATGAAGTAAACTACTCTAATAGTTCTCCTGTGATACCATATGTTTTTAGATTTTTTATTAAAAGTTAATATTCACACGGTCAAAGGCTTTAGTAAAATCAAAATAAACAGCGTCTACCTGACTATGATTTTTAAATGCAGTAGATATGTAGTCTGTAAATATCATTAGATTGGTGCTTGTTGATCTATTTTTCATGAATCCGTGTTGCTCGGTGCAGATTATGTTAGTGAACACGTACATTAACTATTTCTATTACTATTACTGTTACTATTGAGTCTAGTACCTTAGGTATTGTACTCAAAATTGATACCGGACGATCATTTTTATTGCCAGACTTATAAATTCCAGATTTTAAGGATTTTTCAAATAGTAGAAAAAGTGGGTATGCTATAGTCGGGATACACTTTTTTACAAAAATGGCAGCGATCCCGTCGGGTCCAGCACTTTTATTACAGTCTAATTTAATTATATTAATAATTGATATGATAATAATGATATTGTGTTTAATAATATTTATTAAACACAATATCAGGCGAAATCTTAACAGATGACAGGTTAATATTGCAGTCGAACGAAATATCAACATGATCATTGGAGGTATCAGTTACATAAACTGATTTAAAATAGTTTGCAAACAGGTTAACAATGTCGGGCCCAGTTGAGGCACTAATATTACTAAGGTGCATAATTTTGGGAAGATCTGCTGTTTTTTTTTTTTTTTTTTTGCTGTTAATAAACTTCCAAAATGTTTTAATATTATTATTTAAGTTGTTTTCCGTATTTGTGTATTTGTGAATATGAATTCTTATAATAAAATTTGATTGGATATAATTTGATTATAAGATAGATATAATAAAACCAGTTTAATATGAAATAGATAAATATATAAAATAAATAAATATGAGAACAAAAAAAGCATAAGGGTTTGGAATAAAACACTTAAAAAGGGAGACTCCAAAGGGGGACAAGAACCCCCACTTGGCATTTACTTTAGGCGCCCATGAACACAATATAGAAATAAGTATTATGAGCATTATCTATTGTAACATAAAATGCTGGTGTCAATCTTTAATATACGTGCAGGGCGGAGGTCCTGAGATGAATTCAGACTAAATGTTAAATCCTGGTCGTAGGTTGATCTTAAAAGTAAACACCTGCACTTGATCTGAATACTCAAACAGTCCAAAGTCAACTAAAATGATTATAGCCATTCAAATAGAAGTAAATGAATTATCGTCTACCCACTGACATACTTAAACGCTTTTACTTATCATTAAAACAAGTGATATAGCTTTTGTACATTTAAATTCATTTATTATTGATCGCTAAGTTGTTGGGTGATTATTTTTACGACCATTGTTACTATATATGTAATTAAGTTGTTTCGTATTATAAATCAGTGTTTCTCAATCACCGATTCGCGAAGCAATTTAACTGGTCCGCACAAATATTTTAGTAGAGTTAAATTATTTTTATTATATACTTAATGAGTTAAAATGTATGTGATTTTGTATAAAACATAAATATATACAATACATGTTAACCTCGTATAAATTGGATTTATAATTAACTGCCCGGCCAGGATTCGCTCGGGGACAATTTCGTTATTACTGACCAACATTTTTTTTGGAACTAACAACATACCTAATCGTAATTAGATGACTAGACAGAAGAAAATACTATTAACATGTAGAAGGCCAGGATTAAACTGAACAGGATTACTTATCCGAGGGCCTGGTCTAATAATGTTTTTAGACGCTAGCAGTTAGACGTTACTGCTAGAACAGACACGCGAACACGCTACATATAATTGCCTATTCGAGAAGCATGAACTCCACAAATCCAGCTATCTTCAGGTTTCACCCTCCGTCTAATAATCAACGCAAAACAAACCCTGACAGGAATTTGAAGGCGCTTCTTGTAAAATTGTATAGGAATCATCTGTATTCTAGGAATTAAAACCTTTTCGCCTGTACCGCAACCAATCATAATGATTGCCTTTACTGTATAGTCTCTTAAACTATTCACCTGTAAGCGTGTTCCGTTAGATAATTTTTTCGGTTCATGTTCTTCAGCAACAATATTGGTTCATCTACATTCAAAGTAAGAGCAGGAGGAGGTAATCCTGATAGGTTAAGAAAATTCAGGAATTCGACTGGATAATGAATGGCATCTTGCTCGTCTACAACCGTGTCGACAGACATTAACAGACAAGAACAGCAGTTATTGCACATTATACTTCTTTGTCCTACGTTTTCTTCCTGTAGCTCTGGCTTCATACATGTTTTTGTTCTTTTTTCTCTTGTTCGTTGAATGTAACAGCCACCTAGTCCAGGAATGCCATTTTTTTTACGTCGAGGGCAGCATTTAGTAACATTTATTTTGTTGGGCTATTCATAATTACGCAGTTTCTATTCTCTTTTGATCCAAGGTTCTGCCAATGAGCTTTTTCAGCAGACATAAATAAGCCGTGTGTAAGAAGCTAAAGCGGAGTGAAAGTAATGTATTGGCTAGATATTTTCTACAAATGTAAATACAGATGCTTTAAAATCTGATCCGCTAAAAATCGATAAACGAAATTTATATCAAATCCAAAGGTGGAGAGGATCGATTCCCCACAGAAGCTTGGATTTTGATATTAATTACTACATTATTTTATTTTCTTGCTGACAAGTCGGATCTCGCTCTGCATTCGGAAGTTGCCGCTCCTGATCTAAGCTGTCTTTTTTGAATTAAATGTTCCAGAGATTTTGTGGAAAATTTACAAGGAGCTGGTCCTTCATCAAAAACTAGCTGAGAATTTCAATGTTATTTTGTAGCTGAAGAGTGTTGCCTCAACTCCAGATTCTGAATAAACTTTTGTCTTGACTGAAAAGTATCCAATTTTCGTTGGAACGGCGCTGCAAGTAATAACATTGTTTTGTTCTACTTGCTTATATGAATTATGTCTTCTTTTTTAACTAAGTTGGTTAAAAACAAATATAGAAACAGGCGTACGATGAACATCTTGATAACTATATTTGAATGGATCTGGATTCTAATATTCTAATTTATTTAACGCTTATACCATAAGCTGGGTCCAGATTAGCGAGCCGAACCTGCAATGCACCACGCCATGTAACATTTTCGTCTAATTTGGACGGGATCGCGTGCACAAGCCGAGCGGTTCGCAAAGCGCTCGGCCTAATCCACGCTGTGTCGATTTTTGTCGCGAACACAAAGGGATGTCTTTTGCTCGTAGCATACTCAGACGGTTCTCAGGAAGATTGCAATACGTTCGCGACACGTAAATTTCAAGCGAGCGTTACATTACGCGGTACAATACAGGTACAATACAGGATATTGAGCTCGGCGGCCATTACTTATATCGTAGGATTACAGTGGCGGAGTTCGATTTCATTGCCTCCCTCCCCCTGAACTGAACATATCGCGTTTTTTACTGCACTTTTGCGCCTTCAAACCTTTACGCCTCCGTACAGTTGAGGGGTCTGTGGGCCCATAACTCCGCCCTTGGTTCAGTCTGCGTATCAATATACTTAAATATATATTTATAATGTCTAAATTCTTCATTTCCAACATTCTAACACTGAAACAACTTCAATAGATCGATACCATTAACAACGAACAAAATATTAAGAGTAAAAGAACTGAAGTTGCGTTATGGCGAATGAACGAGTGAATTTCGCAACATAACGTTATGATGTGCGAGTGTTTCGTTGATTTGTATTAGCGAATATGAGTGGAATATGAGTGGTACGGTGCAGAGTCCAGGTAATGACCCTGAATTGTTAATTGGTAAACGGGAGCGTCCGATCGTGGTCAGTGACCAAACCTGAGCACTGGTTGACCGGTCAAGCGACTCTGTGTGAGGCACCTCGGGAGAAAGGATCTTCGACACTCGACAGCGGCGTTTTCTTATAATCTTCAAGAAGTTAACATATATATTACAACAACAAAAAGTAATTTCTATAGGAAAAAAGGTATTCAATATTTTTAATTCATATAGAATATTTTGTGTTTTTAATGATAACTACTTTTTAAACATTTTAGGTTTAGCCTTTTCAAGTTCTGGCATAGTATCGTATACATATCTACTGACTAACAAGAAAAATTTGCAGTAATAAATTGAAACTAACTACTGGCTATCACTAACCAATACTTAACCGAAGAAGAAAAGGCTGGGCCTCAGTGTTGGTATACGGAAATGAATCATTCAGATGAATAAAGAAAACTTCTCTCACATGCTTATATTTATCTATACAAATGTTGGTAGAAAAAATTAAAATATTCAGGACACTAATACAACATGTACTTTTTTATTTATGTGAAACATTGACGCTGGTCAAAAACGATGAGAAATTCTTAAGCACCTTTAAGCACAAGATTCTGAGACAGATTTTCGGATCTTTCGAAGAGGAACCATACATTTTTTTTTTTTATTGTTTTGTTGTTGGCGAACGAGAATGAACTATGAACTGATCATTTTATTCAAGAACCGGACATAGTACCAACGATCAAAGCTCATTGTCTAAGTTGAATAGCTTTACCTTTTATCTATAAGTTTCGCAAAGTTAAACTGTCAAAAATTCAATATAACAAATATTCAGGTCCGATCCCGAAACCTCTGTAGCACGTAAATTGTATCGGCACCTCTACGCTACCGAGGCTGGAAATATTATAAATTATTATTCTTTCTTTTGTTTCTATAATAATTGAGAAAAATTTAAAAACGATTATGCAGCTTACTAGATATCCTAAAAACGAACATAAAGAAAGATAATCCTTTTATATCTCAAACATTTCAATTACCTATTAATATTCTTATACGCCACTGATGTATCTATTCTTATCATAATACGTGTGTCTTCGTCATAAAAACAACAACGGTATCAAGGTATTCCATGCCCACGCGGGAATCACGTCCAACACTGTTTCGCGTATATTACCTATCCTTGAATTAACTTCTTTGTCATCTTATTTTCTAACAAGCACCTCAATGTTCAACACATGTCAATACCCAAATAATTTAGCGATTTATGTAAACAAAATGCTACAAAGTAAACCATTTTCGTGATATGCATGGAAATAAATTCTAAAATTATTGAGATACGGGGAAACTATATGAGTTAGAAGAGCAAAACATTATGAGCGTTCAAAGTAGTCCCCTCCAGCATCATTCGACTTTTGAAGGCGAATAATGTTCCATAGACGTTAGGCATGACGCCAGTCGTGTTCTGATCTAGGGTCAAAATACTCCCTTATAGCAATATCGATATCTTCTTCCGAGGTAAAAAGGCGGCCACGTTAATATATATATATATATATATATATATATATATATATATATATATATATATATATATATATATATATATATATATATATATATATATATATTTGTATTTCTAATATTCCGTTCCAATATTATAGTAGTAAAAGTTATTATTTACTCACACCCGATATTTCGGTCTAAATTTTTAGACCTTTTTCAAGGGCTGAAAATTTTATTTAAATTAATACAATGTATGATACAGAATTGTGCAACTTACAGTAAAATCTAAGAGTCTCCTCTGATGTATAACTTGGTTAAACTCATAAAATTATATTTATAAAAAACAAAATAAAATTAAACATTAAAATAAATATCACAGCATAAAATCACAAAAAATTCGTTGGTACAGATCATAAAAAATTAAAAAGTAAAATTAGAGAGTTTTATTGGTTGGGCAAATAATCAAACGTGTCTCTTCTTAGTCTTCTGTTCAAAGTTTAGGCGCGATCGCTTCATGTTAATGTAGATCGCTATCAATACCGTAGATCTTATTGATATTGTAGTCGATAATGCAGGTCCTTAGGACCAGGTCCAGGTCCTCTAAGTTGTGGTATACTCAGTTTTGTTCTTCAATGTACTGTGGGCTCATCGACTGGTGTTTTGTCAGGCTACAAGCCACTCAGCTCAGCTTGAGAATAGCCACACGTTCTACTATTTCGCATGTACCGGTAATGTTATTTTATTACTGCGTCTCTCTCTCTCAAGCATAAACCTAGCATAGGTCTTTGAACAACTCTAATGGTGGGTCTGTTTGTAGACCTAGCGTTCGTCGTAGGTAGCAACAAGGACAAGACGTATGCTGTATACATTGGAAATTGGAGCCAAAAGGAATATCAAGATTTTTTAATACACAACCTAATTTTCTACCGGCGTCGCAATTTTCTTTTATCCGCCGAGTAAGGAATTTAGTACACTATTATTCTTACAAATATCTAAAATTTTCAAGATTATATAACTGTCTATAAACATAATCATCACCACCCGCTTCTTCTAACGCCCTTTTGCTTCTAGCGCCAGCTTTTTAATTGACCTAAATCTATTATTTTTAAATTGATCCTAATACCTGAACGTGATTCTAATAAACGACTAAAATGCAGTGAATTTTCCCACTTTGAATCGGTTCTTTTAAATTTCATTTAATAAAAAGCTTTTTAACCAGGGATCACAACAAACTACCTTTACTTTATCATAAATATTCTTATTACAGGTGATAGCAGGTAGTTATATCTTTGTCCTATATTCTTTTAATGACTTAATTATATTGATACAGTAGTACAGCTAGTAAAACCCTAATAAATAACTCTGTACAGCCCTGATTACATATTATTATATCATTTGTCAAAGTGCACATTATGTAATAATTAAATAATATGTCTTGCAATAGGAGCGGCATGTACTAATTGCTTCTCTGGAAATAAAAAAAAAAACTTAATACTCCTCCATCAGCTTTAATATGCACTTCAAAATAAAACTATAGAGAAAGACAAAACATAGAAATAGAAAATATTTTGATTTAAACACTTTCACGCCCTTACTCTGAAGCTATATATAGCACGGAGCATAAAAAATAAAAATATTTCACATTCATACTGTCAAGTTGTACTTTCAATTATGACTCGAAAGTGAAATATTTTAATTATTATTAATATTTACCGACCGCCAATATATATAAAGGAGGTATTGTGATCATACCGATTTTGACATTTCGAGATTTCGATGGATCTCCACGAATTGAGGACCCTACATAACGTTTTGACTATTTTTAGCATGATATCTGTCGGTCTGTCTGTCTGTCTGTCAGTCTGTCGGTCTGTATACACGTGCAAATTCGGCTGAAAGGATTTTAATGAAACTTCATATTTAAGCTTTTGACATCAATGGCACGAGTTGATCAACTTTTGGTAAAAATCGGTTAACTAGAAATGGGAGTTTACTCATGTCGGTTATAAGATTTTTGCGAATATTTCACAACAGCGAAAATATTTATTTAACCAAAGTTGCTATAAAAACAATAACTAACAACTTTTATTTGAGACATATTTTGTATGCATGCAGGTATGTTTCCATGGTTATCGTAAATTATAAATGCACATTATGAAATTGTCAACGTAATATAATACATTATTGTCTTTTACAATAATAACTACTTTGCTTCTAGAATGTATCGAAGGCAATCGGTTGTGGTGGCCACAGCTTAATTTTTTTTATGTTGGGGGCTACAGATAACTTAAGAGTAAGGATGCGAATGTATTTAAATCAAAGTGGAAGGCACTCCGAACTCTTGCAAATATAAATATTTTACTTTTAAATCGATATCATCATCATCATCATCATTATCATTTATCCTTGCTATATAACATATGCCTCCCCTTTGCATCTCCATTCCTCTCTGTCCTGTGCCACCTACAGCCAATTACCGACTAGTCTCTTGATATCATCCATCCAACGGGTAGGAGGTGTGCCACGGTTTCCAGTACTGTCCCTAGGCCGCCATTCCAGGATTTTCCTGGCCCATCTACCATCTATCAAAAATTTCAATTCTGTCATTAAATTTATTGGGTAGACTTTCGTAATCGAATTGTCTTCCCAACCTGTTCACACATCACGTTTTCGAGAAAAAATGGGTGGACGGGTGGCATGATACCCCTTGTATATATTTTTAGTAAATTGTTTTACTGAAAAACGTGTACAAACGAAGTATGAGAACAAATAAATTTTAAAACACAGATATAGCCCCAAATTTTGTTTATATATATGATAAACAAGTACTATTTTTAAATATTAAATGCTTGAGGCTAAAGAAAAAGTGGTGGCTTGAATTTGAACCCGCGACCTGCTGCTCCGTAGGGAACCATCTTACCACGGAGTTACGGAAACTCATTTACACGGTATTCATGTATGTTGGAATGTAACGGCACTGAGGAAAGGAAGTACGTATAATATACAAATGACATATTACTTCTAAAATTTCTAGAAACTAACAAATTTTTCTTTTCACGCTTATCAAACAGACTGATGCCTTATTATATTTCCCGTTGAAAACGTCGAATACCAAATGTTTTTAGAATCAGTTAGGATCATTAAGTTTATTAAAAAGAAGTACTCTATGTTACCAAGTTGCTTATATACGTTAAACATTATGGTAGTGTACACCGTTACAAGTAACATGTTCACTAATGATTTCCCAGATGTGTCATTCACACAAGATATAATGTTGAAATTTTGGCAAGTTAGACTAGCTAAGTAGTTTAACTGTTGATGTTTGTCGTTTCCAATTTGTCAGTCAGTTAAGTGATTTGTCATTTTTTAGCAACCTAAATATTGTTTTAACACAGTTAATAATTAGTATCAGATGTTCAAACGTTTTCAGTAAATTAAGTGGAATTTAGAAAAGTTCGAGTTGTTGCGAGTTAAATTTGGAAAATTCATATTTTCGTTTTTATATAATTTTATAGATGCAAAAAGAAATTTTGATAAAACGACAGATGTTCACCAAAATCACAGTAAATCACATAATCACCGAATGAAGATATGGGGAAAGAAAATACATGATCCGAGACAACCTGTGTGAAGTCGTAAGTGGCGATCTAGATTACAAGGCAGATCTATCAGGTCTTCAAGGATGAAATTTGTAGTTAATTATATTGCCAACTTTAACAGCTTATTATTTGACATTGGCTTAATACTTAACCGTCCTTTTTTTTTTTTTTTGTTGGAAAGTTGTTTTGTTCTCTCCTGTTTAAAGAAATCATTGTATGCTCTAAAAAATATATCGAAAACTTTTTTTTTAAATTAATTTTGTCGAAAATGGAACGGTCGGAAATTCGCACTATTATGAAGTATGAGTTCTTACGTGGACCTAAGGCATCGCTGACCGTGCGAGACTTTAATAGTGTATTTGGCTCTAGTGTTACTACGCAGCAGACAATATCAAATTGGTTCGCCAAATTTCGTATAAGTAACTTAAAAACAAAAAAAAAAAAAAAACCTGGCTCATCGATCACAGCAGAAATATACTGCGACCAACTGGACGAAATTATGCAAAAACTTGAAGAAAAACAGCCTAGATTGGTCAACTGATCGACTCCAGTCTTATTGCATGATAACGCTAGACCACACACTGCACAAATGACTGTGGCAAAACTACAGGAATTGAAATTGGAACTTCTTCATCATCTTCCATACTCACGAAACCTAGCCCCCACTGACTACCACTTCTTCCGCAATTTGGACAACTTTTTAATACGAAAACAGTTTTATTCCGACAATGCTGTAAAACTGGCCTTCCAAGAATTCATTGACTCTCGTTCGCCAGGGTTTTATATAACCTGCCGCTTAAATGGCAAAAGTGTATAGACAATATGGGTGCATACTTTGATGAATAAAATAATTCCTTACATTTGTAAGTTATCAACCAACTATGCATTTTTTTCTACAAATTTCATCCTTGACAAGCTAATAGTTGGACTAAAAATTATCATTAACGAAACGAAATCCATACGAATCGTAACTAGTGATGTGCTGGATATCCGTATCCGCGGATAATCAGTGAAAAATAAAAATCGTATCCAGGTTCATATCCGTTTTTCCAAGGCGGATCTTATACGGATATCATATAGATACGCTCGACTTTTTTTATATAAGTTTGCGTTTAAAAATGCTCAAGGTGGAGTAAATTTTACTCTGACGTCTAAATTGATGTTTAGTCGTATTTTAGTCGTTTTCGAATGGTCTAGTACAGTAGTGGTTCACCTACGGCCCGCGAACCAGATCCGGCTCGAGTATAAGTTTCAAGCGGCCAGCACAAAAGTTCTGTGCCATCGTCCTCAAGTGATTTTCGAAATTACTACACATCCTCAAAATTTCTTCGTTTCAAGCGTTTTTTAAATATCTAGCCCCCCAGTTCAACTCAATTCGGCCCGAGAAACTAGTCTAGAATTAAATATGACCCCACAATGGGAAAATGCTGGACACCCCTGATCTAGTATACATTAAATATTAGAGTAAAATTGATTAACTAAAGTGTGTGTCTGTTGGCATGTTTCTGTTTGAAGGAACCGCGCGACACACCTTACTATTATCGCTTAAATGTCGTTCGTTTTTGTACTTGAATGCAAGATCCGTATCCGTATCCATACCTGTGTCCGCGGAGCAGGTTTTTATGTGATCTGGCTAATCGGAACTAATGTCAATAACACTTGCAGCGATCAAGAAATTGGAAAGAAGTCTGATTGACTTCTTTTGTTACCTTGCTAATCAAAAACCAAGCCAAGTATTATTTTGCGAGGATCGCATACATTTGGAAATCTAAATACCGTATCTACAACACAAAGGATATTTTTTATAGTTACGAAACGTGGATTTTCTAACATTGTCATCGAAAACAAGCTACAAGAGATGATTACGTAATATCCTCCTTATCTTCTGGCTCAATATAATGTTTAGAGCAAATAACTGAATACTATTATACTGACCCAATAATATTATTTTATTTAAAATTCACGCGACTTTTTTCAAATGATAGTTAGCCAGGCGACCACTAGGAGCAGCACGTATGCTACCAATTTGGTAACATTAAGGTGGGCTTATTTTTCTCTTAGTTGTTCTATGATGTCGATTGTCCGAATTTGACATCCAAATAATTGCTAAATTGATAAGCCATAAAAATCAGGATATTACAGCATTGTACTCAAATTCTAGTAGATACAGTCAAGTAAAATAAGAATGGAAGTAGATTTAAGTTATAATTTATATAAAATCTTTCAATCTTTAAGTTGTTAGCCAAATAGTTTTTTTTTTTTTTAATATTCTACATGAACTTATGAACAGATTAATAGGTCTGAAAAGAAAAATATTCCGAAATTCATAATGAAAGTAATAGGATCTCATCATCAATCTTAGGTATTAATTACATCCTTATATCACAATTAACCTATCCAAAATTACTTTACATATTAAAGATACATCAAACTGTTCACATTGTTCTCTTTATTATAGAGCAGCGTACACCGATGGCTTTTAGTTTCAAACTACCAACACTACACTGCACTAACTACCCGTAAGATAATATCAACTGCGGACTAAAGAAAATTATTTTGATAAAGTGTATTCCTAAATCCATATGCAATATGAATACGAAGATTATTAACGTTGTTTTTAGGTAATAAATAATACAACTAAATAAAACTAACTTATTAAAATAAAAACTTGCCGTGTATAAAACGTTCATTATTCACGGATGAGCACGCATGAGCGTCACATTATACGCGGCGTGCTTTAGGAGCAGCTTTATGTATTTACAGTTGAACATGTAATAATGCATTTATTATTTGATGGTCCTATTTTTTTTTTTTTTTTTTTCTGAGGAGTTAAATAAATTAATTGCAAGATTTGAAAAATGTATCAGGGTTAAGGAGAAACAAATTGGGAAGGAAAAATAATCTTTTACCCTTCTTCCCCTCTATTCTACGAACTTTTTGACCTCCCATCCTATGTCCCAAATGCGCTATGGTACCTATAAGTTTCTGTAACCAGAAGGTTATGGACTGTTGTATGAAATAATAAGTTATTATAATAATAATAATAAATGGCTAAACACCCCTACGGGGTTACGCCGTCCTTTGGGCTTTCTAAATTCTTTTTTAGGATGGATCAATTCTTATATCTCGCATTAAATCGTCTTTGTAATCTCTCTCCATAGTTGTCTGTTCCTATCTTTAATTTTCCATCTCGTTATTCCGGCCCCTTTCAGATCTCCTTGCATCTATGTTAGGTTAGGTCTTCCCCGTTTTCTTTTTCTCCCTGGATCCCACTGTAACGCTGAATATACTATAGATGCTTCTTTTCCTCGCCATACATGCCCAAGCCCATCTTACTCGCTGTTGCTTAATTTTTCTTACTACATCGACCCCTTCCAGTACTTCTATCTCATGATTCATTCTCTACCCACATTCGTTCTCCCCAATTTTTACTGGTCCAAGTACTGCTCTTAATATCTTCCTTTCAGCTATTCTGTGTTTTTCTTTCTTTGACAATATGAGTGTCTCACTTGCATATAGAAGTATTTGTAAGTTATTATTAGCTTATATTAATCTAGAGCAGCGATAGGCAAACAACAGCCCGCGAGCCGCATGCTGCCCTTGATAGTTCTACATGCGACCCTCCATGAATTATTATATTAGTAAAAACTTATCTTTATTGAGCCCAATAAAAAAGTATTCCACGCAACGTGATCAAGTCACTTTATTATACAAGGTGCCTAAAAGAAATTTTATATCTAGTGGATCGATTAAAAAAAAAAGTAAGCCGTATATAGAAAAAATGTTTATTAATTATTAAAATACACTTTTTGGGGATTTATTTCTTAAAAATAATATCGTCTAAATGTAGACCCTCGCGTTCTCGGCACTCATTTAATCGAACAGTAAAATTACTTATGACGTCTCGGCAGGTGGACTCAGGGATGGCTGCCATTTCGTGACGGATATTTTCTTTCAAATGCGCCAGTGAAATCGGTTTATTGGCGTAAACTTTAGATTTAAGATAACCCCATAGGAAAAAGTCCATAGGGGTTAAATCTGGACTGCGTGGAGGCCAATATATGTCACCTCTCCGGGAGATCAATTTGCCTGAGAAAATTTCACGAACACGTGGCAGAGACATATTGGACATGTGTGAAGTTGCTCCGTCCTGTTGGAACCATGTTCTTTGGTTATAGCCAGGAAAGTTTTGCAGTTCAGGTACCAAGAAGTTGTCTAACATCTCCACATAACGCACTGAATTCACTGTAACTGCACGCCCCCTTTCGTCTTCAAAAAAGGAAGGGCCGATAATTCCTCGCGCCGACATCGCAGCCCATACGGTCACTTTAGGCGAATGTAGGGGTTTCTGATGTTTGCGTTTCGGATTCGTTGCACTCCGAGCAACGATTCGTTGAACTCAGTAGCGGCAGTTCTGCTTATTTACGTGGCCATTAAGATGAAAATGAGCTTCATCCGAAAACAAAATGTTGGTAAACGTCGAAAATCGCTCAATCACCTGATTTACGAAATTAAGCCTCTGACTGGCATCTTGGGGCTTTAATTCTTGCACCAATTGAATTTTGTAGGGGTGCAGCTTTAGGTCTTTGTGCATAATGCGATGTAATGATGATCTATGCACATTTAAAGCACTTGCGCGCTTCCGAATTGAAAGGTTCGGGTCGTCACGAACAGACTGATTAACATTCTCCACGTTTTCTACCGTTCTTGATGACCTAGGTCGCCCGGATTTTGATTTATCCAGCGTTGTACCAGTCTCTTCAAACTTTTTAACCCAATGTCGAATGAGAGGAATGCTTGGCGCATCATTTAAGTGGCGAAAACCTCGAATACTGCAGAATTTTCTACGAGCTACAGTCGCCGAATCACCGTTTTTGTAAAACTCTCGCACGCATAACGCGCGGTCTGCTCCCGAGAAACGCTCCATAGCGACTGAATTCCCAAGAGCCAGGCTACCGATTGACATAACCCCCGCGCCCCTCGGATACATTGCGTTCACGCAGTAAGCTAAATAAATATAAAATTTCCTTTGAGACACCTTGTACTATCCTTGATTTCGGTGAAACAGTTGATTTGTTTATGAGTATTAAATTGTAGCAGCTCAATAATAATAGCTTGATAATAGCTGGAGCGATTATTATTATTATTTTTTAGTGCGACCCTTTAATCATAATAATATCTGGCCCTTTTCAAAAAAAGTTTGCCCACCGTTGATTTAGAGTTTTAAGATCAGTAAAGGCGTGCAACAAGGCTACTACTCTTCCCTCTATTATTTAATATATACGGGGAATATGTTATGAGAATATCCCTAGATGAATGTCAAAAAGGTGTAGTTATTGGTGGTTGTAGAATAACTAGCCCATGTTAAGTAAACGACATCACGCTCATTGCTAAAGATGAGGAACAAATTGAAAACATGATATTAAAAGTTGAGTCGGCAAGTGTAAATCTAGGTCTATGACTAAACAGCTCAAAAACTAAGCTAATGATTAACTGCTGATATGGTCCACTACTAACGATACTCATTTGCTTGGTATAAACGTCGTAGAGTGTTTCACATACCTGGGATCTGTTATTTGCAAACAGGGTGTATGCACAGAGGATATAAAATATCATGTTGCTCTAGCCAAGTCTCGTATGATTTAACTAACAGACAAAAATTAAACTAGTCCAATCTCTGGTTTTGCCAATTGACCTTTATGTTACGAAATCCTGGACATTGAAAGCAATAGACAAGAGTGAGCTAGACTCCTTCAAGTAATGGTGCTGGAGGCGGTATATTGCAAATACCGGGGACTGCAAAGCGTACTAATGTCTTAGTTATAGAAGAAATTCAAATTTCAACCAGGCTTTTCACGCGTGTTCAACTAATAATCCTACAGTATTTCGGTCATGTATCACGCAGAGCTTTTAATAACCTAGAAAAAAATAGTTATCCAGGGCAACATTGAAGGTACCCGCCCAAGATGAAGACCTTCTAAAAGATGGATAGACGAAATAAAAGACTATACCTAAGAAATGCAGAAGACCGGCAGAAATGGTGCGATATTGTACATACACTGTAGCTACACGAGTCACAACTCCTCAATACCGAGGAAAACGATTAGAAATAAAGAATATTAATCTAAATTAAGTGATTTTATCTGTTGTAAATCTGCTTGTAGTTTTTTAAATATTTGTTGAAATATTGTCATGCCATATGCCAAAATGAGATCAATTCAAATACACCCGTTGTACCTACAATAAAGAAAATATGTTTTCAGAAAATTAAACTTCTCATAGTAAAGACTAAAAAAAATCAAATGGATTAACGTCTGATCAACAAAATGGAATATTGCAGCTATTGCTACAACGTAAGATCTGCAACTACATTAGCTGCGGTACGATAAACATCTAAATATATCTTTATAGTTCCGTCAAGTTGAAATTGAGTTTAAATAAAGTGTAAATCACGTTTAATTACATTTATAACATTTAAATTGAATTTAAATAAAGTGAACATAAACAAATCTAGTATTATCCAAGACTTACGTATTCCATAATTTGGAACGAAAATAAAATTGCTATGTTTATTATAATTTGGGACAGACGGAGTAATAAAATATTGAGAAATGTACAAACATAGAAAAGAATTTAAGAAAGACCATTTTTCAAATAGTTTACAAATAATTCAAAACAGAAATAATATTTTGAAACAAAACAACTCATGGTAATGAGTCCAAGAAATACGTAGTTTTCGAAACAAAGTTTTGCGAGAGTTTTGGAAATTGGTGCGATTAATAGGACTCCGACTAACTGATACTTTTGTTGGTACTTCAAAAAATATGTCAAAAAACGAGCAAAAAATGTTTTTATGCACAGAACCCCGTTCTCTTGCAAAATTCGAAAAAAATATATCTATACTGAATTAAAGAGAAATAAATACTCTATAATTTAGTTTTTTTATGGGATGAACGGTTTTGCCGCTAGAGCGCCCCAAAGTTGGTCAATTTTTCAAATTTATGAAAAATGTAGTTTTCACTTCAATTATCGCAAAAATATTATTTGTTTGACGAATTACCTCCGTACGTAATATAATTGATGAATTAATAGGATTCGGAAAAGTGAAAAATAAAACAAGTTAGCGCACGAAACGTTAACATAATTAAATAAACTTGTTTTATTTTTCACTTGTCCGAATCCTATTAATTCATCAATTAGAAAAATATTGTTATCACTAGAGCTAGGACGTAGCTAGGCCGTCACTGTCGCTCTTTATTTTATTCATGTGCCGAACTTGACAAAATCGAAACTCGTATTTTATCCATTTTTAATACGCTCATAATGAGTCTAATCTCTTGTATTCCAATTAAATTTAACTGTGAAGACCCTAATTACTGTGTTAGACATCGCCCATACGGTCACTATGGTTTTGGTATTGACGTTTTTCAAATATAGTTTTCAACTTAAAAATATTAATATAAATAGATGATCAAAAAAAAACTGTTAGAATAAATATGGAAAAAAAAAAACACCTAATAAAAAAAGGTAATCGTATGAACTTTTTTTTTTGTTCATTTGTCAGAATAGCAAGTTATAAGCAGACTTTTTCTAAAGTTTCTTTAGAAAAACTATTTCTACTTGGCGTAAGAATATTTTTAAATCTTGAAAATATCTTTCGACTTCACAAGTACTGACGGGGGCTCTGCAAAAATAATTTCGATATTGATTAAAATATGGTTTTAAAAATCGGGGCAGTCATCGGAATAAATTTGTGTTACTATACGAAGGTCTGGATTTCTCTGAAGAACTGCGTCAATTTTATTATTTAAATAAAGGCCGAAGTCACGAGATACTAGTTTTAATTTTTTTTATAGCCTTTGCTGCTTAGGCAATTAACCAGGACAATTCTTATTCTTTGAAACATTCCATACCTGAACGGGATTCAAATCCGAGACCTTAGCAACGCAGAAAGCATGTGTTACCACTACGCTACGCCGGTCGGTATTAAAATTATCTTGTATCCATCGACATTAGTTCTATGTATCTTTCCACTGATGTGTTGAGTTAAATGATTTATTTTTGTGCATATTATATGTTTTTTACAAAGTATACAAAACAGTTGTTTTTCGTTAATAACTTGAAAATGATCAGTAAATCCATATTCTGTTAAAATCTGTTGTAAAAAATTTAATTCAGCCATTTTAATATCAAAATAATAAAAATATAAATAGCAATAATGAGAAAAATGTCTATCTTTCAGAAAGAAATATATTTTGAAAATGCTATAATTATTATTATTGTAAAAACGTGAATATTAGTAGATAGATTCAAGAAGTGTTTGAAAGTATATGCTCTAAATCTAAATACCTATAAGAATTATTGTTCACCTCTGTTCACAGTTCAGAAGAAAAATAAATAGTTTACAGGACTTGCAAAGTTTATACAGATTAAATAACGGTTCAAAATATTACAGGTTTAAATGTATTAAACGTTTGCATTAAAAGAAATGTTTTTCTTTAATAACATTTCTTAGCAATGATAACATCTCACAATGATATTGCATTCAACAAACCACATTGTGGGAAAACATGTAGTAGCATTTGTATTAATAAGACAGGAATGTTTTTAGATAACGAATACCCATTTATTGATATTATGATGTGAATTTTTTACGTCCATGAAACAACTAACGTCTAAAAATTCAGAGCCCTAGCAATGAAACATGGAGATTATACTTGTGTAATCAAGTCTTAATAACATTTTTAATATTTAGTTTAGACCCATAGTGCTCTGATAATTGTTGATAGGAAATATTTTTTCTATACGATAGACTAAAAATACTGGACATACATTTTTTTTTTTTAATTACTCTTCTATTTGATGTTAAATTATTTTTCTAATTTATAATTCTCTGTAGAGCAAACACGCAGTTTTAAACAGCCGGAAGATAAAATATTGTACATAGCAATACGCAAAAAGAAAGTGCCTTTCGATTTATATGTGGGTACAAACAAAATTAAAAGGGTCAACACTTAACAGATATGTGGGTTGTGTTACTGTTTGCAAAGGTCAATTTTTGGCGTATTGAAAAAAGTTACATCTCACGTCTTACCAGTAGAATTAAAGCTTTGATTAGTTAAATACTATATCTTCCCAGTAGTATTGTATGGTGTAGAGGCCAGAACTGTAACTAAAGAGTTAAGAAGGAGAATAGATGTCTTCAAAATGTGGTTTTACAGAACATTGCGCAGTGGACCACCAGAACAAAAAAGTCTTCACCAAAATGGGAACAAATCTACAACTAATGTTCCAAATTAAAAAGAGGAATTTGGTTAATCGGATGTCTTAACTCTATGTACAAGAGTTGATATAGTTGCTTGTTACTAGAATGTGTGGGACGATCTCCTAATTATTCAGTTATTGATTTATTTCTGATAGTGATCTAAAAATCAGAAACCAGACTCATATAACAAATGTTTGCTGTCTCCATGTTTGACAGTTTTGATCTAATGTATTTACTTTCCCTAATTGGATGATATATGAAATCCTACGATAAATATGTCCGACAGAACGTTGATAGACATACGAAATCAGAATCCCTATCACGAGGAAAAGGGCAAGACGTCTAGACTGGCGGGTGAATCTGATATTTCTAAACAAGCTATCTCCGAAATATTAGACGAAAATGATTTTAATTAATTCTTTTAGATATGTTGTTTAATTTACACAGTTATTAGAATTTGGCGCATAACATGGCGCAGTTTATCCAGTTTTCCTGTTTCAAACGGTAAATATGTATTCACAGCTAAACAAAACATTTCATTTAAAAATTCTTGAAAAAACCTTTACGTTTAACGATAAACTAATTGTCTGTAAAAGTAAGCTGTCAGATGTAATGATATAATACGCATACACTTAAGATGTGGAAGATAATGAAGCAGAGAGTATAATTATAAATCAATTAGCAGTACTCGCTAGAGTGGCAAGTGGTGTAGGGCAACTGGGAGATTACTATTCGTAGCTTACCTAACTAACGATAGAATACTTTTTGGGAAACACATCCAAAATGAAATATACAGTCTGTTTGCTTCGTTAAATCTGTTCAATGCAAATATGCAAGTACATAATTGTAATCTTGGTGAAATGTTACATCTTTCCTATATTATATGGTGCCGAATCCTGGAAATTAAGAAAACACAAGAGAATAATAGCAGCATTTGATTATTATTATTATTATTTTATTTATTTTACATCGACCTATTTCTGTAACAAAGTTAATCGCCAATACCAGGGGGCGAGCTCCTACACCTGGATGAGAGGTGAATGATCGTGATAATGGGAGTAATGTAAACATATTATTCTCGCCCGAATAATAACACCAACGGAGAATCAAACCAGCAACCTCACAATTCAGACTGTTTTCACCAGTCCGAACTCCACCATTTAACGAGCTCGACCACTCCATTGGTTTAGCAGCATTTGAACTGTGGATTTATAGGAGTCTGTTCCAAATTTTGTACATTGAAATCAAGAATGAGGAAGTCTTTATCAACATACCCTTCTACTCATTCCTTTGTATCGCGTTTTGCGTTACACAAATGTATGAGTCATACAGTTTAACTTGAAACTGTAACACTTTTATTTGTTTTAGTCGAAATTCATGGGTAAATACCTCGGTAACGAACCATCCGCTTTTTAAGAGAGAACCACTCGGAAATCATTTTAAAAAGTGTTTGTCGGCACCGGGAGTTGAATGGGATACCTTAGGCACAGCTAGCCACATACTAATCTACTGCGTTTCACTCGTCCTCGAGGAAGTCCTAAATTGAATGAAATAATAATAATAATAATATACCAAATCAAAAAATTAAAATAGAATATCTGGACATGACACCCTCCATATCCTACCAATAGAGAGCATTGCTTTGTGACTGGATGTTTCGCTTTGATGTCGACGTTGATGGTTCCCCAGGATCAAGCCATAATTTCTTGCGTTTCGGATTGTAGAAATAGATTCATTTTTCTTCGCCGGTGGAAGATTTCAGCGAAATAGATTATGTCGAGATATACACCGATGGCTCAAAAATTAACCGCAAAGTAGGAGCAGGACTAGTTATTGACAAAGAAGTAAAAAAAAATCCACCTTCCACACGTTGCATCTACATTTCAATAACTTGTACACGGCCGAAGAATTTGCGCTTCTGAAGGCTGTCGAGTACATTAGCAGTAATAATACACAGAAAATGTAATCGACAAGCCCAATGATAAAAGAAATTCTACAAAACATTAATAACTGTATTGTTGTTAGAAAATACATCTCCATAGTATGGGTACTACGTGGGCATAACAGGCAATAAAAAAGCTGATGGTGCAGACAAAGAAGCCACCGAGACCACGGAACAGATAGACATGCCTATTCCAACTAGAGATTTTAAAGCCATTATAAAGAAAAATATAAGAAATAGTTGGAATAGTCAATGGTCAGAAATAGAGGAAGCTGGTAACCACCTCCGGCCAATAAAAACCGATACTACCCTGTGGCCCGGAAGAAAGGATAGAAAGGAAGAAGTAGTAATTACGCGACTTAGGATTGAACACACCTTACTCACCCACCATCATCTATTCGAACATACTGAACCAACAAAATGCGACAGATGTGACACAACACTTACAGCCAGACACATCCTAGTAGAATGCCCAAAATACAACAGATAACAAAATTGCAGACCACCCAATAAAAGACTTACTAGGCAACAACCCAGATTTAATAAATAATGTAATTTCATATCTAAAAAGCATTGATGTATATAATAAAATACAATTGTTATAATTTGTATTATATAATAGTCTTATAAAATGTATATATGTAGATACTTTGTACTATATAAGATTGGTGGGTGCTAATGGCCCTAGCAGCTGAAGCACCCCTAAATAAATAATAACAAATCCCTAAATAAATAAAAAAATAAAAAACTCTTCTTTTTGTGTCTTACAAGCAAAGAAATCGAGATGTTAAAAATATTAGCAATGGCATTTACGGTCAGTTTATGTGGCAGCCATCTCTATTCTTTCTAGATCTTTCCCATGGCTTGTAAACGTCATTAAATTGTTGATTTATCGACTCGAGCTGTTGAGCCAATTTTTTGAGTATTTGAGCAAGGTTTTCTTCCAATAGTGCTTGCAGTTTTCAATCTTCGAACATTTTCGATTGACCTGGCCGTTGTTTGCCGTGAAATTCACATACACCACTTTTGAATCATCGAAAACAATATTTACATGCTGTTCCCAATGAAACATATTCAGCATAATTTTTCGCGAGCAATCGATGAGATTCAGCTGCACTTTTTTTTTCAGATCAAAGTAGTGTAAAATTACACATCGGAAAAACAACTTATCGCATTTCATTTTAATTCGGTTATAGAAAAGCACTTGTGCAAACAAAGGATGGCGTCTGATGATTGAATTTTAGTAGAAAATGTTCACACTTCAAAACGATATAAGAGACACCATCACTGCACACAGCATACGCACCTAGAGCCATTTACACGTGAACAGAGGTTTTCAATGCAACCTCCTATTATTAAAAATACTAGAAATTTGTCCATTTAACAGAATCTCTATTTATAGTAATAAGCAAGATACCTATGGTGAGGCACTTAGTTGGGACACCTTTATACAGGTACTATACATATCAAAACGTACAATACATATATGTGTAGTGTTATTGGACGTGTATTTATTTTTTCTGGTTTAAGTGTACGTGATCAAATAAGTTTACTGGTTTAGAGCCCAAGACAAAGTAAGTACATCGTCGCTTATAAGCTACCTGAACAGTACTTGAAAGATTTAATTGATTTCGTTGGTATGGCGTGTTGAAAGTGATACCCTCCTTTCACTGCACACAGGATCTGAAGGCGGCCTGCGCCTGTCTTAAATTATGTCTGCTACAGCAGACAGTTGAGTCATACGTGGAGTCGGCCGTATGGAAAATTTCACTTATCACGAAATTTATTCACCTATGTTTCTGTTCAACTTTGTGCACTGCTTTCCAAACATTTAACTTATGATTCTTAAATCACTGTAATTTTCGTGACCCGTTTATTCTTGTTTTTATTTGAATTGGCGACATTGCAAATTGGTGGTTTGGAAAACATGGAAACTTTGAACGTGAAAATGTGGTCGTTAGTTTAAAAATATAAAAATTTTCACCTATGACTAGCTTTGTAAAACTATTATTAACATTAGGGAAAAGGAATAATATGTAAATAAAAAGTTATGGCACGTTATTTTTTTTTTTAGTGATATGCATGTGCACCGTGCATATGAAATATCGTATTTTAAAATTAGAATTGAGAAATTAAAATTTGACAAAAAATATGTTTTTATTAATCAAAATAATCTCCACTTTTCTGCCAAGGACTTACCAGGGAGTAAATACACGTTTTGAAAAGACCTGAATTTTTAGTCAATGTAATTTTTAATGGATCTTTCCTTCGTCGTCAAAAAAAAAAAAAAAAACTTTTCAGGGGGTCAGGAGTGGCGAACTTCTTGCGCTCACGTGCCAGACAACATTAACTAAAAGTTATAGTATAAGTGAATGGCGTGCTTATCTTCTCCATTTACCGCATCCATTCCAAATGTTGGCTATCAGCATCATACTAGTTACTATACGTAATAGTTCTACAGATGTAACTCTGAACCATTGCCTCGGATTATCGTATCATAAGATCCTTGGTCTTCCACGACTTCTTCTCTTTTCAACTTTTCACTATGTAATATTTTCTAACATATGGTATTTGTGAGACCGAGAAGGAAAAAAATATCGTTTTGTGCCAATATTAAACGCACGTGTTTCACAGATTCGCCACCACTGGTCAAGGTGTTTAAAGATGTGATAGTCCATTAGAGATAAGTTAGATGAATACGGTGGACTTCTACATATGTTTAAAAAAAAAGATTAAGTTAGACCGAGTCTAACTCCATCCGACCCGTTAGACCGGGATGCCGGTTAGTTGTGTTAGACCGGGTGCCAGATATTTAAAAAATACTAAAGACGGGAGGTAGAAACACAGAAAATCATATGAGAACGGGAGGGAAAAGAAATCCTGAAAATCTGTAGAGAACGTGGGGTAGCAATTCCAAAAATCACTTGAGAACGAAAGGGCAGTAATTTCGCGCGGTTCGTCTGAAAATTATTGTTGGGCCGGACGGCTTCATCAAGTTTGATGACAGCAATTTTCGATATAGGAGGACTTGAATTATTGTTTGATCAATAATAACTCCATATCTATAAATAAGAGCTGGAGAATATATTCGTAGTATCTTTCTGTTGTTATGGTTTTATCGGTAGGCATGAAAAAATAATCAAATGCACCATTATCAAACTATTATCGGTAGGCGCTTACTGGTAACATTTATCGGTCCGGGAAGTTTCTAGTTGTTGCCCTCTACACTAAAACAAAACCATCCGTTGTACACCCCGAAGTCTCGGATGGCCCCCTAACTTCGCCTGATTATCAGTAACAAAAAATCTCCACAAAACTATTAGCTGTAATTTACGCGGAAGAGCTCTTTCTTTCGAACACTTCATTTTTGTCCAGCCATTGAGCTGATCTTTTGCGATATCGTACAATATCCATTTTCCGTCACAACACGTTACGAATCGCCCTAGAAATGGTTCCTGGTACCAAATAGGACACCCACCTTCGGAACACCCAGTAAGCTGTGAAAAGAATGTGCGTTTAATTGGTCCCTTTTCTTTCCATCGGAAAGTTTATTAGGCACTACCTTATAATTTTCTTTAACGCTACGTACAATCCCCAGAGATTATTCGTTTCTTATATAAAACTAACAATCTGAAATAAAATTAGTGACAATCTATACATCAAATTTTGCACAGAATTTTTATCTATCTAATAGGATATTTTTGATTGTAGAAAAAATTATTGTAAAAATGTTATTGCTAAATAACTTAATAATAGGTATTACACAACAATGTTCTGTAATTTTTTAAATATATTTGTGGGTTTCAAATAATTTTTATATTTAAATAGTTTTGTGTAGAAATGTTCAAATAATACGTTAACATTTTTTTCGAGATGATGGTTTATAGTTTAGAGCCTTCGTCGAAAAATATTATATTTGATGATAATGAAATGTCACTTGGTACAAGTATTTTTTACATAAAATGAAACATTTTTATCCGCCGCACCTATATTGAGAAACGCTGCAGATTCGAGGTGGCGGAAAAAGTAGATTACCAAGTACAATAACTATAAGTAATTTTCACAATAGAACAAATTATCTCCAAACATATTTGTAGAATGAAGCTTTAGCTACAATTTGCAGCATGGTACACAAATATGCGTCGAATGGTTTACAAGATGGCGTCTATAACGCAAGATGTTTATTTACAATTACATGATAGTTTTTTTGACAATTAAAAATATCCTATTAGGTAGATAAAAATTCGCTGAAAATTTTGATGTATAGATTGTTACTAATTTTATTTCAGGTTGTTAGTCTTGTATAGGAAACTGTACGGTTGTGCGCACCCTTAACTATATTTATGGCTTGGAGATGTACCAATACAGAAATATGGTCACTATCATATTCGCTAGTTTTTGAGAGGTCTGAATGGGATCTTTTAGCAGAATCCAACATATCATACATAAGAAAAATCCTACATTTCATGTAATCAACCTATTATAATGGTATAAAATAACCATGTTTCTATATTAAATAGATATTTTATATACTATCAGGCTCCGATTAGTACGATTTAGTTCAATACGGAATTCAATTTATTACAGTTTTGCGAAAATAATTAAAATAACTCCATTGAAGACGTAATATTTAAACGCTAATTTCAAGAATTCGTTATTTTGTATTCTATGTATTCCTGGGCAATGTTTATCAAATACATTGCCCCTGGTGCAGGTCATTTGTTAACTAAATAAAAATAGATTCATTCTTGGAAAATGGTGATGACTTACAAAAAGGAAAATTCATTATTTTACTCGATATAAATATAAGATTTAAAAATTGGAATTTAATATGTTAAAGCCAGTACTTAAAATGAGTAGATTTAATACATTTTAGTTTATCGCGGTATGACCAAAAATTCCTTATATAAAATATGTGTGTGTGTGTTCGGCAGAAATTGTGACCGATATATATTTGTATATCGGTTGTCTGCCGATCAATGGGCATGTTAAGTCTCGTGAACTACAACATAGACCCGTTTTCATGACTGTCAGTCCCCCATTTTTTATTTAATTAAGATCAAGCTAAAGCATTTGGTTAGCAACAACGTGTTCAAAAAATCTTCCTAATATCATTTAAGGGCCGGTTTCTGAAAGCTTAGTTAACTATAATCCAATGCTCAGAAAATGGTTGCTATGGCTACTTATAGCACTGTTATATTGTGACCGAGTTTAACCAAACGGCTAAACTCGTCTAAGCTTACAGAAACCGGGCTTGAGTGTAAGGTTTTGGTTCTGTGAAAAAAACCGCTGGGAGAATCAAACTATCAAACTGACATATTTATTTTTCCAGTACTTAATCTTTTGTAATTTTCTGGAAGGCAGTATTTCAGAAAAAATATTTAAAAAAATATCTGTGACACAGGGTCGAATATAAATGAAGGTGAACTGCTTGAAAAAGTAAAGTTTTTTGTATGGCACCAATATGTCTAGTTCATTTATGATGTAATCCAATACCACACACACGTTTGTATTTGACAATGTTGTAACTTATCGTCTGGAACCGGCCGCAAATCGTACACTGAGCATTACCTATTTTGGTTGGCTGCAGACACAAGACACGCCAATCCATATTGAGGCCGATCACATGCACTCATGTGCTATAGACAAAGCTATTTTGATTCTTTGAGTGGCGCTTACATCTCAAAACAATGTCATAAAAATAAGTAGAACATATTTAGCAAATATATTTATAAAAAACAAGGTAATAGTTTATAGAAACTAGAAAAACGTATTTTCTAATGTTAAATGGAAAATAAATTATAATATATTCGTCACGTGCAGCGATACGCGACCAATAGAATCCCTTTGGGGGAAAAAAATAATAATTTCCAGATTTACCAGATGTTTCACGTAAAAAGACAGGACATGTTTTACCTTGAAGGGTTTACAGGCGGTAAATTTAAAAAACATTGTTCTGAATTATTCAAATTTGTAAATAATTTATAAGTGAACAAAATATTGTTACGAATACGGCCCTGCACTAGAGTACACTGGCCGCTGGACAGAAGAACGATCTTAGAACGCTCGTGAGTTAACCCTTCCGGAAATGTTTGGAATAATCTAAGCTACTAAATAAGATGCACCTAAAACAAGGTTTTATTGAAGCGTTTCACTCAACTCAGCGGGACACTCAAGGTCGTCAATAAGTCAGTTCCATGCATCCAAGTTAAGAATAGAATTAAACAAGTGATTGAGCTCTAGTGGAGATACTGACTTAGTGGAATTCAGTACGGTAACTAAGTGATTTAGTTAATCGAATACCTGGAATAGTCTGGACTACATGAGTATATATCTGAAAAAGTTAATTGTGGATTAACTGTGGCTAGCATAAAAAGAACACTGAACATTGGATAGTTGATAACACGATATCTTAGAACCTTCTCAATATATTCTGTCTTTTAATGATTCTAAATCTGGATATTTCCTATCACTGTAAATTTTTGATTTTAAATATCCCCATAAAAAAATCATTTGGCGTTAAATTCGAAAATCATGCGGGCTAGTGAAATGGTTCGTTTCTACAAATCCATGTATCAGTAAATACTTCGTCAAGATATTGTCTGACCATCATTTTGTCCTGAGCAGGACAACCGTCTTGTTAAAACCATACTTCACGATCATCAGCCATTTCTTCAATTGCTGGTCCAACATAATTTATTAATAAATCATAATAGGACTGACTATTGAAAATTCCGTTAATGACACGCAAAGACATGCACAGTTGATATTGATATATATATATTTTTTTGACTTTGCTGTTTTGACAATTAGCCAGGACGATTCTTATTTTTGAGAAAATTCCATGCCTGAACGGGATTCGAACGCGAGATCTTAGCAACGCAGAGCACATGTGTTACCACTACGCTACGCCGGTCGGCGATGTTGATATTTCCACGGCTATATCATTTTGACGAAAACATCTATTTTATTTTCCAAATATCTAGTGTTGCAGATATTCTATGGTATCAAATTTAGATTTTTTAAATATAAAAACTAATTTTAAACAACTCTTTATCATTGTATTTTTGCTCTAAATTGTACAGAAGAGCCAATTTCAACACTTGTTCAAACCCCATGTTAAACTGCTATGTTCCATGTTTCGTTACATACACGATATATTCAAACTAAATACACGAGATAAAATGTGTGACACAAACATAACTGTCAGATCTGACAAACAAGAAACACTTCATCTGGAAGTGTTCTTGTGTCCACCAATAATGGCGTATGTAAAGACCAGGCCCGTAACGAGGGCGTGGCGAAATAGGCGCCTGCCACCGGCGCTGCTGTGTGGAGGGCGCAAAATTTTTAGTTGCTGTCTTTTTTGTGTCATCACCACGATCCGACTTCCTTTTTTTTACTCATCAGCATTCGAAAAAAGACGCCAAAATATTCGAGAGGGCGCCACTTGGACACTTGCCACCGGCGCTTAATATCCTCGTTACGGCCTTGGTAAAGACGTATAGTTGTGGTTTCCATTAAGCGACATGAACTGTTATCATGTCTATCATGTCATCTAATTAAAACTAAAATTAATAAACAAATAAAACTGACCTCCTTTTCTATGTATATTAAACAAATCGTAGCTGAATGAAATAATTATCAAACAGTCATTCATCCTTTAATCACCATATGATTTATAACTAAACAACTCGTATTATGTCATCCGTTCTAAAAATACATTCCAACTGTACCAGTAGCAGCTAGCAACGGCAGTAACCATTAACAAATTCTCGATTCATTCATGTTGACGGCACTTCCTGCCACTCGCATTCTGTATTCCATCAGCATCATCATTGCACCACTGCGAACAATGGATGACTTCTGAATTTGCATATCCCGTCCTGTACTCGTGCCTGTCAAAGAATAAGATGTGTGCTACCATAAACACAGATACGTTTTACTGACCTTGCTCATATGCTGCTTGAGGGGGCGCACAACCGTATAGTTCTCAATAGTTTCTTATACAAAACTAACAAACTGAAGTAACATTAATAACGATCTATATATTAAAATTTCCACAGATTTTTTTTGTATAGGATAATTTTAACTGTAGAAAAAACTATTATGTAATTGTAAACAAACAAATAGCATTATAGACGCTGTCTTGTAAACCAATCGATGCATATTTGCATACGATGTAGCAAATTGTAGCTAAAGCTTAATTCAAGTTTGTAGCCATTTTAGGCTACAGGAAAAACTACTTATAGTTATTATGCTTAGTAGTATATTTTTCCCGCTATCCTGAATCTGCCGCGGTTGTTACATACCTAGTTGGTACAGAAAGTCTCAAAAGGTCTCAATAATGAGTGTTTTATCGTTACCTAAAGCAGTGTTTCTCAACCTTTTCTGGCATGAGACCCCCCAAAATTATATCAATATTGTCTGCGGCGCCCCTATACATATATATATTATATATATGGTGTATGAAGATAGAGGGAACACGATTTTTCTCGAAAAGGCAACGTGTGAGCAAGTTGGGAAAAATTATGAACTAAAATTTATACAAAACATTAACTGGTAGTATTGAAATTTTCCGAAAGTACAGGATTTTAAGGACAGTTTCGAATTGTTATATGACAACGTATGTCATATTGTTTATCATTGGATAGAGCTTTTCAAAAGAATCAACTTTTACTTAAACATTTTTTCAGTATCTTTTACGGTTGACTATAAAACTATAATATATATGACGATTACATTCCCTACAACGACTTGAAAGTAAAGTATTTTTGTTTACAAGTGTTCAAAGTGCATTATATTTTGATTTAAACACATTCACATCCTTGCTCTTGAGTTATCTGTAGCTCGGAGAGTAATAATAAAAAATATAATAAAAAATATTGCACTTTTAAGTTGTACTTACTTCAAAGCAGGTACAACTTGAATTTTGATTGCTTTTGATCAGTTTGTTTAGCAAAAGCTCATTTTACTCATTATAAAGTTAGCTAGTGACAACTTTAGAAAATTAATACACCATTTAGTTTCGCTTAAACGTTTGAAATAGCCTGTAGCTTAAATTAGTTGTCAAAATAAGTAATTAGATATAAATAAAATAAATATTTTATTTATTATTCTGTTATGAAAGGTATATTTTTCTGAATATAAGACTCGTATTTATAAATATGAATAAAATTTATATCTTGCAAGATTGAGCGCATTGCTATTATATTTTCATGTTTTGATCTTGTATGCCTTCGCGGCCCCCCGACGAAGCCTTTACGGCCCCCCGGTTGAGAAACGCTGACCTAAAGCAACTGACAGGCACTTATGAACTGAATAAACTCGAAAGAAGTTAAATAGAAGGAATCCAAAATGAACGTACTAGAATTTAACGAAGAGCATTAGTAAAATAGACAACCTTTAATGTGGAGACTGGGAATCGAAAGATTCAATATATGTTATAATAAATGAAGAATGTTAAAAAACAATTTTCAGTGTTAAACGATATCGATGTATTAAAAAAAAAACTAATTAACTGCTATCATATCTACATCGAGTTTATTAAAAATCTTTTAAAAAACATTACCAAATCACGCAACACGAACAAAAAATATTACAGGGCAAGAGAATTTAATCATCAAGCATTTTTGACATAATGCAAATCTAAGAATGATAAAGGGTATTTTCATTTAGAACTCCGCCCAACATAACCTGAACATAACGCATAGAAATAACCCAAAGTTGAAGCAGAATAAAAGGTCATAGGTGTAAAAGAGGGAATGCAGACAACAGTCACGAATCGAGATGATTCACGATTAATTGTAGATTAGTCGTTGACGCAAGGTCACCACAGAAATATATGAATTGTATTATCGTGTAGGCGGTTTGTAGATAATTGTCTGACTGTTGTAAAAATACAACGGGAAATTATTCTGGTTCATTTTGATTCACTATTTTTATTGGACGTTGTTTAATATTTGATGTCTATGTCTGGCAGTCAGTAGTTGTAAATTGTCCAACATATTGTAGCTGTCAATATATTCCAGATTTGTTCCTGTCAAATTTATGAATCTGACAGACTGAAATAAACTGAAACTATAAAATATAATACTGTCAATTTATTAATTACCACTAGTTAAAATCTTTGCTAGGTAAATATGTCTATTTAGGTCAATTACTAACACTGGAAGTTTCACATCTATGATGGATAGGACATATTGAGAGAATGCCTGACCCAACCAAGAGAACTTATAAACAAACCACAATCGGTAGAAGATTTATGGGCCGACTGAAAGCCAGATATATTGATCAAGTTGAGACAAAAAAATATTAAATTTAAGAGAATGGAAGAAGCTAGTTTAGGATAGAACTGGATAGAAAAAAGGCTATTTGAGAAGGCTGAGGTCCATAAAGGGTTGTCGAGCCCATGGTTGATGATGACAATGTTAACATGGGAAAGATACTCAGACTGCGGAATTTCTTCCCAGAACAAAACAATTGTGAAGAGCAAATGACAAACTTAGAGACATATTTAAATTGTCACTGCCCCAGTCGTAATGTTTTATATAAATACAAAAGTAACTATAAAGATTCTGAATGACACGGAGCAATATACATTAAGATTACTCACTGACAAATTTCAACTAAACTGTTTCTAAACTGATTCTAAAACGAACCTGTGACGTCAGTGATTTTACTATATTGCCTTGCAAAAATCTTTTTATAACCTGTGCCATCTGTTGATGAAAAGTTGAACATTTTAAAATCACATTTTTTCACTGCGTTGTTTAAAAGGGTTTTTGTATCGAGCTTGCTTATATTTCTACGTATTTTTGAGTATTTTAATCAATACAATCGTGATATTTAGTTTATGTTATTCTAGTTTAAGTTATAGATTACTTCTTTAACCCTTTCACGGCAACTGGTTACTCTGACTAACCAAATATCTAAAAATTATTTCTGATGTTCTTACTGGTTTTTAGTAATAACCATAGTGAAAGATGTTGCCTTAATTCGGAATTTAGTGTTTGTACAGTTTACAAGTTGTTTGCATCTTCCTGAAGATCATTTTGCGAAGCTAATAATAATAAATAAATTTTATCAATAAAAATGTATTTAGTAATTGATTCCTACCTCCGTCCTTAAACAGTTAAATATATTTAATTTATGATAATAATTTTTTTATTTCAGATTTTTAGTTATATTAAAATACTAAAAATTTGGTTCCATGAGCATCATTCTAGAAAAATTATGAAAGTTAAATTATTTCTGTACAACCTATCCTTAAATATATTGTTCTTTACAGTTCAGTAGTTCAATTTTTCAACACAGATGGCTCTACAAGTTTTGCATTAGTAAGTTTCACAACTTTTAAAATATGTTACAGGCACAATAAAATCTCCGACGTTACGGCTCTGTTTTATAATCCCACTGTATATTATTTATTATCTAAAGCAGCGTTTCTCAACCGGAGGGCCGTGAAGGCTTCGTCGGGAGGCCGCGAAGTCATACAAGATTGAAACATGAAAATATAATAAAAATGCACTCAATCTTGCAAAATATAAATTTTATTCATATTTATAAACGAAATGTATCTTATATTTATATTTATAAAAATATACTTTTATAATATAAATAAAATAAATATTCTATTTATTTTTATACATAATATACTTATTTTGACAACTAATTTAAACTACAAGCTATTCAAACGTTTAAGTTGTAACTAGCTAACTTTATAATGAGTAGATGGGCTTTTACTAAACAAAATTATAAAAAGCTTCATTTAATTGTTAAAAATTACTAGATTTGAAAATCTAGTTCTGCTTTAACCAAAGAAACAGACTACTTCAACTATTTTCAGGTTGTAATTTGAAGTAGGTACGACTTGAATGTGCAATAGTTTTTATTATATATTTTTTTAATTGCTCTCCGAGCTACAGATAACTCAAGTGTACGGATGCGAATGTGAAAAAAAAATTAAAATACTTTGAACACTTGTAAATAAAAATACTTTACTTTCAAGTCGTTGTATGGAATATAATCGTCATTTAAAAATATATCAGTTTTTTGTCAACCGTAAAAGATATTAAGAAAATGTTTAAGTAAAAGTTGTTCAACAGCTCTATCCAAAGATATCTAATATGACATACGTTCCCATTAAAAAATTCGAAATTGTCTCTGATATCCTATACTTCCGGTTTTTCCCGGAAAATTTCAATACTACCATTTAATTTTGTGGATAAATTTTAGTTCAAATTTTTTCCCAACTTGCTCGCACGTCGCCTTTTCGAAATCGCCTTTAAGAAAAAACTCGTTATCTTAATATACCATAATATAGGAGGGCCGCAGACAATATTTACTTAATTTCGGGGGGTCCCAGGCCAGAAAAGGTTGAGAAACATTGATCTAAAGTACATTACTTACAAATTTTCGAAAACTGGTGGTATAGTAACTTACCTGAAAAAGAAAAAGATTATTAGAATAAATAATGTACATAAATAAAATACATAATACATAACAATATAAAATATAATTTTATTGGGTCTAAGTAATACGTTTTAATAAGGCAAGCCAAAAATTTATTTTCTAATGTGACAAATCTGATATTTAAATTTGCCTCTTTTAGTGCTTTCAATCTTTGTATTAATCGTTTAGATTAATAAGGGCCGTATAAGTGACGCCCTACTGTAGCATTTGTAGAACTGCATATGTAAAACCAGAAATCCTTTATAACATCACTCATGTGTCTATGAGCGACGTTCTTCCTACATATTGTAAACCAACAACCGTGTTGAACGGTGGGAGAACTGACAACTTCCGACCCGTTCCTCGGGGACACGTTTACTTAGCCGAATCACTGAGCCGGATCAATGAGCCGGCTCAGCAAACTGAACAACCTGCACTGATCCGGTTCCGCAAACTGAACCGAAATTCCCATCTCTAATACATACATACAAACACACTAATTTATATATTAGTATAGATATTTCTTGACTGCAGTACATTAAAGAAAATCTTCCGCTGCAGATGAGCAATGTTTAGATGAGCGTCGCAAAATAATGCCTGTTTGTTATTACGAACTACTGTATATAACACGAATATGCAGGTTGGTTCGTAACTAAGAGTTGTACGTAACCCGGTGACTGCTCGTACTACGATTAATAGACTAAAATTGATTTTCAGTAAAAAATTGGCCCAAAAACGTCTTTGCTAGATACGTAGGTATCTTGAAATGAAATCCTGAAATGAGTGAAAATTTGTACTTTTAACCTTAATTTATATTTTTGTACCGTAAATTTTATTTTAAAGAAGCTAACCAAAGATATCATAAAATGCTAATCAAAAACATATTGAATAACAGAAAAAGATAACAAAAACACTCGGTTAGTTTCAAAGAATAAAACAAGTTTATTTGATACGTATTTCGGCCTATGAATATTCATATAAATAGAAAATTTACAAACTATTAGAGACATAAACATGTATTAAAATACATATTCCTATACGTGTTATAATTACTTCCGCTATTCAATAACCATTGTATTTAGCCAAGGAATTGAATTTATATGACATTTCCGAAAGAAATTTCCCACCACCAAGAAATTTAGTGCATATTTTGAAGATACAGTAGAGTGTATAATCAGATGGAACAACATTTCAAAACCACACTATATAACTTCCACTTAAATGTTGTTTATGTTTCCCTTAAAACGCATTAATGTTTTTCCCCAAGTACGTGTTAATTAAGGCAAAGGTGGTGACATGATTTCGCGCCATTTAATGATTAACAGACGACGCTGCCCGTCGGCGTCATCATAGTTCCTTTGGTCGGTGTAGACGGCGTCGGTAGTCAGCGTGGTCGGCCTCGACTCTGCCCAGGCGCCTAGTATACATTGATTAATGGGAACAAGTAATGCGATAGATTAACAAATCATTGTCTTGACATTACGTTTGTCACCCCTCCCACTTCACTTTCCTCTTCACTCCTATGCTTTGATTCTTATGTTTGGTGTATATTTGCGTGCGTCACGTACTGCCACTTTGTACTCGATTGTTTCATGCGTGCTCTTGTTCCGCCTTTCTTTTCTTTCCTTCGATGTTTTCAAATTATTCGCCCTACTGTACATATCATAAGTGCAAGAAATCATGAGTTGGTTAGGAAAAATTAAAAATTGACAAATGAAAATTTTCTCTTCCTTTTAATCAACGCATTTTTTATAAATGGCAACATAAAAATATACAAAAAAATAATAAGTAATTTTTTTTTTATTTAGTTCATTTACTTTATTGAATACAGTTAATAAAAATATTAATGTTCTTAGTAATTTATCAGACTGGAAAGTATTTGCTCATATTTCTCCGTCACATAATTGATTTGAGCAACGCTGTGGGGTCGGAGTTGGTTACTTTTTGGTGGAGTCGGCACGAAACTCCTGACTCGGACATTTAAGTTTTAGCTAACAACATATCTCTACATACCGTATGTCCTTTTTCGACTTGCAACATAGAGTTTTCCCATGTTAAATTTTCCATTGCGTATTCTCTCTCTACTATGAGTTTTAGACAAAAACTTTATTTATAAAAAAGGTTCCTTATTTTAGTTCCCACACATAGTGCCTAATTTTGAATCATAAAATCCCAATTTATTTGAAAAAAGGCACACAATATTTTTTGTATACATATCTGAGAATAAACGTTGCCATGAAAATAGTTGACAGTTGAAATTGTAGGTGATGAAATTTGGTTTCAACATGACAGTTGTCCAGCGCATTATGGTACCGAAGAATATAATATTTAAATTTTATGTTTCCAAATAAGTGGATTCGATAATTTATAAGGATGTGAAATACTTTGGCCTCCAAAGTCACCAGATTTACACCTTGTAATTTTTTCTTGTGGCCCTTCACAAAAAATAAAATGTATAATTTCAATAACATCAACTCCATAGACCAGGGGTTCATAAACTTACGTAGCCGAGAACCCCCTCTTGAACAACATTTTTTTTTTTGCAGTCCCCATCCCACCCTTAGTTTACGTCGTTCTTGAGACTTTATTTCCGGCTCAATAGTCTCATAGTCACTACGTTATAATAAATGTATCGCTGGTTATTTTAATAAATGGTCTTGCGCATTTATAGAGATTTTTTTATTAGCATATAGAATAAAAAACATAAAATTAATAAAAATAGTACTAAACTGAATTTAAAAAGTTACAAATTATAATACGTTAAAATCATACAACCATTTATTGGTCAAATATTGGTCAAAATAGATCTTATTATAATATGTTCTCTGTAATTAATTTGCAGTTGTTTAGTTATGTCGCTAATTAGTTAGGTAGGAACAAATACAAAAAGTCTTGACCATGTAGGATTTTTATTAAATGAGTTATTTGAATAAAAGCGAAAAGTTGGGGGATGTAAAGTTAATGTCAAAATTGTCTCGCGGACCCTAGTTTAAGAACCGCTACCATAGACGATTTAAAGCAAATAATAATTAATATTTGTAATAATATTCATCCGCGTACTATTGCAAATGTAAACAAAAATTTCTAATATAGATTAGGTTTTTGTTTAGCTGATTATGGGAATTTATTTTAAACTTTAATTTAGATGAAATATTATTTTATTTTATAAATCCATGTTTAACTTGAAAATAACTTTGTTTCACGTTTGATTTTTATTTGTGCAATGCAACTGTTATTTTCCGGTATAAATATAAAAAAATGTGTGTGCCTTTTTTCAAACAAATTAGGATTTTTTGATTCAAAATTAGGCACAATATGTTGGCACTAAAATACTGAACAATTTTTATTAATAAAGTTTTTGTTTAACAACACAAAAATTTGATATATTTCGAAAAATTTCAGATCAAAACTTCCTGTTGAGCTATTCCGGTTTTCATCAATGTACATTGTTGAGAATTATTTAAGATTTTTACCGAATTTTTATTTCACATTTTTGCAGAAAATCCCAAAAAAAAGCAATACATTTTTTTTTCTCAAATATATTTTCTTGGTACATATAACTATGTATTAAAACCAGTAGCAGACTGGCAAAATTTTCCGGCCCTAGAAAATTAGAATTAATCGGCCCCATAGGGTTGAGCCGGCCTCATGGTTGCAGGACCGGACCCATTGATCCGGTCCTATTGGGACCGGCCTACCGGGAAATTGCCCGGTGTCCCGGTAGGCCAGTTCGCCACTGATTAAGACATTTTATTTGATACCCCCACTCAAAAATTTTAAAAATGATTTATTTATTCGTTGAATACATATTTGTTTTCTCGCAAAATTCAGCTTTCTATCCGTGTCATCCGTTTCAAAATTTTCACTGTACAGACAGACCACATGAGTGACTTTATAAGGATTTTCTCGTCATACCTACAAAATCCTAAAAACCCAACAAAATTTCTTTTATTAATACATGTAACAATATCTATATAGTTGGATTTTTCTATATATAAATCAAAGACATATGTAGAAGACAAAGACTATTTATACTATATATTAATTTACTTTGAAGAAGTACGTTTGATACGTATTATGTAAACATAATAGGCAAATACTTATGACATCTTTCTCTTTATACAATAATCCGACTTTACGTATATATTTCAACATTTTTGAACTTATTTTAGGTGATAGTATCTCTAATTATTGTTTAAAGAACAAAATTGAAAAGTAATTTTTAAATTATAGAAAATGACATGCATTATTTTAGTTCCACAAAATATGGAATATTTAAAGTAATTTAACAGAACGAAAGGTGTAGAATAATAGCGCAATTACTGTCATTATACAAAGTAACTGAAATCTCTGCAGAAAGTTATTTGTTTTGTAAGATTCGATCAACACATTTTTATCTTCCGGGTAAACAATATTTTTTGCTGCTGAATGCACGAAGTGAACATATCTGTCCACAATTTTGCATCGCTTTTCAAAATATAAAATACTTTTGTTTCTAAAAGACGAATACGATAATTGAAGATGTTAATTGACTGGTGCAAAAACCAGCTACGTGAATAGTAGTTTTGAAAAAATGAGAAATAAATTTAAAACAAAACATTTTAAAATTTAATTACTTTTTTTTTTTTAACGTGGAAGGCACAATTTGTATGTACATTTATGATTTATTTTATTGCTATATATCTTGCCGTTATTAGAGTTTGAAAATTTTACCTGAATAATTGTTCCCAAAACAAACAAAATAGTTATTTAAACATTAAGGGAGGTAAGTAATATTTACCAGTCGAGGACGTTTTGGATAGAGTCCAAGACTTGTAAATATTGACCTCCCGAATTGTTTATAATATTTTTTCGACTCTCACAGTTATTTTTAATTGCATAGTTGCTTTTTATATTTCAAAATATCAGTATGTCTGTGGCCGGTTGCTATGGTTTTCATTAAACAAAGCGTGAATATAAAAAGCGTTATGAACTCTTATGGCCGGTTGCTAAAGTAAGAATTATCCCTAACTCAAGTTAAAATCATTTGTTTTTGTATGTTGTAACATATAAAAACAAATATTTTAACTTGAGTTAGAGAAAACTATTACGTTAGCAACCCGACATTAGTGCACAAAAGTGAATGAGAAATGGGAATTGATAAGGCTGCAAACGCTGCATGTTCCTTCCTCCTGCAGGAGAAATCGAAAAGACTTTACCAGATGGCTTAAAAATTTAGGTTTTGTTTCATTTTTTTCACTTACTTCTCCGGGGGAGAGAAATTTTTAATACATCCCGTTGTTAATAGTAACCAAAGCTTCCTCGGTAATGTGTATCTTCTTCCATCAAATCAATGTCATAACAATGTACTTACTATGTAGAGAGTGGAAAAAATATTTCAAACATACTAAACATTATCAAAATTCGAAACAGGATTTACATAAATATATAAGAAATTATCATTTTCATCAACAAAACCATCTATATAAATTTTTATAGGATTTTTCGCAATCAGCCGTAATGGTGGTTAGACGCGCGCACATATATTATAACTTTGGAACCACTGAACCAATTTTAATAAAACATAGCCGAAAACTTAACCAGATGATCTGGCTACAGAAAGAAAAAAAGAGAAAGAAAATCGAATCAGCAGTTCTGGAGTAATGGCTTGAATACAAACCGGAAAGATTTTGTAACACCCGCGCGCACGAATAAAATTATATCTTTGGAATTATTGAACAGATTTTAAATATTATTTCAATTCTGTTGTAAATCGTATACCAACTTTGTTGTTGAGGAAACCTATGTTGTCGCTGATAATTTCAAGTAAATGCGTTAAATATAAACTGAAAACATGGATTCTGTTTACCCGAGCGCACAAATACATTTTAAATTTAGCGTGTGATATCAAAAGAAAGCTCTTAAAATGAAAATTAAGCAACGAAAAGTATTTTTTTTAAATTTCTTTATTTAAACGATTTTTGTCAAAAATATGCCAAAACACTTTTGTCCCCACCTATTTTAAAAAAATTGAGCAATGCACATTAATGTGAACCGGAATAGTACACCAGGAATTTTTGACCTGATAAATATTTCGAAAGTTATCGAATTTTTTATAGCATCGTGCTTACAATATTTATCTGAATCACTAGAGAACTGGGAAACTATAGCTAGCTCCTGTTGCGAGCGCACTTCGTAATTAAGTACAGTTGTATCTAGATGGAAGCACGTAGTTTATTCTTTTGTGAAAATTTCTGATTTTTAATATGTACTCACAATTTGTTATCAGTTACAAAATATCTACAAAACCCTGAAATGAATGAAAATTCATGCTGCACATCTTTTTTTTATATTTATCAAAACATCTCTATATTGGACTATAAACTAATTGTGTCACAACAATAACACCAGAAAAATTAGTATCACTAATCACTACACTTAAACCACAACTAAGTTAACGTAAACTCTTCAGTATATCAACGTGTAGATTCACTGACTAATCAAATCATTCTGAATAACTGAGACTCAATTGTTTGTCCTCACAAATTTCGCCCATTATACGGAATATGTAATAATGTATATATGTAAATATGTATAAATATAAATAAATAATAATCATATAAACACAAATAAATACAAAAAATAATATTTCTTCACATTTTACCCAAGATAATCCTAAAAATATTATGATTATAAATGTACCTTACGTGCGAAAATTAATCTAAAACTTTTTAACAGAACATATGTATATAGTAAGAAAAAAACAGATCTCTTGGGTCTGGACTGGTGTCTTCTGCTTACATCAAGAAACTGAGAAATTACATGTATGTAATTTACAACCGTATCGTGTAAAACTCATTTAACTTTGTCATCTGAGGCACACCTACAATGTACTGTGTCTGACAAAACCACGAAATACACATGTTCATATCTTTCTATTACTCTACTTATAAACGGGCACTTCTAAATTTAAATGCTTGTCATTGGTTTGTGACCGCTGAATATACGGTTCTTATCAACTATTGGGTCTAGTTCAGTGCTTTTCGATCCAGAACTTACTGCGAAAAAACAATTTTTTACGCAGACCAGCAGATATATTTTAAAAATTATTTAAATTTTATTTATTTATTGTATAACACAACAATAAAAACTCGCATGCACCCTGTCGTCGAAGAATTGAACTTAATCGGAATCGGACCAAGCACATTTATTAATATTTGATTTTATAAGTATACAAAAGAGCCTGATCGAAGATGAGGCACTTGGCTTCAGGTAATCAGTTGAAAAGGGCGCCAAATTGATGAAAAATAATAATCAATAAGAAAAAATAACTTCAACAATTAATAAAGTTTTTTCTGTTTTACGACAATTTATTAACAATGTAGCCTGAATTCTTGAAACAACGTCAAAACTAAAAATGCAGTTCCGGAATTCGAATAGCGTAGCGATCCGTCTGCCTAGAGCAGGGTCGGTTTTACATTTTTTTACGGCGAGTCTAGGCGATCACCTAGGGGTGTGGGGAGCCTACGATATATAATATGATGATGTCACGGTTGGCGGATTAATTTACTTCATTAGTACTTACTTTAGGTCTCCCTCACATTATGAGTATCCAGACTTGCGAGCGGATCAAGTCTGTACCCCCTATTAGTTCGCCAGCTGGTTGATATGATTCTTGGAAGGAGTTAAGGGTTGCGCAATTAAACTCAACATTTTAGTTAACCTACTTTAATTACGATTACGGTTTAGTATTTACGTGATTTACATAGACTTACAATTATATGATGACTAAATCCAGAGAGACACATTCACACACACACTAGGCACACTACACCAAACTAACGAACACTACATTAACGCAAATACGAAGTTACTTGGTTACATTTTACTTGTCCGACCGAACACACTAAATGACTAACGCATGATGAATAAAATCTCACTCTACTTAAAACACGACTAATCTTCTTAATGTCTTCCTAACGTTATGACGGTTTAAGATCAACTACCCTGGTGACTGCCCTGAGCGGCTTACATTGCCCAACTGTTAAATATCATTTCACACTATCTTGACTGTCCGTCTTGTAACATTTTAAAATTCACAATTTATTGGTGATAACTTAGATAAGTATATACCTCCACGGAATATTTTTTTTATACCTCCATGGAATTAAGTTTGGAGGACGTCGTCTTGCCTTATGATAATTGTCTTGCCTAGGGGCGCTGAATTAAATCTTGCCTAGGGGCGCTGGATTATATCTTGCCTAGGGGCACCAACGACCCTCGCGTCAGTGCTGGTATATAAGTTCTATTAGTCGCAAATAGTTTTTAAAGTTTTCGCGTACCGGATAGAATTTACCGCAGAGCGGCGGTTGAAGAACTAAATAAGTTTCATTTTCATATATCTTCTTTTTCTTACGACTAGGAACCTGTTTGTCCATTAGGTGAATGGAGAATAAGCATTGTGCCAGTCTTAGTTTTCGTATATTAAGAGGAGGCACAACAGTATCATTCTTAAAAGAATTTATACCAAAACAATCTGAAATAAAATTAATTACAATCTATACATCAACAATTGCAGCGAATTTTTATCTATTTCATAGCATATTTTTTTAATATTATTTTTTATTACCAGAGAATGTTGCGTATATCACAGAATGGACAGATAAGCAATGTATAAGGAAGTTCTGAGTAAAAGAAAAAATTATCTGGGCTATACCTAGTCTTACCATAAATACTGTCGCACTGAAATTCCACAAGATGCTTAAAGATATTTTAATTTTATTTAAGCACTTAATACATAGATGAATCTTAAACAAATAACACCTATAAGTTTTTAAACTGATCACTTCTGACCGTTACACAGCTCTTAAGATTCTGCGGCCACACTTCAATAGAATTACAAAAGGTCTTTTGAAAAGATTTTTAATATTGACGAGGCTTTAAAAATGACAAAATTGACATGGTGTATGCTATAATCTTACGAAAAGTTTGCGAGAAAGCGCTGACGATCCGGAGGAGCCATTACCCTTCTTTGGTTAAGGTTTGATGGGGCGGGAGGTATGACAGTACCACTAAGCTTCATTTTTACGAGAAAGGGGTAAAAACGTCGGCAAGAATCTAATAAGAAACCGTGTTGAAGTCGATAGTTAAAGAACTGAACAAATCCCTCTTCGCTAGTCACTAACGGAACTTCTAGCAAGATTTCTTCCATAAGACAAAGACTGCGCAGCAGTAACTTGAAAGCAATATATTCATTTCTCCTACTGATTGGCCATCTATAGCTTTAAGCTCAACTCTCTGGACTACAAATTTTAATCCGTGATTTAAGTCATGACCTAGAAGAAGAGACACCCACGATGGTAAATTGAAACGTTCTCTAATGGAGGCAGCGGAGGGCTCTTCTGTAAAAACCGTTCATAATTCTATTGATGTCTGGCCGCAGAGACTTAAGCATTGTGTAACGGCCAGAAGTGGTCATTCTGAAAACTGATTGGTATTTCTTATTTAAGATGCATCTGTGTATTATAATACTAAAAGAAAATTAAAATATCTTTAAGCAACTTGTGAAAGACTAGGTACATATGTGCAATGAGGGCTTTTTACTGCAGATATGTGCAGATACTTTTAACTCATCTTCACCATGGTTTACATTTAAATCTATTTTTGGCTAAGATTTTGATATCTTTCCATGATTTTCTGTTGTCATTAACTTCCATTTGTTAAAATTTATCAGCAGCTGTTGGCACTAGTGTTAATTTTCGTTTTATTGCTGTAGAGAGGACTCCAAAGTTGGAGAGAATAGCAAATCGTCACACTAATTTGCAAGTGTTATAACTGCCAAACGTTCAACTTTACAGTAGAACACTAAAACCATTCTTCATGTATACACAGTATATGGGTTACGAGTATTTTCAATCTACTGTTTGACCACTTTAAATTTCAAGATTTTGCGGACTAGAGAGGACATGCGTCAAACTGATGTAAGGTGATGAAAACAAAAAGTTACGACCCTAGCAAACTGCAGCGACGAAATGAGTTTCTAGTTTATGTATTGTTAGTTACTGCCGGTGGTCTTCAAAATTTATATAATCTTGAAAACAGTTCTTAGAAGCGGTAAAAAATTTTATGAAAGGCGCAATCTAAGTGATTTAATTAGTAAATTAGCAAGTTTAGTTGATCCATTCGTCATGAGTATTTGTTAGATATATTTTAGCGAAGGTTAGATGTGAAAAAGTCTCTGGTCTGAGAGCATCATGTGCATCTAACTTCTCGGTTAATGAGATCACGTTGGTTGATAACTTAGTTAGCATCCAGGCACCTCACGTGCTAGTCCATCGCCGCTACTAACTAATTGCATCTCGTACACTCAAATTCATATTGTACACTATTTTCACTGTAAATTTACTGTTTACTTGGGGATGTACACAGTGAATTGATATTTAGTACACAGTTGATCAATCAAGTACGCAGTTAACCGGGTTCGTTTTAATGAAAAAATAATTATTATAATAATTAAATAACAAAACGAATATTGTTAAGCATAGTTTATCCATATTTATAAAACAAATACAAACGTTTCTTGTCACCTATAGCGCGAGTAATATACCCAAGTATTACAGAGAAAAGTCAAATAATAAATTAAATATTCATCTTTTTGCAAGAGGCATCGAATTAATTTGTACAACTAATTTATACTAACTACCAACCATCATATTGGCATACAGAGAGAAATATATATATATATATATATATATATATATATATATATATATATATATATATATATATATATATATATATATAAATAGATACTAACTTTTCTCGCATAAAATCGAAATTTATCAATTTCACCACTAATTTTCCAAAGAAGGTTGGGGTAATAAGGAGTTGTATCCACAAGAACTGTAATTTGCCCGGCTCTGCTCGCAAATCATCGAGTTGAGAGGACTACGGTTCACTCGCGAGGTTTCAGACTGACTGGACGCTGACTAGAGCAGTATATTGTGCACAAATATACTACTCTACATATTTTCAAAACACGCGTTGTCAGTTTTTTTTTTTTTTTTCTTTTTAACTATTTGACAAATTTGATTTTAAAGAAACGATGATCCTAAAGAAACTTCTACAATTCTCTAAAGTAATCTAAATCTTATAAACGATTGGTACAATAAATGTCGAACTAAAGTAAATCTGTCTAAGTCACTTTTACAACCAGACTAAATACTTGCCCACAAGTAACAATCAATGACATTCCAGTTCCCATAAACTGAAGTAAAATACCTTGGACTGCATTTGGACCAACGACTGACCTGCAGTAAACACATACAAGCCAAACGTAAGCAGTAAAATTTGGCCAAATTTTACTTCATTTTCATTTTCGCAGGCTTCTTGGTAGAAAATAAAAATTTTCGGTTTCAAATAAAATTTTGCTCTATAAGATTTGCTCCATACGCAAGCCCATATGGTCGTATGTACTTCAATCAAAGGCACTTCGAGCTTTTTGTGAATGTACCTTGGTACGTCTCAAATAGAATGATCCATGAAGACCTCAAAATCCCTTTATCGCGCAAGAAATACATTTAAAAAAAATGTTTTGGAATTATTTTTAAAAATATCAAATAAAAGTCCTTTAAAACCTACTTCTCGATCGTTAATCCATGCTTCAATACCTTTGACTTGATGCCATATTAAATTTAAAAAATATAATTTTGGGAACATTACAAAATATTTGGGAACTTAATCCGAAAATTAATCTGAAAATTAATCTGTTGATCTGGCGAGTAGTTATAGGGTGTGAGGCCTGACAATTACAAGAGCAAGATAGAAACGTTTTGTAAGTAAGGCCAAAAGCCCAAGAAGAGCGAAGCAAAAGAAAAATAGCAATATATGATGTAATTTTTCATTATATTTAATATGTGCAATTGCAAAGCTGCTGATAAGGAGCAGGTTATTGTCCTCCGTCTCGTCTTATAGTTTTTCCACATCTTGTCCGCTCGGGACCACACTTAATTAAATTGCTGCAGGCGCGCTCCATTGTGAACAAAATGGAATTTTTCGTATTAATAATTCTTATTTAGTTCATGGAAAATAAGTTGTTAGAGATATTGAATCATAAACGTGAGTAGAAATACAATAACCACATATGTTCCATCACAGACGTAATTGAGAAATTTTACACCTTGGAAAATATTACGTTAATATCGTGTTAGATTTTTATATGAACAATAAAATTAATTTGAAACGTGGATAAAGATATCATTTACGGCGAACTTCTATTGGACTGACATCAAATAAAGTTCTATAGTTATTTAACTCCTATTAGAAAATGTTAATACATACTGCTACACTGCATTAAAATGTCCCAACAATTATTTTGTACTGTTGAATAAATCATAATACTGTAAAAGCTGGTCTGTCGACTGTATTTTTCTATATTTCTTCTCGGAAATTTATCTGTCACATAAAATTTTAATATTAATTCTCAGTACTCTGATAAAAGAAGGACATTTTTTTAACTAGCTCAACAATTACTCTTTTTTTTTTGGCAAATTTTCACAGAAAGATTTTATTTTTCAATACTGAGAATTTTCCAAACACGTTGCATAAAAGCATTCACACTTATCCCCCGATTTACATGGTACTTTTTTTACACTATTTCGCTTTTACACGGTTTAAAAAAAAAACTGGTTTAAGTGAATACTTCAGCTGCTTACATATTTCTACATTTTTAAATTCCATTCTTTTCGTAACACTGGCATCATATCTAAAAATGGGGATTCCCCTTTTTATATGCACAGCAATACTTTCTGTTCACTTGATTTAAAAATGGAGCCTGAACCAGTTGCGTCCACAGCAAAAGTCACCTCCGTAGGACTTGAATTATGGCGAAAATTGGGTAATAATTTTCTACAAAACGATCCGAATGTTGAACGAGCTCTCCGATTCCAGCTAGATGTTAATAAATGTTTTACCCAATAAGGAGGTCTATGAAGATTTAACCAAAAATCAAACAATTGTTAGTTACGGATTTCATTACCAAGATGGCCGATCTGAAATTGTCCCTAATTCATCAGCCATCGTACCAGAATCACATCATGTTCTATCAAGTGATGAAAGTGACATCATACCAATCAGGAAGAAAAGATTAATAGTCTATGAAAGTGATGACAATAATTAAATATTTTAGGATGTTATATTGAAATAAATGACTGAATTATGCACATTTTAGTTTTTTTTTTTTTTTTTCGATTTACACGGTTTTCTGAGGAACCTATCTTCCGTATAAATCGGGGGCTTTTTTAGAAAATAGCATATATGACAATATAAATTAGTAAATCACTTAATTTTCTTGATTGTATAATATTTTTCACACGTTCTTAACCAATATAAAGGTCAATTTGAACTTTTTATCTTGGTTAAAAGTTAAAACACGAAGGTTTCTACTTATGTTTTTAGTTGCTGCTCGATAGATATTGGATTCGATAAGTTGTGTTTTGCATTGTTCATATTTTTTATGATAGTTTGTGTTAACCAGTCGCAGAAATAAGTTGTGTACAGTTTAAGTAAGCATTTAATAAAACTATTTCGATTAAAACTAAATGCGATATTTTTTAGCCATGATTTTTTATGATTTTAAAGATAGCCTAACTCAACAATAATGTTCGCAAAAATTAAAGCGATTGTTGGGCGCTGAAGCACCATCTTTGGCTACTGTAGAACGGTGGTTCATCGAGTTCCAGCGATATCTCTCAAAGATGAACATCGTGAAGGTCGTCCTGTGTCCGAAAATCATCGACGCTGTCCGCAAAATTTTGAAGGTGGATACCTCTGCACTTGCAGTAATATTGAGGCATTCTGGGGCATATCCATGACTCAAATCAATAGAAACTTACATGAATATTTGGCCGTTAGGAAGCTTTGTGCTCGATAAATATCATGCAAGAAGGATGGATTCAAAAGAAGGCACGTGTGGAGTGGACTCATTGCTCATTACATTTAACAGATGCCAGTCACAAGTAGTCTGCAACATAGGAACAGGTGACGAAACATGGATTTACTGCTACGAGCTACGAAACTTAAGATGTATATTCAAAGTATTTGTATTTTTCCTACAAGTCAAAAAGCTGTACACGCCATTTGGCCACAATTTCTTCCGTCCAGACACACAGACATAAATATTCGCGGGAATATAACTAAGGGTTATACCTACGAATCCTGAAAAATTACACAAACTTATTAAATCTTCTTCTTCTACACTTTTTCTTTTCGAAGGTTAGGAATCATCATAGTTATTTCGATTTTTAGCATAGCATAAGAATAAATCTACAGAAGTGCACCCAAATCATTTTGAGAGATAACTTAATTTTCGTTTCTTAATAGTGTAAAGTTGTTTATTCAGGTTTTCTATTCTCTAAAAGACCTCATTTTTATTTGATTTATAATTTTTATTTTCCATAAACGTCGGTAAACCCAGATTTCGAGGGCTTCAAAATTTCTTACATTATTTTGATTAATGGTCTATATTTCCACGCCATCTTCTTCTTCTTCTTTGGACACTATCAGTCAGGTTGATTTTTGGCCTCACTCACATAAGCCCTCCATCTCAATCTATTCATTGTCAAGTCTTGCCAAGTACCTTGTATACCAATACTTGTCAGATCTTCGGTTAGCTGATCTCTCCATCTCTTGCGAGGCCTTCCCGCTGATCGACGGGTATTCAATATTCCTTCCCATATCTTCCTAACCATTCTGTTCTCCATTATCCTCATAACGTGTCCTATCCACTGTAATAGTCTGCCTCTGAGTTCTTGGGTGATATTTGGCCTTGAGTACAGTTTTCGGATATCTTTGTTCTTACGGATTCTCCGAAGATTAAAAAATATATATTATGTATTATAAACTTACTATTTATGTATTAATTACTGATGTATTTAGTAGTATCACTTCCTTCTGCAGTTCATGTAACGCTTATTTTAACTATTTCTTTTTTAGAGCCATAATTTATCGAAACAATAAAATAGAAAAAGAAAAATATCGAAAGTTTCGATAGAAATCACTAGAACTCATTTAACATGCAAAATTGAAGTTTTTGTACGGCGATTCTTTTCAATTCGACTGTCAAAATTGGAAATTTATTTCGAGTGTAATAAAAAGTAGACGAGAAAAAAACAAAATTTAATATATAAGACTAGAAACTGATAAAACAACGACTAATAAATTATACGTGGTTTGTTTCTATAAAAACTTTCCAACAACAAATCTCAAAGGAAAATTAATAAAACAAAACTGCTGAAAAAATGCTTTTGTAATTTAGATATGAAACATAACATGAAATGAAAATTGCTAGGTATATTGTACTTTAAATTGCTTTTCGGGCTAGTTGATATATGCTAAATTTTAATTATGCATATATTATAAGTCAGACATTACATTTTTCTATGTGCGAGCGTTATCCCAAAACAGTGCACAAAGTACTGTAGCTTGAAATCAGTTTATTTTTCAACTCTAGGTACACCACTTCTTCAAAATAGTTATTGGAAACCTACATCTGCTAAAACACGTTGTGGTTGGTGTTTATTGTCTTATAATGTTCCGCTAAACTGTCAAGTACTTCGGATCATGGCTCCAGTAAATTTTGGGTTGACTTTTGGCTCCCACTCGCTTATCTTTATCTGTGTACTAACACTTATCAAATGTCAGGTTTTCCCATATATCTTGCATAACAATATATATTACGTTCGTTTATCTTTTGCGAGGTTTTCCCACTGATTCTTAATCTTCCTGCCTAGACCTTTACATTCATTCATCCTACAGTCTCTACCTCTCATTTCTTGTTATTCTAGGATTGTTGCTAACCTCTTTATAATCGGTATTAAAAGTGTGTAGCTGTCAAAAACTAATTTGAAGGAACTATTGTTAATGTTACTTTTATTCGGGATCCAGACAAAATGCCAACATGGACGTAAGGCCAACAGGGCTTAAATCCGATAAACAAAAGGCCGAGAAAGACCGATCAGCCGTTATATTGTTTAATCACAATATTTGTTACAGTAATAATTTGTAGAGCCTTTTGTAGGAGTTTTTTGTAGTGTATAAAATTTTCTTGTATAGTATGAAAGTCCGTAAGACCATATATTTAAATATAATAGTTTGAGCGGGAAAGCTGCTTGAAGTTTTACATCAAAATGCTCGTTTTTTTATGGTATTCGTCATATTAGTCAGCGCGCCAATTTTAATTAACAGTGTCCAAAAACCATATTAACCTAAAAGAAAAAAATCGGAAAAAATCATTGGCAATTGCATTACAATGCCCCAAGGTACCTGAATAAAATGAAAATTTTTAATAATTTATCATTGTCATTTTCCTTTCCTTTTTCTTCAAAAAGAATTTATATCTCGTACGCAGTGCATATTTCGCTTCAATTGTTCATAACTTTTGAACTGTTAGTTGTATTCGCAACTCAAACTAACGTTGGCGGCGCTGCGTACAACAGTGGATGGCCGACGAGAAGCGTATATGTCAGAAGTTTTTTCTTAATATTTATCTGTTCAAACAATATTTCGGCAAAAAAGCACTGTATTTAAGTCACTATATTTAAAAATACGTCTTGATTCACATAAACTGCAGCACAACACACTACAAATGTTATACAAATATACGCTTCCGTTTAATTTACCAAGCCACCAGATGTCTCACTGTTATTTGGAGTCGCGAATAGTGATATGTTTTACGCTTTTTGCTTAATAAATTGTTTCAAAATTAGCCGTGTGTTATTTATTTGTAAATATAACAGTTTACGTCATAAATAATTGAGATAATCGTTTTTATTTATAAAATAACAGGTAAACTATTATTCTTTGAAATAAAGAAATGCAAATGATTTCATTTTACTTTTAGTTTTTTTCGATTTTAATAATGACAGTGACAGTTTCTGTAGTATCTACAGTCTGTTCCAAACGATTAGGCGAAACTAACCAGAATTTTCATTTTTGAAAGTTGTCATTAGCTATTTTTTTATATATTTTAATTGGATTTTCCTGAACAAAGTCATCAAAAGCTTCAATCAATCGGTAAATGTAACTAGAATTAAAAATCTAGTTCCGCCTAAACCAAATGAACAGACTTTAACTGCAGAGGGAAAATTTCGACCTTTTGTCTACGTTCATTTGCCTCTGTCGGTTTAATCTAGCAGCCTTTTATCCATACAAATAAAGCTCTTTAAGCTTAGGTCGAAAAAATAATTTTTTTGACTTCCTATTATGACATGATATTTTCCAAAAATAATTCCACAAATGTTTGCTCCCCCCATTTGCCAAAAGGGTCGGTCTAAAAATCCAATAAAATTGACAGTATTGTGTATTGTAATGAATGACAAAACATTTGCTTAACCAAAATTCTACTCCTCAAAAGCTTTCAACATTTTTACGGCAGACAGGCATATAAATGACGATATAACAGTGTGTTCATTATACCAACGAAACTCAAAATAAATGCCTCTAACACAAGAAAACGGTTCTATGATATGCCGATGCCTTGACCCTAACCTAAACTAAATAGTAGCCAGGAAAACATTCTTGAAATATATGTATCATATGCATTTAAATCGATCAAGTTTAAACGTTGAAAATAAAAACACGCGGATGGATAGTGTAAATAAGGTTGAGGTAGCTCAAGTGATCAGTTTTAGTGGATTCTGAGCCCCGACAACGGTTGAGCATCAGGTGATCCATCCGATCCAGGGAAGTGAAGTCATTGACCGATTCGATATGTATACAGTTCACTTTGTTGACCATTGAGATCCGTGTAGTCTGGTGTTCGTCTGCTGACGTTTCCCGCACCGCTCCGCATCAAGAACAAAGAGAAAGGTTCTCTGCTGTTAAACTATAACGGTAGACACATATTGGAACAGGACCTTGTAGAATGTATTTCTGCAACATTCTGTACTTGATATAATTACCAATTAATCAAGAACGTCGCCCGCAAAATGTAATTAACAATAAAAAGAACAAATAGCTTTGATGGTTACTCGTTTATTTCGTTTTAAAGCTTGATTTACTACGACAAATATTGTAGTTCTTTTTCGCTAAATTTAATTAGTTTTTCAACGAGCACTTTTTTCATATTGGATCGAGAAAGGTTCAAAAACGAACAGTTTATTTTTAAGATTAACCTCAATGTTGACATCTTTCTTCAGTGGCATTTATAAAATTCCTTTTGAAGAACTCTATCATATATTCTTTTTCATTCTTTCGGCAACGAGTTTGGCCGGACAGGAACTCTCACCTGATGTTCCAATTTATTCCCTAATTGTACTATTGGGCTTAAATTGGGACTTCAAACACGCGAGTTTAAATTTATTACTATTATTCCTATGAAGCGCAAATAGTCACCGTTGTTGTGCGCCAAAATTTTTAACTAACTAATTGATATTTCCTCAAGCATTCTGTAACAACCTTAGCATTATAGCATTGTATTGTGTATTGTGCATAATATTTCGTATCTCTCATTTTTCAAATTGTTGGAGGCATTGAATTATCTAAGAGAATTTATTTTGTATTTCAATGTAAAATTTTTCATATATATTATGCCACGAACCTAACAACTTAAATTTTATAAAACATTTATGATGATATTCATGACTAGTTTTGAAAAGAAGAGAATCTTGCAAATTAACACCTCCTTCGTATCAGAGTTTCGTAGGTATCTACTGCGTTAGAACAATTCTAGGTTCATTTTGACTATAATCGTGTCACAATTTTTATAAAAATCAATTTACTCAAAATTTATTTTGCCTCATTTATGCCATACATGACTTCCGCACCACTGCTCTGTTAAATTTCTTATCTTTATTTTATTTAGTTTATGAGGGGATTTTTGGTAGGAGAAACCACACATTTTATTTGTAAGAGGAGTCAATTGTCGTTACCAGCGCATTTTTTTGTACTTCCTGCATTATTGCAGTTATTGACCACCGACTTCGGTCAGTTTGTCCTCTCGTCCTTTTCATAATTTTACTATTACGCGAGCGGGAATGCCTTTAAGGCTCAGCTGTGTTGTGTGAGTTGTTCCTGTACCTAATCCTCCCACAACCAATTGGTGCAGCAGCAGACGACACAAAGGGCCCCTTCTGATGCATCGAGGCAGCACTGAGAGGTAAGTCCCGTTGTGCCATTTTGTTACCCCTATTTTACACCCGTTTACCCGAATGAACGAAACCAGCTTCCAGTCCACATCTTTACAGTCGTTTTTTCTGACGTATATCAGGAACGACGCTACACATGAAATAAAACAATATTGTTTACAAAAAATCATAAAATTCGATATTTCTCGATATAATAATGTGATTAAAAATTCCGTTTGTATAATGGTTCACATCAATGTGTTTAGCTTGCAATGTTTTCAGATATTTTGACCTACTCTGCGTTAGAGGGTGTGAAAAAAGATTTCTTGTAAATATTTTTGATACAAATCGCGTTATAATAAAAAGTTTAAGAAAAAATGCTTTCTGATCCTTGATCTACGACAAATTTCTAAACTCCTAGACAAAACTCCTCTTCAAAAACATATCTCCAAATTAACCGAACATTATAACATTATCATTCCCAAAATAGAAAAAATGTATCATAATAAATCCCCAGCATGGACGCTACTCTCTCCACAGTTTGACCTAACCCTAAAAAAATATCCTAAGAACCAAACCAGGTCTAAAATATACAAGCAAGTTTACCACGAAATAAATACCTCAACGGAATAGAAATATATACAGACGGATCAAAAACAGATGAACAAACGGGATCAGCAACCATAATAGGCGATAAAACCTATAGATACCATCTACCCAATCAGTGTAGCATCTACACAGCAGAGGTATTTAGCATACAGAAGGCGACAGAACACATAAAGACATCCAAAGAACAACACAAACACTGCATAATATACACCGACTCACTTAGTGTACTTCAATCGTATCAGCAGACCTACCCAAAAAATCCTCACATCAAAAAAGGATAAGGAAACATACACGATGCCATTAGAAACTACAAATATACAGTCACGTTTGTGTGGATCCCATCCCACATAGGCATAAAGGGGAATGAAGAAAACCAAAATTTACTGGAGCCATGATCCGAAGTACTTGACAGTTTAGCGGAACATTATAAGACAATAAACACCAACCACAACGTGTTTTAGCAGATGTAGGTTTCCAATAACTATTTTGAAGAAGTGGTGTACCTAGAGTTGAAAAATAAACTGATTTCAAGCTACAGTACTTTGTGCACTGTTTTGGGATAACGCTCGCACATAGAAAAATGTAATGTCTGACTTATAATATATGCATAGAAAGCAGACGAAAACGCAAGACAAGCAATTCAAGATGAAGTACTTAAAATAGCAATACAACCCGAAGATCAAAAAAACATAATTAAAGCAAGATTCAAAGAAGAGGGGAGCAATGAATGGACCAACACAAATATTACCAACAAATTAAGAAACATAAAAGAAACTACCCAAAACTGAACATCTACACACAGAAGGAAAGACTAGGTCACACTAACAAGACTCAGAATAGGGCACACTCTGTTAACACATGAACACATCTTCAAAAAAACACAACAACCAACATGTACCTACACTGCACAATATACCAACAAGAAAAACTAACATCCCAAATACGATGAAACGAGCCCTCGCGAACGACACAAATACAAAGACAAATATACTCAACTTTATAACACAAGGAAATCTATATAATAAAATCTAAATATCTGTTTATAACCTATTTATGTAAAATAAAACACATATTGTAAAAATCTAATTCAGTTAATATAAAACTGCATTACTCTGAATTTTGTCAAATTTTTAAACCAACCTCTCTATGAAATAGGATGAGGGAGTAGGCGCGCATCCACGTGGTTCTCACGGACTTGAACCCCCCTCCAAGTTCTCAAAAAAACACATAGTTTTTATGTGTTTTTGTGCAAATTTTACTTAATTTGTACTTAATTTTTTAAGTGAGGACCTTTTTCTAGGTCATCACTTGTATTTTGGAAGTGAGGACATTTTTTTTTTAGGTCATCACTTGTATTTTGAAAGTGATGACCTTTTTTTGGGTCATCACTTGTATTCGGAAGTAGTGTGGACCTTTTTTTTAGGTCATCACTTGTATTTTGGAAGTGATGACCTTTTTCTTAGATCATCACTCATATTTTGGAAGTGAGGACATTTTTTTAGTACATCACTCGTATTTTGGAAATGAGGACCATTTTTTTTAGGTCATCACTCGTATTTTGGAAGTGAGGACCATTTTTTTTAAGTCAACACTTGCACCTATGAGATACAGACGTTTATTATTATTTATTTTTTAGAAAACACGTCATTTTTCCATTTTCTTTTCTAAAAATTTTTAAAAAAAATTTATTATTTGGCCTAAGTTGCCGAGACTATTTTTCCTACATACACATTTATATAAATGTGTATGTAGGAACTTTATATAAATGTGAAATTTATGCTCTCTAACATCAGCCGTTTGGCCACAATTTCTACCATACAATGAGACAGACATATGAGTGATGGTACAAGATTTTCTTGGTTAAACTTTGGGGGAGGGGCTGCAACACCATTTTTTTTTTTTCAATAAACATAATGTGGGATAAAATTTATAGTATCTCCTTGCAAATTTCATCACCCCCCCTCCTGATTACACGCCTGCCTACAAAATCCTTAAAAAAACTATTATTCAGTACCGGAAAACAATAAATTAAATAAATATAACCCTTAAGTTAAAAAGTTTGTGCACCCATGGCTTATAAGTTTGCTATATGAACCTAATATTTGCCTATTAGACATCCGATATACGTGAAAAGTTAGTCTCAAACAATTTTATATAAAATCCAATTTTTATTTTTCTTTCATATCATTCACAACTGATATTTCCAAATGAACCATGCTACATTAAAAATAAACGAAGTAAAAACTTCTGTAAAATCCAATCCTTAAATTAGCGAAGACAGTTCAGAAGAATAGGAAAAAACTTTCGTCTCTGAGAAGAGTTGGTTCATAGCGATGTCTGCAAAGTTTTAGTTTGAGATATACATACATAGTAATGGTAATATGCGCAGGGGTAGCCTATATCTAAGTTCTGTGAAGCAATTGCGACGGCCACTGATGCTAGGCTAGTGTCCCTGCTTCTGTCGTCTGCAAATATAAGTGCATAATGTCCTGCTGCCGCTAACATGAGCGCACTTTTTGTCACTCGAAACTTGCTGGCGTGTTAATGTATGCTAATTATAAATGCGACTGTTGAAAATTTAGTTGCAACTAAAAAATATAAAATACTAAATTAAGATTAAACTTCTGACAAAACGAATTATTGCCAATTATATATAGGTAATATATAATATTTTGAAAACTTAATGTCTATAGTGGAGACCAGGGATAGTTGTCACAAGTTTCATAATTTTGTGTTACAAATCGGTACGAATTATTTGTCACTTGTGACAATAAAAAACAGGAACTGTCGTAAAAGCAAACAGCTATTTTGACCGACACCCCATTCAAAAAAACAAATAGAAGAAGATAAAAAGGTAATACAAGAGAAAAAACTTAAGAAAACCCTGTTCAAAAATTAATAAATTATTTGTTTAATTTTTATTAAGAATTTTATGTAAAAACAATATCATGTCAATAAAAATTAACCAGGTTTCATGAATGAATGTGCTGATTTTTTATCATTTAAACTTACAGTTTGAAAATCGTCAATGGTTTACATGTAACATGTTTCCCCATTTAAAATAAATGTGACAACTAACTCCAAAGTGTCTGAAAACAAACCCCATAATCGAGGCCATTTGTCATAGCTGCAGTGAAATTTTATAAATTTATAATTATCTATTATTAAGTTATTAGAAGTCTAATTCCATGCCACTTCATACTAAAAACTCCAAACCTTTAAGTGTAGAAAAATTATATTAAATAATACCGTAAAAAAAAAAATAAATAAAAATTGACATGTAAAAAGTGTGACAACTATCCCCGGTCTCCCATACTGAATACAACCGGAATGACAAATCCTATGATGAAACAAAGAAAGAAAGAGATAGGTAACCAAACTTATGTACGACTACAAAGCATGATCCTTAAAGCTGGGTCCAGATTAGCAAGTCAATCCTGTAATGTACCGCGTAACGTAATGCTCGCTTGAAATTTACGTGGCGCGAACGTATTGCAAACCTGTGAACAATCCGAGAGTGGATCATGCTATGAACATACAAAAAAAAATCAGTTAAAGAGAATTCTAAATACACAGTGCAAGTCATTTTATGTTAAGTTTCTTAGAAAAAATGACAGGAGTATATTTTGCCGAGGAAGACAAACACCTCTACTGCACGTGACCATAGCAGTAGTATTCCTCCGCCAATGTGACTTAAAAATCACAGTTGAACGTTCGAAACGCTGACAAGCAAAACCAAAATTGTTATTTAGTTAAATCTAAATCAATATATATTTATCATTTTCTGTAATTTGTGAGTGGTCGAATAATAAAATGAACTTAAATCTTTATAGTGTGCGCTAATATGAGTCCGCTATAGAAGCCATTTATCAATATATTTTTTATTAATTTAATGAAGATTTAGATACGAAGCAAATGTAGAAAAAATTGCTATGATTTTTTATTTATATTTTCTTATGACGTCATTTTCGCAAATTATTTAAATTTAGTTTAAACAAATTAAATGGTACTCTTAGTACTCAAATATCGAATAAAAATGATTATCGAAATTTTGTTGATTTTGATGTGATTATAGAAAAAAATGTCTCGTAGACATCCCGCTTTCTGTTGACTTCTTATAACCTAAAAAACCCTGAAATGTGTGAAAATTCACTGGGTTATATCTAACTTTATGCATAATAGTTATTTAAGTCGCTTCAGCTAAATATGAACGTAACAATTGTTTTGATAGGTATATTTATAAGTGCTGTTAAAATTACTAATATTGACACGTGTATGACACGTGTTTTACTAGGATTAAAATAATAGGTTATTATCTATACACCATTTGTTTAACAAGCTTAGATCACGGTTGGTTATTTCAGACAATAGCTCAGAGTTGACTGCATAAGCTGTGTCATCGGCATATGTGAAGAGCTTTCCCTGGGTATTATTAGCCACATCATTATAACATAAAATATATAACAACGGAGCAATTACTGATTCCCTGGAGCACTGCGATATTGGTATTTCACTCCTATAAATGATTTATTTCTCTTGGATAACTTAAAATCAAAAAAATTAAATAATTCAAACAATTATGGGTTGCGTATATAGGTTGTATCATGACGTATAATATAAGGCTGAGCCTACTAAATAATACACATATGAAAACAATATGAAAAATTGAAAACAATATTATATTTTTAATTTCAAAAAAGACACACACTACTTTGGCTATATATACAAAAAATCCATAACATTACTAACCATAATATAGCCATGAATTAAAAAAAGAATTAACTTTCAAAATAAACAAAAACCGCAATATTTTCCAAAAACGAAATCTGATCACAAATTCCTCTCATTCCTTACTGGTTTAATAATATTAATATTAAAAATAATAATAATAATATATTTATTGAAGTTCTTCGTAGCAGAATACAGTAACTTAAGTCAAGATACAATCATACATAAGAGAACAATCATCTTACATTTTTTTAGCTGTTTGATACTATCAATGAACTCATCCATGATATAGAACGCATGTTCTAAAAGAAATGATTTAAGTTTTCTTTTAAATGTGGCATCATTGTAATTTTTTAGTTCATTGTGTAGTATATTGTAGAAATTAGTACCTAACGCTGTAGGCATGCGCTGGGTGACTGTATACTTACATAGTGGCGTACGGAACATGTCTTTATTTCTTGTATTATAATCATGGACATCAATATTCTTGACTGTTTTGTTACAATTTTGTTTGGTATACATTAATAAATATAAAATATGGAGGGATGGGACCGTCAAGATATTTAAGTCTTTAAATAAGTTTTTACAATGAGCAAGGGGCATGACTGGCTATGATTCTTACAGCTTTTTTTTTGTATTATAAATATTCTCTTCCAGTAGTATGAATTGCCCCATAACTCAATGCCATAAGTTTGATCAATCTATATTATTTAGAATTATTCAGAATTTTAGTTTAAGGGTGCGGAGCAGTATATTTTTAGTACATTTTTAGAAAAAATAGTGTTAAAAGAAATAAATTATAAAAAACTAATTTCTGTTCTTTAATCTACGTCTCAGGAGCCTTCTTTGAATACCACTCAATACCTTAAAAAAAAAACAAAAATTCTATATTTTTTGAAACACTAACCTGATCATAAATTCGTATTGAAGCTTTTCGGTTCTTATTAATGTGCATTATTGAGATTTTTGGCAAATTTTTAGATTAACTGCTCTAGAAAATAGGGTGCGAGCCAAAAGTTTTTTGATATAGTTTTAGGTTGAAATTTATAAAAAAAATATTTTTCATAAATAAAAATTTGCTTGTTTATCCACGCATTAAGAGGTTTCATTTGATATCCCATTCAAAAAAAATTTTAAATATGTATTTTTTCATTAAATACATGATATTTATGTCGTGATGTCGTGTGTTTTTGAACTCTATATTTTTCCTATATGTGGGTCAAAAGGTTGTAAAGCATGCCATATTTCAACTTTCTATGTTCAGCCATTATGCTACAATTTCTACCTTACATACACACACATGAGTGACGTCATGAAGTGGTTTTTTGTGGTCATACCTACAAAATCCTAAAAAGATAAAAATTGCATTTTTTAAGGCTATTTTTTTAATTTAAAAAAATAATAATTCAAACAGGTTAGAGAGAAAGACAGTAATTTTTGGATTCTTCATATCTTGTTTAGTCAAAAAAAAATTGGAGACTTAATCAGCCAGCTAAAATTTTTTGTGAATCATCTAAAATGGATGAAAAATCAAAAAAATTGTAACGGAAAATAAAAATTTCTCTATTTGGATGAATCTATTTAGGAAGCTCATCGGTAAATTTAAATCAAACAGAAAAAAAATCTATAGCTAGATATTGCAGGTTAGTAAAAGGTAATACAAAATGTTCAATTTACTTTGAGTAGCCCCAAATATCGACGTATGTACCTCCTGGGATACTGGGATATGCGTACATTACTTTGGAAACTACTATAGAAATCGTCGGATTGTACTGATCATCAAATTTTATCATATATTTTCATTTTACTTCAACTGCACCACGACATGTATCTACTGCAAAATCCGAAATATCTATTTCTTGCTTGTATTCGTTTCCATTTGTGTCATTAAAATAAATTTGGTTTCATACTTTGTTTCTTTAAAATGTAATTTGGTGCACCTTGCAAATTTAAATAAAATTTAGAAAGAAAAATAAATGAAAACTCAAATCTTTGGTACTAAAAGGATACGCAATGAGCTATAAACAAAATATAATCCTTTTAAAACATAAAGTTTATCTATCCTGTTATAAAGTATATCATAGAAACTAGTGGCATAAACACTGTTATTTTAGAGAAATGCATCCACGTTGCATTGTATAAAAGAGGGTAAAACCATAACTTGTACCGAATGTCACAGGTTAGATGTCGCGTCTAATGCAGCGAATATTTTTGTCCGGTGATCCGCAAAGGTGTTATAGAATCTAGGCCGAGCTACGAGTCACGTGCCCAACGACAGGGGTGGTTACCGAGGGTTAGACAACGCGGCGTCGACTCTCATCGAATACCTCACGTGCTTTCGATCGGAAAATTCGTATTGTTTAAAAATGGAGCTAATTTTACTGTTTTTTTTTTACTACTTTATGTATGAATATTTTACTAGTTTTTTACACAGGTTTAGTTTTTTACTATAAAATGTTAGAACCAGTAAATATTTAAAGCAATTTTTTCAACATCGTGGTTTTTAGCGTCTTATTTATAAATACAATATTGACTTAACCTCTGTATCTGTAATGATCACTAACAGGATCAATAAAATATTATTATTACTATTATGATTTACATACTACATAATAAAATTGACAATTTTTTATTAAGGTTAGTAAATGACAGTCTGGGTCTCACACCGAGCGCTCATTAAAGTAACAAGGGAGTCGGGAGTCGGAACTATCTACTGCCGACTCTTCCATTCATTTTTTATCAAGGATGAGAACAAATCGAAAACGAAAACAAAATAACGATATTAACAGAATTCCTTAAAACACGGACACAGGCACGACATTTTGTTTTTTGTTCAAGAACGAAAAAGAAATTAAAAATATTCCTTATCGGTTGTAACCGATTTTCCTTCATGTTTTTCAGTATAAAATTTGATTAATACTCCTCGTATTAACAGGTTAATACGATGAGACAATAAAGATGTTTCTTTTACTGATATCCATTATATCTCCTTCTGTATATTCTGTTTATTATTTTAGCGAAACTAAACTGGATTTTTGTTTTCTCAAGTTGTAACGAGCTCCGTGATTATTTCATGTTTCATTTTCGCAGTCAAAATCTAAATGTCCAAAGGAATATATATATATATATATATATATATATATATATATATATATATATATATATATATATATTCCTTTGGCTCCTATGAGGAGCATAGGGCTTCCACGAAACTGTTCCAGCGTATTCTATTGACCGCAAGATGTTTAATCTCCAGCCACGATTTTCCATAATTCCTCGCTTCTTGAATAATTGTTTGTCTCCAGGTTGTTTTTGGCCTTCCGATTTTGCGTGTGCCTTGTGGATTCCAATCCCAGGCCATTCTAGGCACGCTAGTCCGCTCTCTCCTCAAGACATGTCCTATCCATTTTCAATTGCGCAATTTTATTTCCTTCTGGATGTCTGTTTGGTTTGTTCGTTGCCATAGCTCTGCGTTAGATATTCTTTCCGGCCAGAATACTCGGATGATTCTGCGGAGACATCTGTTTACAAAGGATTGCAATTTGGAAGAGTAATACGCGTAACCTTCCAGGTCTCACATCCGTAGAGTAGCACCGATTTCACATTTGTGTTGAACAAGCACAGCTTTGTGTTTCTTGAGATATAATTGGATCTCCAGACAGCATTTAACATACCGAAAGCTTGCCTGGCCTTGTTCAAAGCGTTGCTCAATATCCAGCATTGCTCCTCTATCTTTGGCAATTATGCCAAGGTAACAAATCTCATCTACATCATCAATATCTTCCTGGCCAATTTTTAACTGTCTTGTTTTGGTGGTGTTTATACGCAGGGTTTTTGTTTTATAGATATTAATCTCGAGTCCTGTTAGTTTAGCTAGTTGAGTAAGTTAGTTCAGATTGTCCTGAAGGGAATCGAATTTATGAGCCAGCATGCAGATATCGTCTGCATAGTCTAGGTCTGTTAAATGGTGTTGGAGATCCCACAATATACCATTTCTGTTCACACTTGTATGTGTTAGGATCCAGTCAAGGGCTAAAATGAAAAGCAGCGGAGATAACGGATATCCTTGTTTTACCCCCGATTTAATTGGGATTGTGTTGGAAAGGAAAAAATGACATTATGAAAAATAGAATATAAAAAATACAATGAAAATTTTTTAAACTATATATTCGACTTTTTACCGACCGTCAACATATATGTATAAGGGAGATATTGTGATCATACCGATTTTGACATTTCGAGATTTCGATGGATCTCCACGAATTGAGGTCTCTACATAACGTTTTGACTATTTTAGCATCATGTCTGTCGGTCTGTCTCTCCGTCTGTCTGTCTGTGTGTCTGTCTGTCTGTCTGTCCGTCTGTGTACACGTGCAGAGCAAATTAGGCTGAAAGGATTTTTATGAAACTGCATATTTAAGCTTTTGACATCAATGACACGAGTTGATCAACTTTTGGTAAAAATCGGTTAACTAGAAATGGGAGTTTACTCGTGTCAATTTTAAGATTTTTGCGAATATTTAGCAACAGAAAAATATTTCGAAAAAATTTATTGAACAAAAGTTGCTATAAATGCAATAACTAATAACTTTTATTTGAGACGTATTTTGATAAAACCAAAAATTTCGACAAATTTTTGTAAAATTTAAAAAAAAAAATTTTTTCATTCTTTTATGTAACGTTTCCATGGTCATGATAAATAATATCTCTGTTAGAAAATATTAGGCCAAGTTATTTCTACTCTGCTGCTAGAATGTATTTTATACAAGTACTTTACGATGGCGGTCGGTCCTGTGGTGGCCACAACTGATTGTTTTCTATATGTTACAAAAAATCAAGATGTAATGAAAATGACATTTTATAAAAACAGCTCATCCCAACCCAAAATATTGAATTTAAGTACAGTCTGTTTCTTTGGATTTAGTGCGACTAGTTATTGAAGTCTAATAAATTTTAAAGATCGAATTAGGATTTTTGTCATTTTGTTTAACAAAAGCCCATTTCGATCGTTGAAAAGTGAACTCGTGATAATTTAAGTAAATGTAAATTCCATTTGATTCCGCTTAAACATTTGGAATAGATTTTACGATTTACGAGTGAAAGGAGTCAGGAATCGATTATTTTTCTGCCGACTCCCCGCCGTCCCTGAAAGAAGCACTGAATGAAGATATGATTTAATAAGTAACGTGGTTTGTGCATATTGGTATGATAAAGTTTAGGCTATTCTTATTTTTTGTAATTTCCATGCCTGAACGGGATTTGAACCCGAGACCTTAGCAACACAGAACACATGTGTTACCACTACGCTACGCCGGTCGGCTAAATTTCCATTTGTCGACCGGGAAATTTCGTTATTTATAACCCGTGTTCCGGGGAACCAAAAATAATAAACAAAACCTCTGGTCACTATTAACATGAAAGTAGAATAGCCATGATTGTTCTGCCTCATTTAAAGGTCACATAGACACTTTACTTCCACATTTTACTTTCTCGCAAAACGTAAATTATGTTAAGGTATTGTGAAAAAATTCGTTGAGCAACTCCATAAAATATAGGTTAAAAAAAGAGTAAGCTATAAAACTTCGGGCTCTTTTCGTTCAACAAAAGTTTCTAAAAGTGTCAATTACAACCCTGTCCTTCCATATAAGTTCATGGCTCACATAAAATAAAGTTCTCCATGTTTCACAAGTTCTTAGGTTGGAGACCTCTGATCTATGCAACTTCGTATCTCCTTAGAGATTTTCCTCCCGATAGGAGTTCATACGTTATATGACAACGTTAAATCTAATTATCAACATGTTTATAGCTAATCAAGTGACTTATCTTTTTAATCAAAGTCCAGACAATCTATTACATCCACAATTAGATCAAGGGTTCATTGTTGCTCAAGTACCACCAGACGACGGCGAGACACTGAACTAAAAGTTCAATCACGAACACTTTGTTCGTTATGAGAATCGGACACTGCGGGCTCGACACTACCATTTACATGAGGGGAGACGACACTTCAAATAATTGTTATGATTATTTTATTTAGCTGCAACTCTTCAAGATAGTTAAACTTAATCTAGGAAACATATGTGATAGCTAGTGATGTGCCGGATCACATAAAAGCCAGATCCGCGGATACAGATACGGATTATTTGAGTCCTGATCCGCGGATACGGATAGGATTTTTTTTTAAATTTAATTTGTAGCAAACCACTTATATTTTTTAGTTATTAAAATTTCTTTGGTGTAGCGAATTACCGACATTTACAATGAGTTACCGGCAGAATAAATTTTATTATTTTGTTATGAATTTTCTTTTCAACGTATGGTCAGAAGTGGACAATGTACATATATTACACCCTCAAGCAACTACGAGACCATTAATAAGAAACCAGGCCACATATGATCAAGAAATTTCAGTAAACTGCCTCTAACAACCTTTTTACGCGATCTCTAACCAGCGTAAACAATCGCCGACAATATATAATTATAGGCGCTCGTTTATAAGCACTAGAAAAAATCATTCTATTTGTTCGTACCTGACACACAATTCAGTCCAGAATAACTCACTTATTGTCTCTGATGAAATTAATTTTACTCTAATATTTAATGTATACTAGACCAGTGTTTCTCAACTGAAACGTACCGCGGTCCAGTCAAATATTTAAATTTCTACCGCGGACCCCTAAAAATAAATGTACTATTAAACAAATTGTATATGTAAATTATACATATATCTTACTAATTAAAAATCACTGAAAAATGAACAAAATACACAGAAAATTAACAAAAAATCTCAAAAGTAATAATTTATAAGCCTTTCGCGGACCACTAAAATTTTGCAAAGGACCACCAGTGGTCCGCGGACCACCAGAAGAGAAACACTGTACTAGACCGTTCGAAACCACCGGCAAGTAATGTGATTCTCGACTAAACATCAGTTTAAACGTAATATTAAAATTTACTCCACCGTTTGTAAATACAAGCTTATATGACGCTAATTTATCTATATGATACCCGTTTAAGATCCGCCTTCGAAAAACGGATACGGACCCGGATACGGATTTTTATTTTTTACGGATAGTGCGTGGATACGGAGACGGATATCCAGTACACCACTAGTGATAACATTTTCTCATTACTGAGTACAGTGATTTCCGCACATACACCTGTGTAGTGCGGGTTGCGTGAATCACAAAGATGAATAGGACCTACAATTTATCGTGGATTCCGAACAACTTTTAATTATTTTGGAGGAAATTGCCATAAAAAAATTACCTTGGTAGCAAATCTCCCCTTTCCATGGGAAACCGACTGGTAAAGTATTTGAAAAATGTTTGTCGGCATCGGTAATTGAACGTGACACAGCTAACCACTGCGCCACAGTCATTCTCTAAACATTAACACCGTTTAATTGTAGTTGAATTTATACTGATTCACAAAAACATAATTGCCATTAGTACATATCTTGTATACCAATAGTTTTATTTATTTATTTTTTTATTTATTTATTTTTATTTATTTATTTATTTTTATTTTTTTGTTATACATAAAATCTTAACATAGAATGCTAATAATAGCTCTGCAGGAGAATATGAAATGCATAACTTGGATACTGCAAAAAGTGGAGTTATAGACATTGCAAAAGTAGAACTGAGTTAGGTAAATCATCAGAAGAACAGAAGAAAGGCGGGCAACAAATATTGACCGATAGCGTTCCAGATATGACAAAATAGCGTATGCCAACCTAATCTTATAATATAATGGAGATAGCCGATAAACGGACAATTCGACAAACCAAAATTCTAGACTGGAGTCCGTATGAACAACAAAGAGGAAGTGGAAGGTCACCAATGCGTTGGTATGATGAATTGAAAGGAACTGCTGGGCTAACTTGGCTCCACACAGATAGAAATAGAGTTGATTGGAGAGTTGATTTAGGTCTTTATTCAGAAAGGGATGTAAGAGGCTTAAGAAGAGGAAGAAGTCGACCACCACTGTTTGAGATTGTAAAGAACAGTGTAATTTGAAAGCAAAAATAGACACTCTTTACTATTGGTAACGTAAAAGTCTGATGAAGAAAAAGATACCAATGCTAACTCACAAGGAAGAAAAAACTGGAGCAAAATAAAAAGAACTGGGGACACACAGTCCTAGAAGAGAGCGGAAAATCATTCAGGGAATGCCAAGAATCGAGTCCGCTGAAAAACTTTAAAAACTCTCTCGGTTCCTAGGAGAATACGAGCCCTAAAATGTATACCAATACTCGTTTGATCTTATCGAAGATTTATTTTTCAGAAAAACCACTATTTTAATCAACATTTAAATTTGCTTCAGATTACTGTAGTATCAAAGGTTATATGAGTAGTTCTAACATTTTTGTTTGTAATGTTTTTCAAATACATGCGTAATATTCGCCTTTCTAGGCCTACTTTGACGATTATTACTATTATTATTATTATTTTTTTAATCACACGTTATAATAGAATATGGTATCATTGTTATTGTTTTGTCGCCACAATTAATACACGAAAATAGATCTTATTTATGATTCGACAGGATACATGAAAGCCACGTAGTTAGCGAAACATTTTGACTGGCTTTATTATCTCCATACCTATAGGTATTTATTTTAAGCATTAAATACTTGACTGAACAGTATCGAAGGGTGAAAATTCCCAAGTGATGTCCGGGATAGAACCCGCGTCTCTGTGCTCCGTTGAGCCAGGGCAATTCTATTAGTAGTACATAGATAAGTATTAATTATTGAAGGTTAACTCGATCATTGATCAGATTTGCACAGCATCGAAAGGCGAAAATGCTAAAGTAGGATCAGTAGGGATTGATTTACAGCAGCTCTGGAAGGTATTCATCAATAACTAAATATCAAAACTACTGTGTATGTTTCATATTTCGACTAAAGAAAAGGAAACCTACTTCCCAACGCCTCGGAAAGTTATGTTGGTTAAATATGTCTGAGAGAAGATACTTGTAGTGCATGTTTCATTCACAAAACGATCTATAAGAAGATCATATAAGAACAGCAAAAATATTAGAAACTTACATATGCTTCATATTCCCGAACACAGTACAACCTTATTCAAAAAATAATGTTCGTACATAGCCACGACGGTCAAATATAACATAATACATAATACACGGTACATAATATTGTCCAATTCAAGCAGCAACTCCGCCAAAAAATGCTCCTCATGTGCACTACATAGATCGATCCGTGTTCAATTAGACTGTGCATTGCAAAATAAACATATTAATTCTATAAGTATTATAAAAAATAAACTGTATTATTACGTGTTAAAAGTAAAATATTCTATACATTCAAAGCTTCTTATTCGCGGGTAATACGCTTAGCCAGTATACCACGAATACGGAATAGTGAATACAGGATGGTAAATTGTATAGAGTTATAGGAGATAGATTCCAAGATTACAAAAAACATAAATATTACCAAAAACTTTTAACCAGATCTGCTTCAATAAATCAAAACATAATTATTTTTGGTTTAGGTATTGGCTTAGGGAATATGTTTTTTTTTTTACGATTATTTTTATTATTTCGCCGCCTTTAACTCATCCTTCACCACGGTTTGATATTCAGAAGTCGCTTCATAATTCCATGCCTTCCTTCCATTGATAGATCATTTTTTACGAAAACGTTAGAAAGATCAGTTAGTCTTAATCCTTAGCTCAGATTTGTTAAAGTCAACGATACCTTTTCCAAACTACTTGTGGATTTTTCAACCGGATCTTCGGCGTTGAGCATAAGTTCAAAGCAAACTTTATTTAAATCTTCATCTTGAAACTCGAGCAACTCCAAAACAAAATATGAGTTCATTCGAGATGCGCCTGAATGTTTAAATTTTTTAACTTGATGACAAAACTTCTTTTAATTTTATTGAACATCTAGAAAACCCGCGACTAATGCATTTATTAGCCGCGAATAAAGAAAGCGGTCACAAATATTATATTAATGTGCTGCTCGACTAAATAACAATTTAGAAGTAGAGTAAAATTCACTTCACCTCGAGCATTTTTAAACGCAAGCTCTTACAAAAACTAATTCGAATCTATCTATATTATAACCGTTTAAGATACGCCTTGGAAAAACGAATAAGGATCCGGATACGAATTTTTATTTTTTGCGGATCATCCGTGGATATGGATATCCGGCACATCACTAGTTTTAGGTCTCCACTCGTAGTGCTTTTTGTCCATCGGCCACAATATCTTATAAATCTTCTGCCCAAGCCTATGATTTTTTTTTTCTCAAAAACTGAAATAGTTAGAAGTATAACGTTTTCTTTTTACCGACCGCCAACATATATAAGGAAGGTATTGTGTCCATACCAATTTTGACATTTCGAGATTTCGATGGATCTCCACGAATTGAGGTTTATTTTTAGCATGCTGTCTGTCGGTCTGGATACCTTAAAGGATTTTTATGAAACTTCATATTTAAGCTTTTGACATCAATGACAATTATAGAGTTGATCAACTTTTGGTAAAAATCGGTTAACTAGAAATGGGAGTTTACTCGTGTCAGTTTTAAGATTTTTGCGAATGTTTCACAAAAGAGAAATATTTCGAAACAATTTATTTAACAAGAGTTGCTATAAAAGCAATAACTAACTAATAATTTGAGACATTTTTTGATAAAGCAGCAAGAATTTAACAAGTACTTTGTGATGGCGGTCGGTCCTGTGGCGGCCACAGCTGATTTTTTGTTTTACGTAGACTTTATTTATTGACGCTTTGAGACCTTTATAAGCGTCATTAATATATTACACAGTTATCTCCGCGAATATTGAAACAGCGACTAAGAAACTTTAATTGAACTCGATTTTCTAATTTGTAAAATGTAAAACTTACGTGGTAGAGCAGTGTAAACTGAACCTTACTAATAAAGAGATTTACTTATTATTAATATTATTATTATAAAAAATAACGATTTGCCAAAGTATCACCCTATAACTACCAGACCAGACCTTGCCTATGGTGTCGATTGCTCATCATGAATAGCTCTGATTAAAAGCAAGCCAACACTTACCTGAAAAAGAAAAACAGTCATTAATTCATTGCACATTGATACTGCTAATGGTCTGTAGTGGTGCAAACCCACTACAGTTTAAAAGTAGTTTACTTAAACTGTAGTTTACCTTAATCAAAGTTTTATTTTAACGCCTATAGAACACCAATAGTTTATGTATGGTTTAACTTAATTCGAGATCGCATAGATCTTGGTTATAAATCTAGGGATTTTCCTATTTTGCTACTAACTTTTGCTGTGTTTGTCGTTATGTTACTAGAAAGTTTGTTACTTTTGTGTTATTATGTTGAACAAGAAGTGTTTTTATTCATTGTTTATGTTTATTTATTTGAGATTGTCTATTTAACTGTTTCTATCCATTTTTACTTAATAATTTATGAATAAGAAAAAAATAAATAAATAATTAAGTAAATAAACTAGATTTATTTTTAAGAAAAATTAACTGTTTAATTTTAAATTTGCTCAATAGCTCTACAATGTTAAAGGTTATGTGAGCAGTTCTAACGTTCCAAATTTATTTAGAGACAAACGTGATTTTTTTTTTTTTTTGCAAAATGAAACTCTTGAAAATGTTGTTACATCAAAATTATCATAAAGAAGTGCCCTTTCATAATTGTTTCTTACTATTCTATTTTCTATAAAATCTCCTGCTAACTCTAGCAAGCCTGTGGCTGCAAGCGTTTGCTGCTTGTCCGCTAAGCAAGGGCACGGATATGAGAGTTCAATTCCTGCTTATGTCAAATAATTTGTGTAAAAATATTTATACAAATTACAGATTCTGCTTAGCCGTTCGCAGCCGGTTATAAACTGTAGGTGCCTTTCTGTATACGCTAAAAAATGGACGTAATACTGACCATTTTACTCCTGAAGCTACATAGATTGAAAACATGGTCATGAAACACGGAAACAGGAGGCCTCGGACCTCTTCAGGCTGTCGTGCCAATTATGATGATAAAATCTACTACATATAAAACATTCAAATCATCTGCAAAATCATATTCTTTGCATGTTCCATAATAAGATAGAATAGGATGACCTTTTCTTAAGAAGGCAATGCGGGACAAAGCAGGTCGTCATTTTCCAAATATAAGTGAAGAGCAAAAAAAAGGTCCTCACCTCCCAAATCCAAGTGAAGAACAAAAAAAAAGTCATCATCTCCTCAACTAGTATTTTATAAAATCCCAAAGCGACAGATGAATATAAGTCAATTGAACACACGACATTCGATTTCACATTTCATTTTTATTGTTAATGATTAAATATTAATATTATTTGATTATCTATTATAACAATGTTTGTAATTATTTTATGTGGTGTATATGTAAACGTTTTTCGTTATTTTATTGATTTTTTTGTTCCAATGTACCTATAATCGCTTCACTAATAAACAAACTTATTAGAACAAATCATTCTTTTTCCCTACCGACATCGAGATATACCGAAGTATAAGATTGTTTAAAATATCCAAAAAGATCAAGATATACCAAGTTATCTCATAGATCAAAACAAAAATATAAAAAAATCTCAAAAATTACCAAACATAATTTTTCTCATAATTATTTGATTTTGAAAATCTATATAAATAAATCTGAAAGTCTGTATTCTGTCGCTGACCAACCGCTGACCACCCCTGACCAACCGCTGATCAACCGTTGACCAACCATTGACCAAACGCTGAACTTATATGCTAGGATAAATAACAAATAAAAATTAAATGTGAGATCAAATGTCGTGTGTTCAATTGACTTATGTTCATCTGTCGCTATGATAATATGTCACAGTGTTCATTTGTTGTGTGTTAAAATGTGTCTATGTTCATCTGTCGTATGTTCAATGTCGTGGAACCATATTTTTAAATTAAGTAACCTGCTGAACTGACACTATAGTTGGTTAGTTAGAATTTTTGGCGCGCTACAACGATGGCGATTTGCGAACTGACACTTTAAATGTTAGACTATTATCTGTATAGTGTTAGAATGCACGTTAAACCGTACCTCATCAACGGTTTAAATTAACTACAACTTAAGTAACTTAGCTTAGAGAGCAGTGCAATCAAATTTAGCATAATTTTTAATTAAACTTTGTTTTTCTTCGAAACTCTACTGGTGCAAACCGTCATTAGTCGATTACTTATGAAATATTTTACTTATTTCATTTATTTCATCAGTGTTTAGAAATCTTTTCTGAAAATGTCTCTCGATGAGTTTTCTTGTTAAATTGAAAACTGTTTCTCAGTGTGGTAACGTGTTAGAATGGATGTAGAATTTGGACATTTCTTTTCGAAAAATCGTTGTAAGGATTGAAATTGAATGTTGTTTGGCTAGGTATTGGAAACCAGAGAAACTACTATAAAAAGACGATGAGTAGTTTAGAAAACTCACGGATACAAACGAATATTATGTTGGAGGAAATTGAAGCACTTTCTGAAAATACTTTTCAGAATATTTTGGTTTTATTAAAATTCTTGAACATTGTGGAAAGTGCAATGATTATAAATTGATATATTTAGAATAAGTTACATTGTTTGTAAATGCATATGCTCTACAAACAGCATGAATGCTTGGATCAATTCAACTGAAAATAATCCAAAGAAACTACAATTTACAATTCAATATTGAAACTTTTTATTGCCGCTAAAAAATCGCATTTCATAAACATTGTTAAAAGCATCATAAAGATATTAACAATCTAAAAATTATAAACTAGAGAACAAGTTAAAACAGTTTTTTGTGAACATAAATTTCCATTTACAAGAGAGAGAATTCCTAGTAGCTTCATTTCTATTTTGTACATTAAAAATACTACAGATTCTCGTTTCACACGGTACGATTAATTAGGTTTAAACAGGCATAATAATTACCATAGTCAACAGCGTTACATGATTAAATGTTAGGCATAAGATCCCGTAAATTGTTGTCGGTGGTTAGATACTCCGATCCACTGATTTTCTGCAGTTTTTACTATGTAGTTGCTCCATCTCAAAGTATATCATCCAAGACTATATTTATTAGTTTTAGGTAGTGACGTTCTGGAAAAGATATAAAGGTTGGCCTTTATACGACCCGCGGATACAGATACGGTTACGTATTACGAGGGACATTAATAGGGACATAACACGAATATTAATACACTTGTCTCAACGATGAACTAGTTTTTTTATACCTGATGCAAAGAAATCTTTGTCTTCCTCGTTGAGCCAAATCTGGACTGTAGGGAGGATGAGGTAGTATCTCCCAACCCATTTTTTCAATAGAGCAATATCAGGCATTTTCTATGAGATCCGCGACGTTTTTCTCTCATTGCTGGCTTTATTTTGTTCATCAGCATGTCTGAGTAGTAGGCACTGTTTGTTGTACGCTGATAAACTCGTCAATGCGGGTTTCAAGCGAAGGAGTTGACACTTCAACTGACCTGCCTGGACGTTGCTCGTCAGTCACTGAGCTTCGAACATTTTTGAACTATTCTATCCACTTATAAAAATTTCCGCGATTCATACAATTTTCACCATACTGTAAAATTATTCGAGAAAAGATTTTAGCCGGTTTTTTACCTTCAGAAAGCAAAAACCGGATCAATTAATGACACGCCATCGTTAAATGCAATTTTGATGTTACAAACAAAACAATATTTATCCGTCAGGTGTTCTCAGCTCATCCCAGTGATGCCAACCTAAAGTCATGAAAGTACCAAACTCCTCCTACAAACCGTTTTTTTTTTACATCAATTTGTCTCTTTAAACAATTATTGAATGTCCCTCATATTTGCATCCTGATTCGCGGATACGTATCTTGCATTCAAGCATTTGATTTAACTCATCAATCGTATTTCTGCAAGTATCAACAACCTTTCACAGTCTGAAAACTTTCCAGATTTATTTTCAACAAATTTAATTCCTTTCAAAAAATTTGTAATCTCTCTTTTATCATAATATTTAACATGTACATCTTTGTATTAATACTATGAATGTACAAATAATATTAATTAATTGTAATATTTGTTACCAGTGCCTAGCTATAATTGGGCAATTTTTGCCTGTTGCGTGGCCCAAATAATATAAATTAATAAATAAATAAATAAGAAGAAAAACGAATGACATTGAAGTGATAGTTTGATGTATCGCACGGTTCCTACAAACAAAAACATGCTAACTGACACATAATTTAGTTGAGTTCAAAATCCTGACTCATTGTCTTTGATTAAATAAATCTTACTCTAATATTTAATGTATACTAGACCAGTAGTGCCAACGTTTTCCCATAGTATGGCCAAACTATATTAAATGTTTCACGTGCGTATTGAGTTGGATCAGGCGAAGGGAGGAAAGAAATTTCGATAATCACTTGAGGACATGGGAGTAGTAATTCCAAAAATCATTTAAAATGTGGAAGCAGAAATTTTGTACGGGTCGTAGGTTAGACACAACTGATCAAGACCATTCGAAAAGTACCGGTAAGTAATGTGCTGCTCGACTTAATATCAATTTAAAAGTCAGAGTAAAATTGACCCCACCTTGGCATGCATATGTAGTATTTTTGTAGACATATAGGAAAAGTCTTCAACTACGTTTTTCTCGAAAAAACAGTTTTGTTTTTATATTGAGTTAAGTACCAAAAACAAATGTTTTTGGTACAAACATAAATTTAGGATTTTATAAAATACTAGCAGAATACCCTTTCTTCTCTCGGAATTAGTTTAATTTAATTCAGTTAAGTTGATTATAAGATAAATAATAATGTTTTTTAATAATTCTTAGCAATTCTAAAAAATTTCTTTGTACGCAACGTTTGTGGTCTTCCTATTCGAATCCGCCGAATAAAATCTCTAAAAGCATGAACTCTGTACCTAATTATCGTAGCAGCCCTTGATACGTAAGGAAAGAAGGCGGCAAAGGGAGAGGTTAAGGGAGGAACAGACCGGGTACTTCAGCTAGTTAATAATAAAATGGTTGATTACATTTGTGATTGAAATCATCATATAGTATTGATGGCGTAATATCGTAATATGTCGTTGGTGACGTTTGTATCTTTGATAAAATTTATTATTCTTGCGGAGGTTTTCGTATTATTGGCTACAGCTTCTGCTATTGTATTAGGGGATACTATATTTGGTTCTTTGTGTAGTGTATCTGTTGTGTAGAATATGTTTGACGGTTGTTAATTCGTTGCAGTCCTCACTTATTTTCCTCTTTAATTTTGAGAGTAGGTGTTCGTGAGTGATCTTGGTGTGCCCTATTCGAAGTAAGATTAATCTGCTCATTTCTAAATCCCATATTGTGATGTTATTCTTTATGTTTTTCCAATGTGTCTGCATACTGGTTTTGGTGTTTGGATTTAGGATGTCTTTGAAGACGTATGTGGTGTTTTATTATTTAGTTCAAGATCTGATATGCATCTAGTTACTGAATCTGCTTCATCATTTCCTGGTATCCTTGTATGGCTCGGTACCCACATCATGGTAATAGTGTAGCGGTGGTATTTGGTGATATTATGAATGATCTCCTGTACCTTTTGAGTGTTCGATGATTTTAGGTATTATGTATGCATAGCTTTTCTTCAGTTTTTTAAACTCTTTCTAACTAAAAATCTATTGGAGAATGCTAGGAAGAAAATGTTTCTCAACTAAGGTACTAAATTTGTCAATTGATTACCTGGGCTTGTAGATTTTCCTGATGTTTACTAGTCGGCTTAGATAGAGATATTCATCTATTGCCTCTACTTTTTTACATTAATTCGCAAAACATATTGGAATAGATTTTTTTTAGGATGAACGCTATCATTCACACTACGTCGGTCAGCTGATGTGTATTTATTCTCTAAATAATTTTCCCAGTATTTTAATTACTTGATTATAATTTTAATATATATTTAAATATTAGATAAATAAATTTAGTGTTCCATATTAACACTATCATTGGTGCTTAAGTAATAAAAGATGGAATGTGAATAAATTAAAAATCCAAAATGATAAAAGACTGAATATTTAAGTGCTTGATATATATCAAAATTTAACGAAATTTTATGGTAAAAAATGTAACAAAACAACAAATCGCATTTTAGCTTCATAGTTTTAAATAATATATTGAGCTATAAAACAGCATGAAATGTTCACACTAGGTCACGATACCGAGTTAACTTACAAGAAATTTACTTATCAACACATAAAGAAACGAATTTTGGAGCAAATATCAAATCATCCCATAAAATATACCAGGTTTATTTATACCCATATTAACTTACAAAGTCCGTAATGATACCGAAAATTTTTGCACTCCATTTTTACTGACCGCCAACATACATAAGGGAGGTATTGTGATCATACCAATTTTGACGTTTCGAGATTTCGATGGATCTCCACGAATTGAGGTCCCTACATAACGTTTTGACTATTTTTAGTATGATGTCTATCGGTCTGTCTGTCCGTCCATCCGTCCGTCCTTCCGTCCGTCCGTCTGTCTGTCTGTCTGTCCGTCTGTCTGTGTACACGTGAAGAGCAAATTCGGCTGAAAGGATTTTTATGAAACTTCATATTTAAGCTTCTGCCATCAATGGCACAAGTTGATCAACTTTTGGTAAAAATCGGTTGACTAAAAATGGGAGTTTACTCGTGTCGATTTTAAGATTTTTGCGAATATTTCACAACAGAAAAATTTATTTTACAAAAGTTGCAATAAATACAATAACTAATAACTTTTATTTGAGACGTTTTTTGATAAAACGAAAAATTTCGAAAAAAAATTGAAAATTTTTTGTATCTATTTATCTATTTATTCCTACTTATATGTAACGTTTCCATGGTTATGATAAATAATATCTCTGTTAGAAAATATTTGGCCAAGTTATTTCTACTGTGCTGCTAGAATCAAGAGATACTCATTGTACTTGTACACGTGTACACGTGTACTTAACAATGACTTGCATTACAAAATGAACAAAAATTTCTAGAAATACCTTTGCAATCATTCCAGTTTTGATCTCCATGCAGTCCAAACACCAAAGTCCACACTATGCCACATTTTTACCACTTAAACCTTGCACTTTTACCACTTAATAATAACTAAACACGCCAGAAAAAATGCAATGCCTCTTGTAAAAATCACGTATCTACAAATCAAGATGGCTATCACTGATAAAGCTCATTAGGGAATATAGTCATTAAAAATTAATAAATAAGATAAGTAACAGAATTGTTTAAAAATATTATTAATGGGAATAAACACATTTATTCCAATTTATTTTGGGATTTTTGCGAATATTTCACAACAGAAAAATATTTCGAACAAAATTATTGAACAAAAATTGCTATAAAAGCAATAACTAACAACTTTTATTTGAGACATTTTTTGATAAAACGAAAAAAATTTTGTAAAATTTTTCGAAATTTTTTCCAAGTCTCAATTTTTTCATACTTATATGTAACGTTTCCATGGTCGTGATAAATAATATCTCTGTTAGAAAATATTAGGCCAAGTTATTTCTACTCTGCTGCTAAAATGTATTTTATACAAGTAATTTATGATGGCGGTCGGTTCTGTGGTGGCCACAGCTGTTTTTTTTTTTTTTGTTTCTTTTATTACGAAACATGGAAAATTTATAATGAATTTGATTTTTCAATAATCACGCATCGCCATGAATTTGTCAGGTAAAACAAAATAATATGGTTCTATTTATTACGAGATCATGAAAATAATGTATTCCCTTAAAGAGTGTTCATTGTAAAAACTTTTTACAATGGTAACAGTATACGTAAAGTGCGTGATATATTTTCTGTAAAATTTAAGCAATTAATATAATTTTTAATTTAATTTAATTTTATTTAAACATTCATTATAATAAAAATAAGTAATATTTTTATTTTAAAATTTAATTAACAATCGTTTTATTGTTTAAATTTAATAAAATAAATTATATAATTTAATTAATAATTCTAAAATGTGTAGGAATGTTTGATACAGCTTTTGATTGATAAGTAAAATTACATTGTTTTGTTTTACTCGTCAAACCCATGCCGATGGGTGATTATTTAAAAAACAAATTCATTGAGTCGAATTCAAATGAATTCAATGATATCATTAGAAGCGGGTAAAAATTCTCTTTCGATTGATACCATTACGGAGCTTGAAATTTAATATGGGGCGCAGCAATCGCAAAAAATGTTCCGAGGTAAAATTTGTCACCCGGTATATACTCGTATTTCTGAAGAACTTAGGCCCAATCTTTCCACCTTCAGGTAAATCTCTAGGTACTGACAGATAAGGTTATGTGATACTTTCTGTGCTGAATAAATGCTATCCCGTCATCCCGTTATACAAATTTATCTATCGGATAGTTATCTGACGGGTAATGAGACTTATGTATTGAATTCACTGATTGGTATTGAAATTTATTCAGCAGATAACCTTATCTGTCAGATAGTTACCTAGAGGTTTACCTGAGGTCGGTCCAAGTGAAAAGGTCGGGCCAGAGAAAAATAAAAAAATAAATAAAATGTGATGACAAAAATAATTTTTCAATTAAAACCATGTCATCTTTGAAAGATGTCTCTGAATGTCAAACAAAGAAACAGAAGAAACAGACAATTATGCAAATAGTCGATCAAAATTGATCTTTCGATTTTTAAACACTACAGTCGACGATTCAACGAAACTTATTGAAATGATGGTAAAAACGGAGTACTTTTCTTTCCTCATCGAATATTTTTAAGGTTCCGCCTCGTTCAGTTTCACTTTTGTCGATCTTGAAAATGATTTCTTTTTAGTCTAGATCTAGATCAGACCCGCCGGGGTCTGATATGAGATCTCAGACAGACAGGGGGTCTGTCTGCTTGGCAGAAACTGTAGACGTACAGCTGATCCTAGACAGCTGAAATTTAGTATACATATACAGAAACCTAACGACGACAGCAGCATAGTTGGTAAATGTTTGGCCAACTAAGCATAAGGTACAACGTTCAACTCCCGGTGCCGGTTTCTTAATCAACTATCAACATCGATATTGTGAAAATGATGTTTATGACTATATATGTTTTGGTAAATTTTTTCAGTACAATATAAAAGTAAAAACTATATGCAAAAAAATTGATTGATTTAATTTTTTTGTATTTATTCTACTTCTATAATATGTTTAAAGTATTTATCCAAATCCAAGATTTTCTTAAAACATTTTTGAAGAAACCTATATAGCCTTTACCTATTTATCTTCTAAATCAGCGGTTCTCAACCTGGCGTACGCGTACCCCTGGGGGTTGGCGAAAATAATATAGATAATGGCGAAAAACACCAGAGTTTTACAGAGACTTACGTTAAAGTTGTAAAAGAAAAATTAATTCAACTGTCGACTGATTTTTTTTCTCGAATCTGATTTCAAAAAAATAAATCTCATTGACTTCTGGGTAGTAGCGAAAGAAGAGTACCAAGAACGGTCGCTCGCGTTACCATATGACAAACTTGTTAGTGACAATCACAGTACACAAGTCATAGTCTGTAGTCGACTAATTTAAGAGCTGTGAACGCAGCTCTACATACACTTTTAAAATCACATGTTTGCGAAAAATGCAGATGGAACAGTATATGCAGGGCCGGCGGTAGCGGGCATGCAAGACATGCGTTGCAAGCGGGCGCCGCAGCTAGGGGGGCGCTGTCACGACAGCGCCCCTCACGAGACTCAAAAGGGCGCCAAATTAATGTAAAAGTAATAAGTGAAATGTAATTTTATAACGAGGACCTTTGATTAGGTCATCACTTGAAATTTAGAAGTGAGGTCCTTTTTTATTTAAGTCATCACTTTTAGAAGTGAGGACCTTTTTTTTAGGACATCACTTATATTTTAAATGTAAGAACTCTTTTTGTTTCCAGAACATTTATAAAATCTTACCCAGGGCTCGAAAAAAGCTAGTTACGCCTTGTCTGGGGGGCGCTCTATTAAGTCTTGCCTACGGGCTCCAAAGACCCTCGCGCCGGCGTATATGTCTCAAGAGACGATATGTATATCCAAACATTTTTATAATAAATGTTGTAAATCATCGATGTTTTTTGTTTGACATGTTTCCAATATCGATGTAAGTCATGTTACCATCACAAGTTAAAACCTTGTCAACTCGACATATTTAGTGTTCGTGGATCTTGCCCAGGAAATTGAACCGGATCTGTCGAGACATTACCAGAAATTGCACCGTAAACAAAGCAATTATCATCAAGTAATATGATTACCATTTTCCAACCCGATTTCAAACATAGGCGCAAATTCACGCGATTTGAACTTGTTGAGAAACACTGGAATACTAAAAAAAATCATTTTGTAAAACAAACTCCATTCTTGGCATCGAGACATTAATTTTTTTTTCCTGATGGTAGACGTAGACATCGTTGTGTAATCAGTATTCTTGATCTCTCGCGAATATGGTGCGTAGTGATTTATCATAGTGTCAGCAATTAAACTATAATTTATGTTGAATTAAGTCCTTAATGTGATGTAGTGCGTGAGGTAGCAAATATTTTATGTTCCTGTGTCCTATCATTTCCAACTTGTATAAACATTTGTCTAGTTGGTTTTGTTCCAGAAATTGCCTTACTCGCATTTTATTCTTGGACCATTTGTCATCTAATATACATATTAAGTGGCTTTTTGAGGAAGATATATTAGACATAAATAAGGGTCTGTAATATGCTTTAATTTCATTGAATAATTAGTAAGTTTGTAACATAGACTTTAAACATTATCTTACAGCGTTTTTATGTAAATATTAACTGTATTGATACATGTTCCTTTTCAAATATGGTGCTGAAAATGAAGAATAACAATATTAAACGGAGAATGGGTGCCCATAATTCCTGCCGGCATGAAATTTTGCACATTTCAGCGTTTCGTATCAAGTGACAACATTTTTGACTCTATTATCAGGATAATTTTTTCCTTCTTTTCATGAAGTGCATTTATTGAAAATAAATGCGCTTCATTCGCTTCCGTTAATGAAAGTATTTTTTTTCAATCATGTATCCTTTTATGGTGATCTCCCGGAATATTTTTTATTTGTATATAAATGGATCATGTAACAAAAATATTTTGTACAACATTTAATAATTTGAACATTTATTTAAACAATTTATTCGCTAGCATCAGCTTTAGAGCTACACTCAATAATGGTTCGGAAATAGTTTCAGCTCTACAAACTTTTATCTTCCTCACTTGGACGGTGTCTGCTGTCGGTACCTGTGTTTTCAATCTTACAAATTATATACATTCCTTTCAAAACATTTCCAAATACAACAGGTCTACCATCCAACCAAGAAGTTTGTTTTGTGGTGAAGAATTGGGAACCATTTGTGTCTTTACCAGCATTAGCCATAGATAACCATCTATATAGATTGCTAATATAGAATTAACAAGAATCAGTTTAAGATACAATATTGAAATCACGCCATGGACTATGAAGAGAGCACATTTTAAGATGGAGATGTGCAAATATCGGAAGAGTGAAACAAATCCTGAAATATTCAATTTTTTTTTTTACGAGATATTGTCAAAATACAAAGACCATATTTCTATCTACACAGATGGCTCTAAAATAGATAATAAAACAGGCGCTGCGGTTATCTTCGGCGAAGAAATCTTTAAATATCTCCTACCCAAAACAACAAGCGTTTACACAGAGGAATTATACAGTCTACTACAGGCCACCAAATCCATTAAAGAAAAGCAACAAAAGAAATTTATCATCTATACCGATAGTCTTAGTGCCATACAAGAACTAACACACCTATATTCAAGAAACACATTGATCCAAGAACTCCAGGAAACAATACACTAAGCTATCTGTAAAGATAAACAAATCACGATAATGTGGATACCCTCTCATGTCGGTATAAACGGCAACGAAAGAGTGGATAAAGAAGCAAAGGAAGCGATAAACCTACCAATAACCGATACAAGCATACCAATTTGCGACGTAAAAAGTCTGAAGAAAAATCAGAAAATCCTGGAACAATCAATGGCTAAATACAACAAATGACAACAAACTACGAGAAATAAAGGAACACACTAAAACATGGGAAACAAAACAGAATAGAAGAGAACAAATTATTATAACCCGACTACGTATAGGTCATATACTGGCCACACACCAACATTTATTCAACAACTGCGAACCAAGCCAATGTGAACAATGCAACACTACCTTCACAGTAAAACACCTGATAATATACTGCCCTAAATATAGTTAAGAAAGACTAGTAAACAACATACCCAACTCGATTGGAAAAGCCCTTACAAATAACATCAGGGAAACAGATAAAGTGTTAAGATTTCTAACAGATATAAACATGAAAGAACGAATATGGTTAAAATCTCCCTCATTTTGCATTACATTATTATTGTATTATATTAATATTTTATTAAGCAATGTTATACCACCATATATTATTGTATTTGTGTTATAATCAAAATAACATATTGCATCCTAACCAATTTGGTTTTACAGAAAATAAAAGCACCACTGATGCCATAATACATTTATTGAAAGATATTTATACCTGTGTAGACAAAGCGAATCCATGTTTATCTGTCTTTCTTGATCTTAAAAAAGCTTTCGATACAGTAGATCACAACTTACTACTGAATAAATTAGAAAGATATATAAATTACAAAGGGATAAGGGGTATTGTTTTGAATTTATTTAAGAGTTACCTAGACGACAGGATGCAGTATGTTGATTTTAAAGGTACAAGTAGCGTAAGAAATAAGGTCACCTGTGGAGTAATGCAGGGAACTTGTCTAAGACCAATCCTTTTCATTATATACATAAATAACCTATTGCATCTGCAAATTTTTGAAGGAAACCTACTTTCCCATGCAGATGATACAGTGCTATTTGTTACGGGTAAATCGTGGCTAGATATTGAAAATAGCACTACAAAGAACTTACAGTTAATGAAAAATTGGTTTGAAAACGCACTTTTTAACTTTTACTTCTTACAGTGTTTCTCAGCCAGATCTAAATTACTTCAAGTTTCACGAGATGGCTTGTAAAAGACATGATTGCTTATGTGACATAAACTATAAAGAAAAAAAAAATGTAACAAAATATCTTGGTTTGTATATAGATCAACATTTAAGATGGAACGTACATATTGAAAACCTTGCAAACAATCTAAGAAAATAAATCTTTATTTTTCGGAAATTGTCTCAAATACTTCGAGTTAGTAAACTAAACGCTGTGTATTATGCATTGACAGAAATATCATAATATTACAAAAGATAATAGTTAAAATAATTCATTAAAAAAATAGAAGATTTATTTCATAACTTCTCAATAAGTCACGTATCGCAAATATACGTATCAGCTATATGAAAATATTTGTATAAAGATAACAGTTTATTAAATTTTTCCGAACATACTTATAATACGCGAAGTCAAAATCTAGCACGGCCCAGCAAATTAAATAAAGAACTGGGCAAGGTAGGGTTCCTTTATTATAGCTATAAGGTGTATAATGAATTTAAAACATACACCAATAGCCAAGATGATATTTTGTTACACAATAATAACTATAAAAAAATTATAAAACTCTTCGTAAGAAACCTTACGGAAGATAAATTACAAATCATATTTAAAAACTTTTATATATCGGATTGAAATAATCAAACGTAAATTATAACAAATAGAAACCGCGGTTATTGTGTTTTGTGCTAAGTTTGCTCTCAGTTTTGTATAGTTTGGCATGATTAATTGTATATGTATGTAAAATGTGTATAAATTTATTACTGTCTATTATTATTATTATTATACTATTGTAAGATCCAGACCATTAAAGTGCATATATCCGAACGAAACCACACACAGACCTCTACAGGCCTCAGTGGTTGTTTAGATTGCCTTGAAATGGCACTTTGTCTTTATTTATATAATTATTGTACAACTTATATATTATTTTATGTGTAATAAGTTTATAAAAATAAAGATTATTATTATTATTATTATATTAACAGTGCTAGGTACTAATAACCTAGTTGTCGATTTACCTATAATTATTTAAATCCTAAAAAATCCTAAAAAAAAAAAAATAAATAAAAATAACCATCCAGCTCCATAATGCTTCAATTTAAAGTTTTTATCTTCGAAACGTTCTCCATAAATGCTACGGCTTCCAGTGCCATCGCCTTTAGTGAAGTCCCCTCCCAGGATCGTAAAATAACTAATGGCTCTATGGAATTTGCTTCCTTTGTAACCCTCGCCTTCGGATTTCTTGGCCAACTCAACAAAATTCTTTGCAGTTTTCGGTATAGTTTTCCGAAAACGCCAATGTCTATTCTTCCTGCCGGTTCATCGCCGATTATTATGTCAAATCATACCTTATCAGTAACTTTAGGTCATTTCTTCGCTACATCGTCAGCAAGCCCAAACACAAAGATGAGTAAAAATTAAGAATTTCTAACTCATCAAAACCAACATTTTTTGTAATCCGTTTCTCCGTATGTTAATTTAAGTACTAAGAGTATCCGTTTAATATCCCACATTAAATAAATAAATATATATATTTTTTTAAATACAAATATTCCGTTTGTTCTATATCAGTTCACTTCAATGAGCATTAATCGGATTTTTTCAGATTTTAAACCAGCCTCTTCGTAGAGGAAATGTAAAGTGAAAAAATAAATAGCTTTGTAAAAAAAAATAATATTTTTGTTCGTTAATCTATGCAAATAGGATCTTATATTTGATGCTGGACATGAAATTAAAAAATACAATATATTAAATAATACATAAAATTCGAATAACAAATTTGATCAAAATTTCATTATCGCACTATTCCAGTTCACATCATGTGTATTACTCTTAATTTTTCAGATTTGCTAAGCAATCCCCCTGACAGATAAAGTAAAGACTAAAGTTTTTAGAAAGGAAAATCACATTAAAATAAAAAGTTAGCAGAAACATAGGTAAATAAATTACTAGCTACGGAAATTGATTTCTGACGAAGAAGCTGTAGAAAACTGGACAGAATAAGAAATAACATAATTTAAGAAATAGCAAAAATACAAAAAAAATTATGTGAAGTGTGAATTTTTGGGTTTCGCAGGTATATAATAAGTGAGGGCGGCATGCTGAGTGTGTAGGACAAATTTTGCTTTGCAGTAATCACGGCAAAATGAACGATATTTTAAAAATAATTTATAGTCTGTTAATCTAAGAGCTTTAAAAACTTTATTTTTTTGTTAATTTTAATTCGAATACCTAATACCATTATTTAGGTTTCTAAATATGTGCAGCATTTTTTTTTTTATAAATAGCAAGGTTATTTACTATTTTGAAAATTGCGCCTATGGCTTCCATTGGTTGTTTTAAGTCATATGCTCCACCCCTCTGGTTTCGTATACATGACACATAGAGTGTAAATATAATTCCAACAATTCCAACTGGTTATTAAATTTACGCTCTTAAAAATTAAATGCAACATTTGCCAAAATTTAATAGAATTTGACAAAATATTTTAAACAAAATAAAAATGGATAAAAAAACAAAAAATTAAATTGTCTCCTCTGCCCGGGAGCGAACCTTAGTTCGCTACGTAGCAAGCGATCAAGCTAACCATTAGACCAGGATACGCCTTCTAGTATAGTGTGATACATAACTATAACATTTGAAGAACGCCAACAAAAAAAAAAAAAACAAAAAATGCGTTATTTTATGAAAACATAATCTGCTCAACAATTCCTGTTGTACTATTCCGGTTCACACCAATGTACATTACTTAGAACTTTTTCAGGTTTTTAGTTTAACTATCTGGGCTACAGGGTGTGGAACAAAATTTTTTTTGCACAATTTTGGCATAAATTCTTCAAAATAATTTATTTTGCAAAAATAAAATTTTGATCGTTAATCCATGTACTAAGGGCTTTCATTTGATACCTTAACCAGAATTTAAAAAATTATATATGTATATATATATATTTTTTTTTTTTTTTCGATGTATTAGTATTTTTTCCTGTGTGCGGGTCAAAGAGTTGTATAAGCATACCAAATTTCAACTCTCTAGGTTTAGCCGTTTGGCTACAATTTTTACCGAACAGATAGACGACAACATGACGGTAAAAGGGTTTTTTGGTCATACCTACAAAACCCTAAAAAAACTAATTGACACGATCGAAACCAAACAGCCAATCTAGTTCGGTCACGCAAATAGAATAGCGGAAGATAAATGGTTGTAAAGGATACTAACCTGAATACTAGAGAGGAAAAGAAAACGAGGAAGACCTAAGCGAAGTTGGAGAGTTGGAAAAGAGGAAGCAATGTCGACGTCAGAACTAACAGAAGGAGAAACTGGAAATAACACTGAGAACAACACACACACATATTCGCGGGATGTTTTTTCGTGTATATTGGTTTTATATTGAGGGTCAAAGTATTTTATAACTACAAACTATAAAATTTCAACTCCAGAGCTATTCGTTTGATCACAATTTCTACCGAATTATGAACAAAATCCTAAAAACTGATTTTTGTTTGTCAATCCGACAAGTTCTTCAAACTCTTGTCCCTAGTCCATCACCGAGAAGAGGTAGTTTATTTAGGTACTGCGCTTTTTTAAATATAAATACCTGTAGGTTAGTAAGGCAACCATGACAAATTAGCACATAATGAGTAATACATAATTGGTTTAGTAGTTATAAAGTAGCAAAAACAAATTAATATTATCAAAAGATAAAGGTAATATTTATTGATGTTAATTTTCATGGAATCTATGACTTAAATTGATAATTCTTCCATATTAAATAATTATAACATAGTTGTTTAATGAGTTAATATGTTGTAACATTAATTTATCATGGATCTAAAAAATTACGTTAATATAATGCATTATTATTATAATAAACAATCTTGCAGCAACGATGTTTATAAGCACGTTAAGTAATGGATGTAGTTACATCCATAGTTGCTTATATCGGAACATATCTGGAAGGCAAACAAAACATAAACAGGCATTTTATGTAAAATATAAATAGAGCATGCCATAATAATATGATACACTGGATGAGGGTGCTCCTTCGTATGCAACAATTTGCCGCTAGGTGAATGAGTTCAAGTGAAGAAGAATCAATACCAAGGATGGTTGCCGTAGCAGACGTCCGAAAATAACCACAACACCGGAAATTGTTGACAAAATCCACAATGCTATTTTAAATGATCGACAACTAAAGTTGTCAGAGGTATCGTAGGACCGCGCAAATTTGATCTTAAACAGAGAATTTTGAGCTATTTTCAAGATGGGTGCCCCGTTTGATCTCTGCCCAGAATAAACTTGTACAATATAAACTTTCTCAGCTGAACTGGATAGGTTTAATAAGAAACCGGTGAATTTTTTGCATCGCTTCGTGACCATGGTAAAGACGTGTCTAAACAGAGGATTCATCGCGGTTCACTGACTTTAAAGAAGGCAAAAGTGATCACCCGGAAAGATCATGGAATGCAATTTTTTGTTTTGGACGCGAAAGGGACCTTATACATAAACTATCTTTCAAAGGGTCAAACAATAACGAACCTTCTAGACCATTTGTTGAATGAAATTCACTAAAAACGTCCTGGTTTAGTAAAACAGAAAATCCTATACCATCATGACAATGCACCTGTCCATTCCAAGGGCATTACAATTCGAAAACTGCAAGAATTAAAGTTTGAGGTAGATGGGCATCCACCTTATACGCCAAATCTAGCACTCTGACTTCTTTCTCTTTCTAAACCTAAACACATATCTAGCTGGAAAGGGTAAAGCAATTGCTCCGTATTATTATACTTAGGAGATGATTATGTACAGAAATAAAAACAGATTAAAAAAAAGAAAAGTTTCATTTTCATTCGCACTATTTCTCCCGCCATCGTACGGCTAGAGACTAATTTTTATTCGAAATTCTGCCACCTGTCGTCAAGTGCGACAATATTTGCCCTAAAGTGATATTTTTTAATTTCTAACCTTCACCGATCTATACCCCGGTCCAAATTATTCCGGCGGGTGAAATATATTTAACATTAAATAGGGCATTTTTATACAAGCCAAATGACAACATTCTAGGTTTAACCGTTTGAACACAATCTGTCGTAGAGATAGACAGACACACACATGAGTAACAGTATAAGGGTTTATATTTTATTCCTACGAAACTTTCATTTAAAAAAATATATAGACTGCGCTGTTTATTAGAATAAATACGGTATGAAGTTTGTATAATAGTTATTTGGTGGAAGGTAAATTGAATGAAGTGAAGAGTTATATACTGCTCTTCTTCTTCGTCATGATATCAATGGTGCTGTACTGTGATCTTATGGGCATTTACCAATGGATTCTCTCTTTGATTAAGGTTTTCCACTGCTCCCTCTCCTGTGTCGCATGGAGGGCCAATTCAAAAGGCTCATAAAATACGTTTTTTTGTAACGTCGAGGCACCATTGTGATGGTCGTCCTCGCCTTCGTTTGCCGTTTGCTTTACAGTGAGTAATGTTTTTTCAGTATTATTCATTATGCGTATTATGAGGCCCAAGAAACAGAGAATACGCGTGGATGCGACCTGAGATAGACGGAGCTGTGGCTGTATTTCATTTAGCACGGATATGTTTGTACGTTATGCAGTTGTGGGAGCGGTAACTTCAGAAATAAAATTTCATTATTATTTAAAATAAAATTATTCAATTAGTTAAAAATATTCAACTTATTTAAATATAAAAACTAATCTATTTTAAGATAAACATACTCAGAGATTAGTTCAGTTAAAATATATTTTTTAGTTAAATGTTGAGAGACAAGGGTAGAATTTACGATCGTATATTATATGATTTGTTTAAAATATTGTCACCGTTTATCTCAAGTACTTGGTCGAATATTTACACAGATGTTGATATGCGACCATGTATTTTCAGTGATATGGACTTTGTAGGAAATTAGAGTCAAAATTAATTATTTGGGGTTATGAATTATTGGGAATAGAAATCTGAGTCTTTAAGTTAAGTTAATAGGTTTTTGTTGTTAATTGGAGAGCTGATTATTTTTACAAACACAAAAAGGTCTCAGAGATCAAATTATTAGTTTTAAAAAAAGGGCTGGGGAAATCTTGTGAGAAACAGGGAGTCGTCAGTAAACCATCACTGGAGTCGGACGAGACTCCCAAGCATTTTTTGTTGAGAAACCCGGTAGCATGTAGTGAACCAGAAGTAGTCTGGAAATGTTGAAGACAGATTTTTTAATAAACGAACTTCGATGACGGGTTAAACACTGTGAGTGTTGTGAGGTGTTTAACGGCTTATGAGGTGAAACGGTGATTATGAGGTTTTGTGTTGAGTGCCTCTCATGGGATTTCTTACCATTTAATTGTAAGTTCTAGTGTAATTATTAACTTCAACCTTAACTAAACATTAAACGTAGATTAAGTAAAATGCAGAATTTAATTCAAACACCCTTATTCCTGTCAAAAAGAATCTAAGAAACCGACCGGTGGACATTTAGGATTTCAAACTTACTCCGATCGCAAGTTTGGAAACCCACTATGTGGAAGGGCGTTTCAAAGTAAGTACTATGATGTACAATGAAATTATTTAAATTCATTCAACCAACCGTGACGTTTAGAACGATCCTAGAAATGCCCCCACACAGTCCACGGTATTCGTAGCATACTTCGCTAGCAGTACATTTCAAATGCTGGTCACTTTTACGGATTGTCCAAGTTTCAGGCGTATACAGAAATATGGGAAACACTAGAGTGTTGACTAGATTAATCTTTATATGCTGCACAAAACGTTAAATAAAGAAAATATTTAATAATAAAACCATTAATAGAAGAATTAAAACAATACTCATCTATTTAATCCATTAACATCAAACAAAACTGGTTTATATTTTAGGTGCTCGTTACAATTATTAAACATAATTCTTTTGCTCATTTTCATCTCAATTCTTTTAAAAACCTTGTAAAAAAAAAAATAAAACAAAGCTTAATCCCTTTACAGCAAACCAACAAACGCGCGCCTGAGATGAAAGAGTCGAGGGAAGTAGGGTGGAGAAGGCATAGAGACGACAGGGAGCGGTAGTGCGGCAGGTCGGATCACAAGTAATGAGGATGAGGCGCAGCGTGCACCGAACACAAGGAAGAGTTGAAGAGCCGCTGAGGTATGTTTGGAATGTCGCACGAGAGACAGCCAGGTCGCGTGCCAGTGACGGAGAATAAAGGAATACTCCTACCCTCTAAAAACGATCTCTCGGAATAATTCTCTATTGAAGGTATTAATTTTAGAAGTGCTAAAAACAACCAGAAAATACAGAAAAAAAAAATAAATAAAATAAAATAAAATAAATAAATTGTGTACCTAGGCGAGAAAGTGAATATTTGCCGGGCCGAAAGAAGAGTTGAACAGCCGAGGTTGGTCACTTCTTCTGGCATATTTTTTTATCCTACAGCACAATTTACATACGAGGGTTACCTTTTATGTTTTTACAAACGACCACTAGATGGCAATATTGAAATGTGTCATTAATGTATTCGTAAAATTTGACATTTGTTATTGTGAAATCAGTGGCAGCTTATAAATTGACCGATAGTTTGTTGACAGTGAGCGTTAAAAAAAAACATGTTTGTGAAAAAATGGATATTACTCGTGAAGGTTTTCGTTGGATGATTTTTTACGATTTTAGTAAAGGCCTAACTCAACAATAATGCATAGATTCGCTTCGTTCAACATTTGGTAATGAAGCACCATCAGAAAAGACTGTTTACAATTAGTTTGCAGAATTTCGTCGTGGTCGTGCGTCCCTCAATGATGAAAACAACATCGATGCTGTGCGCAAAATGATTAAAGATGGGCATGTGACTTACCGTGAGATAGAGGCATACTTTGGCATATCGCAGACTGCAATACATTCGGTTTTGCATGAACAGTTAGCTGTGAAAAAGATCTGTTCTCGATGGATTCCGCATAATTTGACCGAAGCTCAAAACAAGGCGCGTGTTGCTTGGTGTAAGGGAATGCTAAAAAAATTCAACCTAGGTACTGCAAAATACATCATTACAGGTGACGAAACTTAGATTTATTCATATGAATCGGACCCTAAGCAACAATCCACTGTTTGGGTCTTCCAAGATGAACCGAAACCCACAAAAGTTGTTCGTTCACGAAGCACTTCCAAGAAAATGGTTGCTTGTTTTTTCGGTTGTACTGGACAAGTCGCAACCATTCCTTTAGAGGATCGTACAACAGTTAATGCTTAATGGTATACAACAATTTGTTTGCTAGAAAACATCTACAAAATCAGTAAACAAACAAAAACGTCGCATCATTCTTCATCATGACAATGCAAGCTCCCACACAGCACGTCAAATAATTGATTATCTGAAGGAGAAAAACATCGAATTAATGTCTCATTGCCCGTATTCACCTGATTTATCTCCTAACGACTTTTTTTAAGGTCCCCAATGTCACAAAAAATGCGTGGACAGCGATTTTCATCACCTCAAGAGGTTGTTGAAGCCTTCGAAAACCGTGTTTTTGATATACCAACTTCAGAGTGGAAAAAATGTTTCAAGATTTCGTTCAAGTGCAAGTGAACGACTCAATTTTTGTGACAATTCTAATAAATAAGTTGATATAACACTTTCGCTGTATCTTTTTTACATTTTTAAGCACACTATCCTTAATTGACTCTATTGTAAACAATGTTTAGCCAGATAATTTTTTAAAGATTTAACAGGTAAGAGATACTACTCATCTAAGTATCTAGATACAAATACTAGAAAATTGATGACAAAAAAATAAAGCCAAAACGGTTTAAAGTTAAGGCCGAATAAGAAAAAGTTATTATTATTATTTTTTTATATATAACATATTTAAACTAAAAAGATAAGGCAGAGAAGGCGCATATCTGGATAAAAGATAACTGATAATAACACAAGTGTCTAGATAAATTTTCAGATAACTTTATTTACCTATAAATAATCCAAACACTGATTGTAATCATATATTTGTTTCAATTTATTGGGTAATAAATAAAGTATCATAATTCTTTCGCTTTTTTAATTTCTTCAGGCGTACAATATTATATACTTAATTCTTCATCGGATTCTTCAGAAGCACGATAAGTAGCACGGATAATATTTTTCTCAATTATTACCAACACAAATTACTTTGTTAAAAATTCTAATGATTTTATTTTGTTGCTTTCACATGATTGTCAAAACGTCAAAAGTATTATAATAGTAAAAAGAGCATATAAAAAGATTGAAGTGCCATCAAAAGTACTTTGATACTGACAGATGGCACGTCAGTATCAAAGTACTTTTATCTCGCCTAGGGGTTTATGTTTTTTACCGGCTTAGACGTGCAAATGCATACATTCGCGTGCCTGAAGAAGCATGAAAGTGAGATTTTCGCATAGTTCAGAATTAAAAATTACCTGTGTTTACCGCTTTTACGTCGAGAAATTATAATTTCGTTAAATTATAATTAAAAGTCGATTTCTTAGATAATTCTCATCCGCCATTTTATTACAGCTTACATTTTCAAAAACTCTTTACGCCCAACGGAAGCTACATTCATACTATTTAAGATTTTTTTTATATTTTTCGTTTTAAATCAGTGTAGAGACAAGGGTTATGTATGCCAGTCAAAAAGACACTTCTTACGGAGTCAAAAGTCCATACTTCATTCGCTGAGTACATGCAGTCGATGTAAATATTCGTACTACGTCAGTTTTGTTCTGGTTGGACGAAATTACATTTAAATCACTTTTAATATTTTTTCGTCCAATCACAGCAGGAGTGACGTAGTAATGTTTACATAGACTGCATGTTCTCCGCGAATAGAGTATAGTACTGAAAATTTATTTTTGTGATGTTTTAAGATTGTTAAGAATAACTATATAATAAAGAAAGTCGAAATATTAATATTGTTATTCTGTAAAAATATTCAGAAGAAGACCATATTTTCCCGTATGGTATTAAAAACCACCCAATTAAGGTGCCCAATGCCCAGGGTTTTAAAAATCTAAAACCAAAAAAAATCATTTGACGATGGAATAATTTACTTCGAGCAAGTTTATGTTACATCATTGTTCTTCTGTAATTAATTTACTATTTAAATATTAATAAATTGTCAGATAGGAATCACCATAATGATATGCATGGAAAACCTAATCTTAACTGAACAATACTGCTGCGCCCGTTGCGGCTTTAAAGCCAAGTTGATGGCGAATTTTCAGGGCACTGGTCCTTTGATCTCAGTAATTTCAAAAGGCACCACCAGCATATAATTCAAGTTATAACGGACGCAACAAATACACAGACATTAATAAAAAATGGTAAAATTTGAATATGGTAAAATAAGAATGCTGGTTTTATACCAGCTAATTTCATCAGTCAAATCTAATCCAAACTTATACCTATAGTATATTATGGAGCACATAGATGCAAATTCTAATCCCGGACAGTACAGGAATTTTCACTTTCCGATACTGTGTAAATAGCTTAGGATTCGACTCAACCATAAATTTTTTAAGACATAAAATAAGTCCTAATAGTCCTGTATAAACTCTGTTTAAAGGGATAGTAGAACCTGCCGAAACTAGTCTACAAAAAGAGGACTAGCTTTCTTGGTCATTAGTTGCACCTCGTCGAGACATAATAATCATTATTACTATACTTTTATGAAGAACTTTATAACTAACTTTGAAAATATGATTTTCGTATTCACATAGTATTATGTACTAGTGTGTTATTATTTATAGCCCTTAATTACTTTATAGTACTCTCACAGAGTCGCAGTGTTGACCTGTAGCATACTTTTATTGATCATGCCACTTCACTCCGAGGAAGTGAAATTACCAGATAAGTTAGGTTTTCTTGGATCCGTTATATGATTTAAGTTGTTACGTTATCCTTTCACGCATCTTTTCATTTCGAATTTTATGTAATCTTGACATTCTGGCTTGTCTCTAGAAATCCATTTCACTGGCTAGCAGTTTTTTTTTTCTTCGTTCGTTTTTATTTTTACTTTGTTTTGATGAAGATGAAATGATTTGCCAAATATAAATACATAAGACCAAGTCGAGATTCAAACCAGGAATTTTTCAGGATCCAGGAAAAAAAGCAGGGTTGTTACTTCTGCCTAATAAAATGTGTACTAGAAAGTTTGATGTCTGAAAATTTGGTATAATGTAATCAACTAATAAACCGCAATAAAACAAATAAATATATGAAAGATCTTGAAACTCCTCAAGCGTAACAAAGGGTTTCAACGAAATGTCGCTAACTGGTACGGTTTAACGTTAGAATTTTAACCTGATTCCATCTTTTCCCGTGTTCGTTTCCTTCTTTCTGTACAGTGCGGCGCCATATTTGTCTTAGTCAACCAATTTTTCTTTTAGATTGTGAATTCCAGTCCCATGTTTTCTTTGCAGTTCTCATCTAAAAGCTAAATGGAAATAACCAGCTCATTTCCATTTTCGCCTTTTAATTTACTATTATATTTATGTGTGTTCTGTTATCTATCGCAGAATTTTATTGGCAATGGTGTTTAGTCAATTTATTTCAACCATAGTTCTTAAGCATTTGTCGGCAAAAGTTTGTAGTTGATTAACAAGTTTAGTTACTCTTCAAGCCCCACAGGCATATAGGGGCGAAAAGGGTGTCTAGTATACCGTGAAATTTAATTTTTTAAAATGTTCTGTTGGCAATGTTGTATATATAGTCGGTTTCTTTGATTTAAACGGAATTAGATGTTCAAATCTAGTAATTTTTATCGATTGAATGAAGCTTTTGACAGTTTGTTTAGCAAAAGCCTACTTCAAACATTACAAAGTTAGCTAGAGACAACTTAAGAAAATTAAAATTCCATTTAGTTCCCCTTAAACGTTTGCAATCGCCCATAACTTTTGATGAATATGTCAAGTTTGCCAGGTTGAGCTTATAATCTAATTTCAGATCAGAAACACAAAATATTCATTATCGAAAGTTACTTGAAATGGACATATCAATTTGAGCTTTTACATTAATTTGACCGGAATCAGAGCCGCAAAATACGAAAAGAAAATAAGAATAAGTGGTAATAAAATCCTAGAAGTTTGCCGAAAAGAAAGGGAAAGAAATACCAAAACAAATTTGGGGACTGAGAGAAGGAAATATTACGAGAGGAACGGATACAGACTAGAAGAAATATAGAAGATGCAAAAAGAAGGAGAGGATATTCTGCAGATGCTGGCGGAAAGAGACAGAGAAGTTCAAGACCAAGAGCGACAAAACAGGATCGATACAACGAGGTACAACAAATACTACGATAAGATACCGGTAACAACCTTGCCAGAGTACCTGAACAAAAAGAACACCAGAATCTCATAGCGAGGTTCAGATGCGGGAACGAGGCAGCAGATAACCAATTCTGGAAGAGAGAAGAAGAGAGGAAATGTAGAACATGCGGGAAACAGTCAGAAACTCTCTAATACTTGAGACGCTGCCCGGAAATAGGGGAAGATCCAGGGCGACTGGTAAAGGTACTTGGAGAATCCGGAAGTGGAATAAAATGGATGAAGAAGTTAAAGAAAAGGCGGGAAACTCTTGCCCAGCAGCAAAAAAACTGATGATTTTCATAAAAATAATTTTGGGTAATTTTGTCTCCTTTGATATTAGTCGATAACTTAGTCGAAAAGTTATTACGAGAACTGACAGGTAGCCTTGTCTCGCGAATCCTACTATTTATATAAGCTTCCAGCGATGCCTCCATTTTCGCTTGCTATGCTACCCAGGTAGTAAAACTCTTACATTGGACTAACTTCTGCTGATAGTAATAGTTTGATCAACATTGAAATTTACTGTCATCTTCTTAGTTTTCTGGATGTTGATGTTTAGTTCTGTGTCACTTATATTTGATGATAGTGCGGATAGTTTTGTTTGGGCAATTAGACATTTGACATAGTAGTAAAACTTTGTTCGACTGACCTCTTTTCTGCTCTTAATAGAAAAACTCTGAGCTCAACAAACATACTAGTCTGGTTGTTGATTTTAACACAGCAAATAAATAATATAAAACATTAAACTATAGTTCTGGCACTACGTCTGTATGTTGTCCAATTAAACAAACTAATATAAAAAACTAACAATTAATACCTTGACAGATAAGTAATTGCCATTTTAACGTAACCCCTGTTAAATTATGCATTTGCTACGCTTATGCATATTCCCCATCAATACTTGAACGAGCCAGTGTTTAATTAACACTAAAACGATTCGGAATGGAGGGTCTCCGCCTGTCAAATAAAGCACTCTAGAAGTAAAAAGGAAAGAGTTCAACTGATCGGTCCAAGTTAATAAAAGATTATAAACTCGACAACTTGTAGAAAAGAAAAGAATGTTACTATTTTATAATCACCTACTAGAAGTGGAAATTGTTTGTTTAATTGAACTTTAATAGAATTTTAGAATCTTATCGATATTATCTCAGTATTACCAATATGTTTTCCTCATCTCTCTAATGCCCAGTATTTTTCTCAGGCAAGAGAATGGCATTTTGATTTCTATATAAGGTTTTTTCTCCGTCTGTCAAAGGATATTAATTGCCTGAAATAGATTTCTTCTTCCATGTCTTTCGAAAATGTCAAGAAATATAAATCTGCCAACGACCAATGTTTTCATTTACTGTTGTCAGACTTGAAATCTGGAGCTTGAAGCTTGCCAGTTACCTCGCTGAGAAACAGAATACCGAAGTTACAAGAAAACACATAGTGCAAGTAATAAGCACAGCGTGATATATGAAATGGACCTGGGCAGGACATATGATGCAACAAGATGAAATTTGCTGGAGCAAAGCACCGACTACATCAAGGGTGCGCAAAACTTCATGACGCGCCCACTTTTTGATCAAACACATACTAGGACCAGCATTTTGAGCTTTTGGAGCCCCTTAGTTCTCGTAGAAAAAGACAAAGAGAACATTCTAAAAGAAAGTTGACCTAATCTCGTTCCAGCCATGGGGATTTTGCACCATTTTGATATTTGTAATTCTTGTTTATTTATATTAATTAAGATTATCCTATTTATATTTTGTCACAACTTATATTAGAGGTTGAAATTAATTCGGTGCATTTACTTTGAATAAATTATAAATATGTTTTAAATTGAAATATTCTCTCGCCGGTTTGGGATTTTGCAGTGCCAACCTTAAAATTTAAAAAACTCGGTACCTCGTAAATGCAAATGACATAACAAAAGAGTAGTGAACACGAAAGCACCCAAAAAGCAACGTATTAGACAATCAGATCAATTCTGTAAAAAGTTACTGTGTAATAACATTACTACAACATAAAATATTATAAAAAGTATAATGCCTTTCATTCATGATAGTAACTGACCTTGCTCATAGTGACGAATTTAGTTACAATTATCATGGTAACAGAATTACAGAATTGGTCTGACTGATATTACTCGGATACTGGAATAGCTTCCAGCTGGTCGTTTACGGACGTTTGAATGTTTTCGAGTGTCTCAACGTCCCTTGACGTCCAATGACGTCCCTTGAGGTGATTTTTCAATTTTTATAAGATGTAAAAGACACAAGGACTCAAGTCAGACGAATGAGGAGGCTAAGGAGCCACATGAATGTTTTTACTGGCCAAAAACTCGTTTATTGAAATTGCAGTGTGACAAGGATTTTTCTCATCCCCAATTCATTGGTCAAAATCTGATGAACGGTAGTGTGAGTCACATTCAACTCTTCCCATATCATTCTGACTGTCAACCGACGATCTGAACACACAAGATCCTGGATTCTGTCGACATTCTCATCGGTTCTTGAAGATGAAAGCCATCCGCTGCTTGATTCATCTTCAATCAACTCTCTTCCTTCTAAAAATGCCTTAAACCAGCAAAAAACCTGCATCCTTGACCAAACACTGTCTCCGTAGGTCTGCTGAAGTTTTGCAAAAATTTCCGTTGCACTATGCCCAAGTCTGAAGCAAAACCTGATAGCACACCGTTGCTCGAAATGAATGTCACTCATTTATAGAACGCAAGAGAAAAAACTATTGCACGAAAAAAATCGCTACAGACAACAAAATTACTCTAGCGAGTTCAAACTCGTACTGAAGGTGTACCACATGTTAACCTGCCGCCCCTCTAAGTCCCGCGTCCTAAATGTTGCCAGACTTAACGCTATGCTGCCAGTCCGGTTACTTAGTTTACACATCTTGTATCTATCAATATTTGGAACAATTACTTCTACTGTTTAACCTGTTATTTAACTGATGTTGGCACTAAAATAAATTAAAAACATAACAGAAAAATTAATATATCATAACAGACAGAAGAGTATTGTTTTTACAACTATTTTTATTCACATTATCAACAATGCATTTACATCAATATTCTATTCATTTGTAAACCATTTATCATTATTTCACTCCATATTTTTTACGAAATAATGAATGCATATATAAATATTTTATACACGGTAATAAATCAACTATCGTATTTTTTAATCATATCCTACAATAAATTTGTTAGATGTAAGAAAAGCTACCTTTCCTTTGATAATAATTTTAATAATAATAACATACGACAACATTATTTAGTTGGTTTTATTTTTTCGCCCATTCGCCTTTTTATACCATTTTTACTTGAAATATTAAAATAAGTGAAATGAAAACAAACATATTTACCCACAAAATAAACTTAATTATATTTAATACGGTAAAAACTGTATATATTTCACTTCTGCTCGGTTGCACAAAAGTCTTAAAACTAGATGTAAGCTAAAATTCAATGTAAAACACATAATTGCCTAGCAACGCAAAGCGTTTTAATAAGTTTATGGCGACTACTTGATATTTCAGTTTTATGAACTGGACATTTTTGCCTAGCAACGGCACTAAAAAAATTGGAAATTAATTAACGTCAAAGGTCAATTTATATTTTGGTTTTTTATATTTAGGCCCGGTCTTTCCACCTTCAGATAAAGTCCCAGGTAACTAACTGACAGATAAGGTTATTTTTAACTTCATCTGCTAAGTATATGTCATCCCTTCTTTCTATACAAATGTATATATCGGATAGTTATCTAACGGATAATGAGACTGACGTATTGGAATCACTGACTGGTATTGACATTTGCTCAGCAGATGAAGTTACAAATAACCTTATCTGTCAGATAGTTACCTGGGACTTTATCTGAAGGTGGAAAGACCGGGCCTTAGTGAAACATAAATTGTATAATATATATTATAAATAAACTTATATATACAAATATACGACATTTCACTAAAGTGGTGACCCCGACGTGATATATTTTCGAATAACGTTTATCACTGGCATGGGGGTGCTATGGCGACTACTTGATATTTCAGTTTTATGAACTGGACATTTTTGCCTAGCAACGGCACTAAAAAAATTGGAAATTAATTAGCTGTCAAAGGTCAATTTATATTTTGGTTTTGTATATTTAGTGAAACATAAATTGTATAATATATATTATAAATAAACATATATACAAATATACGACATTTCACTAAAAGTTTTTAAAGAGTTTTATCTTACATCTAGTTTTAAGACTTTTATGCATCCGGGCTTTAATATTTCATACAAATTTACTTACGAAAACAAATATGCAAAAACAATACTTGAAACAATTTTTTCTAGTGCGTTTTAAAAATGAATGACATTCATTTCGAGCAAAGGTGTGCTATCAGGTTTTGCTTCAGAATTGGGCACAGTGCAACGGAAACTTTTGCAAAACTTCAGCAGGCCTACGGAGACAGTGTTTTGTTAAGGACTCAGGTTTTTTTGTGGTTTAAGGCATTTTTAGAAGGAAGAGAGTTGATTGAAGATGAATCACACAGCGGAAGGCCTTCATCTTCAAGAACCGATGAAAATATCGACAGAATCCGGGATCTTGTGCGTTCAGATCGTCGGTTGACAGTCAGAATGATCGGGAAAGAGTTGAATTTGACTCACACTACCGTTCATCAAGTTTTGACTAATGCGCCTTGTCAATTTCAATAAACGTGTTTTTGGCCAGTAAAAACATTCCTGTGATTGCTCAGCCTTCTTTCGCCTGACTTGAGACCTTGTGACTTTTTCCTCTTCCCAAGATTGAAAAATCACCTCAAGCGACGTCATTTTGGGATACTCGAAAACATTCAAACGTTCGTAACCGGCCAGCTGAAAGCTATTCCAGGATCCAAGTTTCAGCACTGCTTTGAGGATTGGAAGAACCGTCTCCAGCGCTGTGTGGCTTTCCAATGAAGTTATTTTGAGGGAGACGATATTGAATTGTAATTCTATTCGAATAAAAAAAAATTAAAAAATCAGTCCGATTACTTAATTTACACACCTCGTATATTTACGTGTAATAATATGAACATCTGCTTATAATAAACAGAAGATAATACTTCTTTGATTAATCTTCATGCTTATGTTACGCGCTTATGTTCGGATTAGAGATGGGAATTTCGCCTCAGTTTGCGGAACCGGATCAGTGGGGGTTGTTCAGGTTTCTGAGCCGGTTCATTGATCCGGCTAAGTAAACATGTTTCCGAGACACAGGTCGGTCGTTCGTTCGTAGGTAGAACGTCGCTTAGCCCCGGCTCTTGCATTATACCTATGAACTGTAAACATGTTCCCGAGACACAGGTCGGTCAATTGTCGGTCGTTCATTCAATACAGTTGTTGGTTTGCAATATGTAGGTAGGTAAAACGGCGCTCAGCTGGCTCTTGCATTATATGAACAAGTTAAATATATAAAAATCTATAGAAGTGAATTATCTAACATTTTTTAAACAAACAATTCACTTTATGTAGCTACTGTATTTTAAACCAGATGTGTTAAGTTTATGGCGATGTTTATTGCCCTTATAAATCGGACATCTGGGATTTGGGCAATATTTTTAATATTTTTATATAGTATGGTTGTAAGAAAATACAGACTAAGCCTATTAGTTTCAAATAAACTGCCCTACAAATTGATGACAAAATACACTTTATGATAATACATTACAAGCCGAGTTATCGCGAAGTTCAACATGACATCGATCCAGATCCGGATCACTCCGGTCACAGCTCACAATCGCCCGACCAATCGTATTCTTGAAACTCAAAACTATACAGTGAGCCGTGAGCCGGCTCATTTCAATTTGGTGAACCATGTCACTTCGGTCAGTGTACTGAGCCGGCTCAGGGAGCCGGTTCGTTCATGAACGACCCATATCTAGTTCGGATTATAAACTAAACCCAAAGCTTCGTTTATAATAGGTCCATAGCACAATGAATGACTTTCGTTGTTTTGTTTATTACAAACAGATGTTCGTTGTACAAACAGAAAAACGAAAGAGATTCATTATCTTATGGACCACTTGTGCTGTGGACCTATTATAAACGCTGCTTTAGCCTCATGCAGCTGTGCTATGCAGTCATGTTATGCGCTTTTATATGCATCTAACATAAACTAGATTTAGAATGGCTAAAGAGATTACAATAGGACGCAATGGAGTTATATTTTCATTATATTTGGAAATAATATAGCGAAATAAAAGCAAGTTGTGATTCAATTCAGTTTCTACTTGGAGTAGTAATGCAATAAACAATTTCCAGATGTATCCAGTACCATAAACGAGTTCACTCAAGCAATCGATATATTTTTATCTAAACCACAATAGAACGAGTCACAGTACTTCATCCCCCGTTATACTATCAATATGCGAACCAAATGCATTGTTAAGAAGCAATCTCTAACAATGGTTTCTGCATTTGTGATCGGAGCACGCGACGTTCCAACACAATGAAAAGCCAAAGAGTTCCATGGAGTGCGACGATGGCGATACCAGTTTTCAAGTACCGAAAGCTGCTGTGCCGGAGCACTGTATACGGAGTACCGGAGCCGGTCAATGTACAGGCCATCGCTGATATCACCAATAGTCTAGAATACGGCGACCGTTGGTGCATCCCATTCTATTACTATCTCTGCGCCCTAACGCATATCGCGACGTATCTACGTGATTTATTTCACTGGGAAAGTTTAACATTATCCCGGTGTGTTTAGTGTCGAAGTTTCTATGCTTCTTACATTTCTTCCACCAGACGATACAATAAAACACAAATGTCAACTCCAGTTTCTTTATTCCACATTTTAATACCTTATTAAATACATATTAACAATCAGTTTCATCTATTTGACAGAAACACGATTAGATTTTATACACTTCTCTACACACAACAGCAATCTAGTGTTATTTTCTACAAAAAAAATTACCTCTAAAACGATCAACAGACAATATTTCTACCTGTAAGAAAAATACTGACACTTCAAAAAAGCACATCTCGAGAATAATATAAACGAATATATCAGGCATAATTGGGAACTGTTAAAACATTGCTAATTTCTTTATTATTAAAGATACAAAGCAGGTTAGATGATGAAGTATTAAAATAGAAAATTTAACATTTTGGTTTGAGCTGCATAAAAAATATGTTTTAATTTTCTACTTTTTAAATTAAGTATATTGAGAAGAAAGTATTTATTTTCCCTTATTAATGTTTATTTGCCTATCAAAAACAATTGGTCGCATAAAGAACCTGACAAGGCCGCATGCGTCACAAAAGCCGCGGGTTGCTCATTCACTAGTTTATCACATAGAAAATGTATTATTTTATTGAAAAAAGGGGTTTTATAATCTAGCTAGTACCGTCCAGGTTTGCTCGCAGTGTGTTCGACACAGACGAAACGCTCACCTATAACCTTCAGAAAGAAAGGCGAGGGAGCTCTATCCCAGTAATCGGTCGCATCCCAAACCCTGGCGGTATGCGACCGATGGGCTCGAGTAACACTGATTTTTGCATTCTGTACACCAGAGAGGTACCAAATGGGAATGTTCTCGATTTCCCTCTTGAAAGCAGGTTTAAGGTCACCCAATACACCCAAAATCAAGACAACGAGCTTCAAATAATAACCAGGGTACATTTTTCTCAGATCAGACAGAAGATCTAGGTACTTCATTTTCTTCTCGTTCTCTTTGAGAGTGTTCGGATTTTTTTTCATCTGGACAAGATAGTTCGATGACAAAAATATAATTTTCCTCGAAATCCAGCAGGACGATGTCCGGGATACTAGCTGTGATAAGCTTGGTAGTAGAAAATACCCAATTCCAGTAAATTCGACATCTGGTATTTTTCACCACTGCTTCGATGTCAGTAGGGGCGTAAGGTAAGGCTGGTATTGTGTCAATTCCTTATTTCTGTCTCAAAAAGAAGTAAAAGACTCGAAGAGCAGTATTATTATATTATTATAGTCATTTAAGTGGGCTGCGTTAGGCGCAAATAGCCTTTGTTGCAGTGCGCCAGAAATTTTAACTAACTAACTATTATATTATTATTATGTTGCAAGTATAGACATGGAAAGACCTGACAATGAGCAGATAAAGACGGATGACTTATGTGCAGTGCCGGCCCTAGTATAAATGGCGTCCCCATGAAAGAAAATGGGTCCCTTCCGTCAAGGCGCCCCATGTCGTGCATAACTCTCGATAAAGACAGAGTAATAATGTAACAAAGACATGTGAAAGATCATGTGAAAAGGCGACACTTTGAACACTTGTTAATAAAAATATTATAATTTAAAGTCGTTCTGGAGAATTTAATTTTATAAAATAATTCGTATACCGTAAGATATTAAAAAATGTTTAAGTAATAGTTGTTTATTTTCAAGAGCTTTATCCAAAGTTACCCAACCCGACATACGTACTTTACCATTTAAAAAATAAAAGTTGACGTTGATATCCTGTACTTTCGGTTTGCCCCAGAAATTTCAATATTACCATTGGATTCTTTGGATAGACTTTGGTAATCAAAAATTATTTCCGAAATTGCTCACACATCGAGCTTGCGAGATAAACGAGGTGAACCGGTGGTCTGATACACGCTGAACATGGCTATGAGAAATGGAAATCCCATATAATTTGGGGAATTCCCTATTCGAGACCATCATCAAAATCATGTAAAAAGTCCGTGTAAAAATAGAATTGTCTGTACAATGGCTTTCTTATTATAAATCTTTAATTTACCATTAGAAATTATGTATGAAATATTGGCCAAAGGACCGCGTAAAGCTACAACGCAATTCCAACTTTTTCAAGTATATTTACAAGGATTTTTCGCATATTTTAGCACTTAACGACATCACGAATGTACCCCATTGGCTGCTTAGTTACCAATAAAAAACGTAGTAATAGTTAAAACTTCACCAATAAATGAAGCATTACGAGAATCTATCTGTACTCAGTTTTCTAATTTCTCATAATACATGAATCCCACGTGGTCACAGTCACGTTTCAGTTGGCCTAATTATATATGTATCGCCGATTTCTGAGTTCATATGCAAAATATCCGAAAAGGTATTTTTCGGAAACAGTAGAATGGAAAAGTAGTAATTGAGGACTGAACCTCCATCCCCCTGTGCTTTGTAGGAGCAGGGGCGGACCTTGGCCTAGGCAAACTAGGCAACTGCCTAGGGCCCGTATTTTTTTGGGACCCGCAAGACGGTTTTATTTATATACTTTTTTTCTATTATTTTATGATTTTTTTTTTAACTAGTAAGGCTCGCAATGAGAACCTTGCCTAGGGCCCCGATTTTCCTTAGTCCGTCACTGTGTAAGAGCCATCATTTTGCCACGGAGGCATGGCTGCTTACGTGTAAAAAAATATACATACTTATTCAGACAAGCAAAATGGCTCTTCTAGCGAAGCTTCTGCCGGGTATTTTTCTAATTAACAATTCTGCAACAAGTTCTTAAATAACTCCATTAAAATTTTCGAAGAAAAATTCGTGTTAGTAAGGAAAAAGGAATAAATAAGTAAGACGTTGAGTTAAGTATATTAATGTATTATGTAAAATTATATAAATGAAAATCAATGGAAAATTTACATAATATTCCCATAAAATAAAATTTTAGCAAATCATAAATATGATAAATTTCACCTGCCAAACTCAAATTAGGGACATTTTGCTAAATTACTAAACCGCATGTATGCCACCTTAATAACTTAATTTCAAATTGAAAATCACGGAGACTAAATTAAAATAATTGCAAGATTTCAAGATATGCGATTTTATTACTGCCACACTCTCACCTTGGGCTTTGTCAGTAAAGTCAATTTTTCGTCTCAATCACAAAAATCCTCTACTTTTGCATTTGTTATCATTTTGCCCTTCTCTATCTATTTCATTCTCTATTTCTTTGACACACAAACATAGTATTTTACTCTTAGCCTCCGTCAGACATGTTATTATTTCTCCTTCCTCACACAAACTCTCAATCCTGTAACAAATCGGTAAGTCAGCCAGAACAACAACGACTAACTTTCACAAACTACCCGTCGCGAGAATTTCTTTGAAAGGCTTTTTTTGGGGTTTTTAAAGGGTACATATTTTTGAGAATTTAGCTAAAATAAAATTAGAAACCGCACGTATCTTTAGAAACATATTTTTAAATTGTTCAAGGAGACATTTGTTCAGAGTTATTGCTTAATAACTTTGAACATTAGCATCTCCTTGAAAAATGCTTAAACCCTTTTTCCTATAAATGCCTAGAAATGACTTATAAAAACACAAGTCTCTCTGAAGACGGTAGCAGACAGTATTCGGTACGGTTAGCATTAACATATAATTTGTTGAATTCTTAGAGGCATTGTGTGGGCATTCTGGTGGTTTATCCGATTCTATTTGTTTTAACCTCTGTCATTATTTTTACCTATATTTTAATCTTTTAAACTAATTGTAAATATTACTTTAAATAAATCAAATTCATTAATTTTAAACCGTCTCACTTAACGAGTGTAAACCTTCACCTTTAAGAGCTTAAGTGAACAGCTAAGATACAGACTATTAACAAGATGCCTGATCAGTCGGTTGGTTAGTACTAATACATATCATTTAATGCACATATCGTAATGATGAATGCTGGATAACACTCACGCCTACTACCCGGACTCCTTTAGTCAGGAATGTCATTTCAGTTTGAGATCAGAGTTCATATAATATCACAGGCTCGCTACCTAGTTGATAATAAGTGGCACGTTGTAAAGTAACATACCGAGCTCGCTACAATCCTGATTTTCTAAATTCCAGGTCTTTTCAAGTATTTTGTATACTGGAAAAGTATAAATAAACAAAGGAAACAGAGGCCCGCATGCTGTAAGCACCAATAAGAAAATATAATGTTTACTTTTCTTATCCACCGTACCCAATACATTACTGCCGCGTTATTTTTAGGTTTCTTACACACTAGGAGTAATTATACAGACGTAAATACCTGTAAACCGGCGTAAATAAGAACATAAGATCATAAAAAATAGAAATTACAAAGGCAAGTATAGCCCACCAAAAATTGTGTAACCAAATGCGGCCCGCGATATTTTTCCTACAATCGGGTCAAAGATCCATAACTAATGCATGCTAAATTTCAATTCTGTTTCTAGATCCACAATGATCGTGATACACAAAGAAAAATAATGGCAAAAAGGTTCCTTAGTTATACCTACAAATCCCCAAGAAATATTCTATGAATGATTCGAGAAACAAATATCTCAATGTTTAATATCAGTTAGATGATATAAATCATATTTAACCAATTGAGAAAGTAGCTAACTCTTTATAATGGTTATTCTTTAGAAATTTAAACAATAAATGCAGTAGTGATATAGGAGACGTAGCGCGGCGCAGATTTGATGTATGGTGTGATAAACTAAGTGTACCTAATAAAGATGATATAAGGGAAGAGTTGTTCGTACAGGAAGAACGCTTTCATTGGCCGGAAGTCGTAGAGGTAATGCCACACAAAATAAACCCATCCTCAATTCTACATTTATTTTTGCTCTACTGAACTTCTCTACATTAAATCATTTTGTCATAGACGGTGCCCATCTAATTTATATCAAAATGGTGAATTCGAACAGATAGCAAAATAATTTTAATATATGATTATGGTTATATTATTATTCACTGTTTATATTTCGGATCACAAAACAATTTCATAGATCTGATAACAAACAGGTGTATGTGTCATAATGGAACCAGGAGTAAACCTAACAGCTTTTGGTCAAATATGATCCACGGTAGACCGGGTCCGCAAAAAAATCACTCATATGTGGATAGCGGCGGTACAGTTCCTTCATATTATGTCCTCCTTCTAAATTGCAGAGGTCTAGACTAACTGATTTAGCCCGTAGGTTTCCACTAGACAGGTATACACCAGCGGCCTTTTCGCCGGATTTGATCCGCGGTAGAACGGATCCGCAAAAATAGCTCATGTAGGGAAAGCGGTGGTCTAGTTCCTTCATACTATGCCCTCCTTGTAAATTTCAGAGATCTAGACCAGCGATTCTTAACCGGTAGGGTCCCGACCCCCAGAGGGGTCCCGAAAAGACCCTAAGATCCCGAAATTAAAATAAAAAATAAAAAAAATTACCAGTTTTTGCTTTTAAAATTATAATAAACTTTAATTATTAAGAACATTATTATTAAAATATTATTTCAAAAATTTTCTAGGAGGGTTCAGAAAATATTTGAGGCTAGTTGGGGGTCCCGAGTATAAAAAGTTTAAGAACCGCCGGTCTAGACCAACGGATTTGGCTCGTAGGCTTCCACTAACCAGGTATACACGAGCGGCCTTTTTGCCGGATATGATCTGCGATAGACCGGGTCCACAAAAAAAGTCACGCATGTGGGGATACAGGCGGTCCAGTTCCTTCATACTGTGATGAAAATGTTTTGATTTCCCTCATGGGACGCCTATGGTGGAATTTCGTGGTATAATCTGGAAACTTCTAATAAATCATATCCATGGGAACCATAGAACAATCTAGAAGTCTTTAGAAAAATATGGAACATTGTAGCAATCGAACCGAGTTTCCTTGGTAACGAGATTTGATAATGTAGTCAGTGGGTTTGTAAATTTTGTTGTGTATGTGGATACTTGTAATAAAACTCGTACGCGATATTTAACATCTATTAATTTATTAACCTCTTCATTATACAGTTACAAGTATTTGTCTTACTCAGGCAAGTATATATTGATAGTTTGTGTGCTTCCGGGCGAAAAGTGTTGTTTGAAGAACCCGAACACGTTACAACTGGTGTCAGAAGCGGAAAAGAATAACAGATTGGAAGGAACTTAAATAAAAATAAATATTTATTTTGTCAAATTTATATATATATAAATATCATTAAATTAATAAAATAAAATATAAATTTGACAAAATAAATATGAATTATTATTTTTATCTATACTTTTACTAAACACGGCTACCGTACTTAACATGATTGTCCATTACATCAGCCGCTTCTGATAACTGCATATCACAGGTTAGTTTTCTGATTTCTTATTTAATACAACTTATTCATCTTTTTCTGGAGCTTGGGTTTCTCCATGGTCTGCTGCAGTTTCTTCGGTATCTTGTTCTTAACAAACTCACATACTTTGTTAGTTTTAAGACCATCATATATTAATTATATACTCGTTTAGGCAATATTAATCAAAAAATATTGTATATTATATTTATTTATTCTATTCTAAGATGGTATGTATTTATAAGCTGAAGATGCATTAAATGTAATAAATGCGAAACGTTCCAAATAAATTAAATTAACTTAAATTACTTAAATTAACTCCTACCTACATGACGATTTAAGAAGAAACACTTTTACTATTAAATATATAATATACCGGGTGAATTATTTAAGGAGCAACATACATATTTCAGATATAATGTTAATGAAGTGAGTTATTTCAAAAGCAATATAGCCATAAAACAAATGCTTATCGTATCCATAGAAAAGACAAAATATTATTTTTTTAAATATTTTTTGGACTAAGGACATTATTATTTTTGCAATCTATAAAAACTAATAAAAATTCATTTATTGTTTCTAATTAACTATTCCTAGACGGCTAGGAACTTTACCATGTCAAATAACTATTGTATCTAATCACCATTGCATAATCTGTTGCCATGGATATGAGCTTCCTTTCATAATTTGCTATGTTGCAAATGAAATAACTCACTTCATTAACATTATATGTGAAACATGTATGTTGCTCCTTAAATAATTCACCCGGTATATATTTGGACCATTGGGATTATTAAAAACTCCTTCAATGTATCCGTAACTACTATACAAAACCTTGTCCTATGGGTCCCATAGTTCTCGATCGTGAACTACTTCTGTTAAAACAGGCCACACTTACCTGAAAAAGAAAAACAAACATTACTACACTGCACACAGTTAATTTTCAATCAACAACTTACAAACATTGTTATAAAGTCGAAATATTGGTTAAAAAATACAATTTGTTAAAAATTTGTGTTTCCCTTGATTAAGTTTCTTTTGAGGTAAGATATATCTTTTTAAATTGCCATAAAAGTTGGTACAAAGGTAGTTGATTGTGCTAAGTGCGTTTCTTCTCCCCAACCGTTAAAAGTCGCGTTACTAACGCATGTATGTAAACAGCGGGAAAGCGATTAGCATTATCTTATATTGTCGACAAAAGGGTTGTCGGGTAGCACTTGGCAGTTGTGAGTGAAGTAGTACTATTGTCGTACACTCATCGCCCCTTTCGCTAAATCTACTGTGGTCTTTACAAACTGGTCTGTCAAACACCACATACGAGCCACGAGGGGACGAACACAATTGTCAATACGTCTAATGATGTTTCACCAATACTAATGATCGAACCATATCAGATTATAGCTCTTAATCTAAAAGCCTGTTGCTAGTTCCATTACCACTATCGCTATGGCTGCATGACTATACCAAACATATCATTTGTTACGGTATTTCAATAACAACAGTTTCCAATGACTCCTTTTGAATTTTTACTTTCTGATATTGTACAAATTAGCGCACAGATCGCGTTACCCTCTAGTAATAATTACAAATTTAGAGTAATTTCTCACACATTTTAGAGTCACGTAGGTAACGAGTATGAGAAGGTGGTTCTTAGGTTCGAATGTTGAATATCTGCTACATTATTGTCGTAGGCATCGAACACAGAACACACTTGTTGTTGCAATCGGGTCAAAAACAACAAAAGGAACAATTTTATGCTAAACATATTTTATTACACCTTGACGAAAAAAGGCTGACACAAAGAAATCAAATTAATACCCATTTTTCGCTAAACAAAGAAATTTTCATTACGCCCAAGAAAACTGAAACAATTATTTATAATCAGGAGGTAATCAGCTGACTAGTGTTTGTTATTGTGTGCGTCACGTTGGTGTTTCTTTTGAATGCATCGCAACTAGTGTTTTTGATTTCTCGACATTTTTCATTTCTCGAGAAATAAAAAATTAAGATTTATTTTCTCGAGAATTCTCGAGAAAAATAATTATTAAAATATATATATATGTTAAAAATATTATCGAGGATAAAAACATGTTAAAATTATAGTCAACTTTAAAGTACTACGGTATTCATTTAAATAACATTAGAACAAATGGATAACTGGGCTTTAAAAATGATTACGAAAACGGCACGTAATTGCATTTAATTGAAATACATATGTATCGAGAAATTTTCAAAAAATTAAGAAATTAATAATAATAGTAATAATTATTTTATTTAACTTGTAGGTAATCTTTTACATAACAGTTTTAAACTGAACAAAAAATTAAATGTAATTGATTATAATAAATAATACACTAAATTAAAATAATATATTGTAAGAATAAATGCTAATTAGCTAAATATTATAAATGGCTTCTTATCTGTTGCCACAGTTGCGTTGCGGGAGACAGAAGACAAATTTTATCAAAATTAAATTATAATCAGTGACTCACTAAACATTATATTTTTTTAAATAGTTTTTTAAAAGCACAACGCGTTTAACGTGGCGTCGAGAAAAATTTACATTTCTCGAGGAATGAGAAAAGATGAGAATTATAAATTTTTCTCGAGAAATTCTCGTGAAAGAATTCTTGAGAAGAAACTCTAATCGCACCATTACTCGACAACCTTGGTATTTAATATTTCTCGCCGTCTTCGAGATACAGAATTCCGCCTAACGAAGATTTTTCTATGAACGAGTTATATTTGTAAGGAGAAGTCAAGGTGTATATATAATATTAATGATTATTTTTAAAAATAGATGATTAAGCGCAGCCGGAAAACTGTTCAATAAAACATAGTTCGTAACAGTGTCAGCACTAGAAATCTGGGGGGGGGGGGGCAGGTAATATTTGAGAGAGCACAATTTTTTTAACGTTATAAATATTAATAAAAATATGATGATGTTGAATTTAAAAAAAAAATTAAAGCGGTCCTTCGATCCGCTGGCATCTTTCACAATTCGAATATTTTCAAATTGTACCGGGCCTTTAGTTTTATTTAAAAACTGAAATATTTTTCCAGCATATCGCTGGGGGTCAGAGCAATTTTGAGGTAAGGGCGCCTCCTCGGACTTCCTTAAATTGCCGCCACTGGTTCTTAACAAAGAAATTAATACATACTATGGGTAAAAATTATATAATATTCGTAAAGAACACGTGTTCCAAGTGTATTTCTCTGCGTTGCGAAGGTTTCGGGTTCGAATCCCGTTCAGGCATGGAAATTTTTTCAAATAAAAATTGCCCTGGCTATTGCCACAGCAGCCAAGGCCAAAAATTAAAAAAAAAAAGTATAAATATTAATTAACGTGAATTTAGGATAAGATAAACTTAAGGAGATACTTTACTTCCCAAATTATTTTATTGTCCTTAGACGTACATTTCGGCTACGAAGTAGCCATCTTCAGTAACTGAATAAAACTGGTTCAGTTTTACTAAAATCCAAATTGTGTAAAATAAATGTCTTAGAATTGCTGGCAACTATCAAAAATACAAAAAGGTTACAGACATGAATAATTAAATAAACATCGAGTTCATACAGGACAGTATATATAGATTTACTGAAACTTTTTCTTTTCAAATGTGCCATAAGTGAAAACCAGTTAATTAGTGAGATAAGTAACTACGAATTACAAAGTGATTTACAATATAAACCAGTGGCGAAAGGAAACCTCCGCTAGACTTGCCCTCCCATAAAAAAAATATTTTAAAAAAAATGTAAACTAAAAAAAAAAAATTTAAATATTTAGATAAATCTTCAAAAATACATCAAATTATGTTCTATACAAATTTTTGTCCAAGGCTTGCTTTACTAGTTACGAATTAATTATCATGACCATGGAAACGTTACATATAAGTATGAAAACATTGAAACTTGGAAAAATATTAAATAATTTTACAAAAAATTTTCGAAATTTTTCGTTTTATCAAAAAACGTCTCAAATAAAAGTTATTAGTTATTGCATTTATAGTAACTTTTGTTCAATAAATTTTTTAGAAATATTTTTCTGTTGCTAAATATTCGCAAAAATATTAAAATCGACACGAGTAAACTCCCATTTCTAGTCAACCGAATTTCATAAAAAACAATAGGGTTCTTCCCATTTAATAGGAGAATTTTTTAGTACCAGAACGAACTCTTTAAGTTAAATCGTTTTTGAGTTATCGTGTATACACACAGACAGACAGACAGACAGACAGACAGACAGACAGACAGACAGACAGACAGACAGACAGACAGACAGACAGACAGACAGACAGACAGACAGACAGACAGACAGACAGACAGACAGACAGACAGACAGACAGACAGACAGACAGACAGACAGACAGACAGACAGACAGACAGACAGACAGACAGACAGACAGACAGACAGACAGACAGACAGACAGACAGACAGACAGACAGACACACACACACACACACACACACACACACACACACACACGGACGGCACTTCGAAAATAGGTTTTTTGGATTCCCTGGACCATGAAACGTGGTCATCCGTCAAAATCTCGACATCGAAAATTTTCGCGATTACAATACTTGCCCCTTATATATTAAGGTCGGGCAAGTAAAAATACAAACTCAAACTCATAAAGCATATCCTTTTCTAATAAAGTGACTACAATATATCGTAATTATGGAGTGTAAATAAGTTCTAAAATTTTATGCAATGTGGTTTTTACTTGTCCGACCTTAATATGTAAGAAGCAAGTATTGTAATCGCGACAATTTCGATGTCGAGATTTTGAATAAGTTTTACCACGTTTCATGATCCAGGGAATCCAAAAAAAGCTATTTTCTTGCCGTCTGTATGTGTGTATATAACACGGTAACTCAAGAACGGTTAAACGTAAGGAGTTCGTTCTGGTATTAAAAAATTCTCCTGTTAATTGGGAAGATCACTATTGTGTGTGTGTGTTTTTTTTTATGAAGATCTGAACCCGGAAACGTAAGTGATTAAACATTAAAATAAAAAATTTAAAAAAATCCTAACTAGTAAACCAAGTCTGAAACAAAAATTTATGTAGAACATAATGTATATGTAGGTAAAGGTCACTTTTAGCTGCCTATAATACGCATACTGTTCTGCGCAGGGCCAGGGACCGTAATTCACCTAAAAGCACTATCTTAGGTTATTGTTGATAACCTTTCTATCTGTTTTTATAAACCACCTAAAAATAAATTGATTTTTAAAGTGAATTGAAACATGGAAACAGTGCAAACAGAGCAAAAGTGGAAACTCAGGGCGTAGTATAGGCAGCTAAAAGTTACCTTTACCAATATGTATATATAGGTAAAGGTAATAGGTATATATATATATATATATATATATATATATATATGTGCACAGCTATCTTACTGGCATCCGAACATGGAACAGACTTCCACGCCTCCATGTCAAAGAACAGCTTTTTCCGTGTATATTCCTTGTTAATATATTAAATGAGGTGTTCTTAACAGGGGCAGCAAGAGAGGGGTAAGAAATTTTGATATTTGAGATATACAAAAATACAGTACACGGGAAATAGCAACACGGCACCGACTACATTAATACAATGTGGCCTCCCGGTGTATATGTTTGTGTAATGAAGTCGGCGTACTTGGCTCCAGCAACGTTGCCGTTATGTTGTATCATTTACTGATGAAATAAAGTTAAAACACTCTTCTGATTTGGTATTTCAGAACGGCAAACGTGATGAGGTTTTAAGCACCGCGTGGATATTTGTACTCAACTGGCAAAATAATTAAATAGTAAAAATAAAAAATTATTAATAAGAAAAAATACAAAAAAACGATTATTTAAATTTGGGCTAAACACGTATTGAGTGAACTTAATGGACAAATAATTGTTTAATTGGACGAAACAAGGATAAAATGTGGTTTGAATGATTGTTTGAATTAATAAAAATATGATTACGTTTATTTATTATTTTTCTAATATATTTTTATTTATTTCATTTTTTAATCACAACTGTAATTTTCCAAATAATCGCATACTACGTCGTATTGAAGCCATTTTACAGATGAAAGGTCGTAGATCAATTTTAGTTATTTATTTAACAAGACACGTTTTAAATTAATTTAATGATTTTATTTTATACATTAAGGCCCGTAATATCCAAACACCTAATACTCGTAAATGTATTTCTATAGAAACGTCCTAATAAATATATTTTTGTATAGAAATTTCCTATTTAGGCAAATTGCTATTAGCAACTTTATTAGGGGTTGGATATTACGGTCCTTAATTTAAAAAAAAAAAAAAAGCCAAACCAATATCTCAAAGTCGTGACAAAACTAATAATATGACAACTATTAATTAAATTAATTATAAATGAATAATGTTTTTCTGAAAAACTGCATAATTTTAGTGTATATTTTGTCTTTTTGAAATTTTTTATTTCATATTAGTTGGATAAACGGGATTCATCGAAATATAATTTTTCAATTCGTTATGCAAGTACATTTGAAAAATAAGTCGGTTCTTTTTTCCTCGTCTTGCCGTCCGTGTTTTACAGTTATTTCGCCCAATGTTTCCTGCTTATGCTGACCCGTAATAGGTAAATCTCAGGTATTGCACAAATTCGCAAATTTTACTTATCTAGTCTTAGGATTCTGAAAATTTCTCTGGGCTCTTGAATGTTGGTACGCGACTGAATCTACCATCTCTGTCTCTCCGAATACATTATCAAAAGCGCGTAGCATTATCAAAAGTTCAGTTTTAGTTTTAATATCTAAATTAAAGTAACTAGACACCCCCCATCGTGACTAGACATCACCCGTGGGGATTTTCCCACATTTGAGCTTATTGTCGCCCCCTATTCTTAAATGCCCCCATTGAAATGGTTAATTCCTTAAGTTCTCCATTTCTCAAATCAACTCATAAAAAACGAAATATTAAAGTAAGATATATTAAAAATATGTTTTATTAATGTCCAGTTGCACCAGCTTTCCTTACATTTTAAGCATTCCATAAATCGTAAAAATACCTAAAAACACAATGCGTTGTCACCAATTTTTGCAATTTAAGGAATGCTTCAAATTTAAAGAAAGCTGTTGCAACTGGGCATTAATATTTTACTATTTGTTTTACCACATCTGTTTGTCAAATTTCCTTCGTATACATTGTGTAACTATTTTCAGTTCTACATGGGCACTTTTGGGCAGAATTTATCCTTTTTTTTGTATATTTTGTATAATTGAAAATTATACAACATTACTGAGAAAAAAATTCATAGTTCTGAAAAATGCGGTTATTAATATTGTTATTTATTTATGTAATGATATGGAATAATAATAATAAAAATTTGCTTAATTTTGTATTTTGTATCACATTAATCTTAATCAATATTTTCCAATGGGTGTGTCGTGAACCTGTAGTCCCCCTCGCCGTCCTAATTTAAACTAAACCTAACTTAAAATTTAAAAATATTTCTCTCTCCCGGCATCTGAATTGAGAATTGAGATTTACACCCCGTTATCACTTGAAAAATTTTAAAATTCCCGCCGTCGTCACTTTAAATCTGGGCTTGTGTGTCACGAAAAATGTTTTATTTCAGAAGTGTGCCGCGAACACACATGAGTTGAGAAAAACAAAAGTTTTTTCCATTATAAACCATTTTTGTCACATTTATTGCTGTTGTCAATAATAACAGACAGACCCGTTCAGTAACGGGGTGCAATGAACCTGTGCGGCATAATTTAAGGGACAGCATAACCGAACTCACGTCTAGAAAAATTGGAAATATCAACATTGACAAAAATATGTTTTTGCTCTCGTGGTTTTCATTTATCTTTTTATATTTATATATATTCTATACCTAGGTCATGAGAGGTTGTTAAGAAATACATCAATTTAAATACAGATAAAATCTTATTATTGTTTCGTACACATTCTGATAAATTTGTTTACTATTCGTACATGATATATATTGAGGACAATATTAGGTCGAGCGGAACAAGTGCAACAAAAGTTGAACACTATATTAGATATTAGTTTAATGATTAACCGCTTTATTGCACTTATTCCGCCTCACCTAACATTACCATAATCAGTTAAGTTGCAAAAAAAATTTGAATATTAAATTTACTTTCAAATATTTCACTTAGATTTTTGAAGACTCTGCATTGAGAGTATTGTGTTATTGTATTATTTTGTGTTTGTGTTATTCTTCTTGTGAGTTATATTTTAATATTTTAAAGGTAAGTTTTTTGTGATATTTTGAGTGGCCCCAACTATTCAATCAACTGAAAGTGAAAAGAGTTTTAGTACATAGCCACCCTTACAAAACTTTGATTTAACCGAAACTGATCGAAATACTACCTACACATGTATATGCTTACATTAGTTTATGTTGTATACAGCGCGCGCTTTTCTTATCATAGTATCCAGGTATTTTACCCAACTAACCTTGGTAAACTCTGTGTTTAGTCTATATAGAACTCTGAATAGGATAGCAAGGAAACATGAACAGGTGAATATTTGTTCAGTAAAAATAGTGTTAATAATAAGTTATTTTTTGTGAATGTTATTTGAGGTGCTTTGATTTATATTATAGTGTTGACCAGTTCAATAATTCAAGAAGTAGAAGATTGGTAGAGTTGGCTAGATTTGTATATCGTCAACCTTATATGGAAGATGGTATGTTTTAATTAATTTTGTTGCATATGAGGACATTGTACATACAGAGTTTAACATTTTGCAGACCCAGAAATATCTAGCCAATTATCAAATGATAGCTCTGTAGTAGATGACTCCGATAATGACCCCAATTTTCAGACACCTGATGTTGATGAATATGAGGTAACGCATATTTATTCTCAAAATTATTAAATTCAAAATTATAAAAGTAGAGTAATTCCTAATTCCTATTCTTTGGGGCCCCTAAAATATTTATGAGATATGTATTCAAAAGTGAAATATAGTTTAATCTCTTCGCGGTTGAAAAAATAATAATATTTTTGATAAATAGACTTTCAGAAGCATCTGTCACTAATGTTATGCCAGAATCTCCACAACCGTCTACGTCGGGCAACAAAAAACAATGTAAATAACATTCTCAGTGTCTTTTTTTTTTAAATAATCCTAAAAGTAATCTACTTTCAGCTTCTAAACAAATTGGTAGAACTGCATGGACTCCAGAGCAAGTTGCAGTAGTGACAGAACATTTTAAATCTAATATAAGGCAGAAGAAAGCACCAAAGAAACAGGAATGTGAAGACCTTATTATGAAACACCCGCATTTATTGAGGAACAAAGATTGGGTTCGCGTTAAAACATATGTGTATAATTCGTATCGGGATAAATAATAAACTTTGGAGAAATTTATTTACAGCCGTTTGCACCGTCATATTTAAAAAAAATGTTATATTTAAAAAATTAGTTAACTAGTTACGTTAATTTTTATAAAGCTTAAATATGTCCATATGTACCTATCACAATTTGTTCTGAGGAATTTTTTTAGCAATATCAAATTCTAAAAAAATAAATACGTCTAAGACATCTACATTATTATAAAATTCATTATTTATATATATTTCATCCATATTTATAATAAAATTGTACTAACCAATAATTATTTTACTATGAAATCTAATTTTTAATTATTAGTTAAGATTTAACTATGACCTGTGCAAACGGCTGTTATAGGTACCAATTCCGTAACTTTTAACAGTATTGTCGTCTTCGTCTGAGACATTTATAACTTTTTGGCTCCCATTTTAAGAACTTTAAGAAAAATAAATAAATTTACAGCATATTACATCTATTGTGGACCGGCTCTGCTTTCTTATATATGTATATTTTTAAATAACTTTTTTTATTTGGAATGTATTTAACAGTACCATGACTAATTTTTTTGGGACATGTAATTATTTTATTGTTTTTTTTATATTATCTCATTACATAATAAAATATGTCTGACTTAAATAAATGCCTTTTTATTCCGTTCTTTGTAATCATAGAATTTTGTAATCAATGTTTCACTCTATAATTTTTATTTAACAGTATGCCATACAAAAATTAATTTGTTGAAATTAGTTAGTTTAATTAATTAAATATTATCGGAAATGATAAAATATTGTATCATTATCGATAGTAAATAAGTGTGCAAATTTCAAGACATAAAACACATGGGCAGGAAAATGCATGGCGTATGAAAGAAATTTTTAGTTGCCTTAATTATTTTTTTTGTAAAAATTTACAAATTTTGCTTTATGTTAAAAAATAAATATATATATATATATATATTTTTTTTTTTTGATTTTTAAGTATCTATTATTTATTTGGACATACCTATGCAGGCCCGGTCTAACCTAGAAGCCATCGGAGTGACCTGCACAGGTCTCATTTTAATTTAAAATACTGAAATAATAGAAAACATGCAAAACAGGACGTTTGTTGTGTGGTTTCAGTCCGCCCTGGGTGGCACTCTTTTGGCGGGCGGCACTTCTGGTGCGCGAATAGAAAAGTTGAACGAATAGAAAAGTTGTTTTCTGTCGAAATGTACAAGAAGCGAGTCCCAATTTTATTTTTGATAATTTTTTCATTTATATAAACCTTTTTTTAAAAATCCTTTTAAATCTATACCTACTTGCTAGTAAAACAAATAAAATTATAACAAAACCATTACATTTCCCTTTCATATTATAATTCAAACTCTTAACAATTTTGTTTTGTGCCTGAACCGTTGTGCGTGATATATTTTCCTTCTTCCACAACGACTATTTTGTCTAAGTATGTTTGATAGATATTGAAAGGGGCGGCAAATACAGGGACCGCCCGGGCGTAACAATCTCTAGCAACGTCACTGTAAGCTCAAAAATTTCTGTTAAACTATTCCGATTCATATCAATGTATTTATTATGTGAATAAGAATTTGAGATTAACCCTCTCTGGGCTACAAAAAATAAAAAATAAAAATCATATCATATCATTTCTTACACCTTCAGAAATATCCCCTGATACCACACAATAAATATTAAAATACAATTATTTTTTTCAACTAGATAAAAAAAATTCGACACTTTTCGGAAGAAACAGTATATGGAGTTTCCAACAGGTTCGGTTTTAACAAGTATAAATTCTGAAATAAAATGAGTTTTTCTGTCATTTTTATTACATAAATTATAAAATTATACCTGTAAATCCAGGCCTATTGGAAATTCAATAAAATATATTTGACTGACTTAAATAGGTTTTAAGTTGCTAAATTGTTTTACCACTTTTAATTTATATTGCGGTTCACAATACATGCCGTTGTATCACGCTTACTTATATATATTACCAGCAATAGTCCTCCGAGCGCGTTTGCCAAGTTTCCGAGGCGTAAATGTAGGTTATATAGGTGGAGGCTAATTCCACCGGCAGCCTTCGTAAGTGTATATGTGTATAAAACGCTCCTGCCATCTGGAATCACTTTCACGAACTCATGAGTAGTAAAATAATTTATTTGTTGCCTTTCGGCTTAAAATCTACATAAATTGTAACATATATTATTGTGTTAATTATTATTTTTTCTGGCCTTCAGCACTGCTCTCATCCAATCCTCTCCTTTTCCGTGGTCTCCCAGAAGTTGTAAAGGACCCCTGCTTTCTAACTGCAGTCCTTCACAGCATCGCAGATGATTAAGAGTCTCTATCTCTGTACCGCAGGTTCTGCAAAGCTGCTCCTCCTCCTTCGTCCAGAAGCAGTTTGCCCTCTCTTCATTTCCGCATCTAAATCTCGCAATAATCTTTTGCTGTTTGTTGGGCTCTGCCAGATACCTTGGAACTTCTGTACATGCAATGTATTGGTAGAGCTGATTGTATCGGGACTTGGTTATTCTACTCCATTGCTCTTGTTTCTGCACATCTTTATCTCGTTCCGTCACCATTAGCACTGTTTCTAGCCCAGATCTTTTTCTTCCTTCGATATCTTCCTTTGATGTGCCATTTCTTGCTAGGAATTAATTTTTCTTCGTTGTCCATTTTGTTATATTAGTTTCTTTTTCCTTCCAGCACTCTTTTAAAATATTGTTTTCGGTGGTCGCAATATTCTCTTCGAACTTCATTGCTCTTTTGCCCGTCATTATTCTTAGCTTTTCTCTCTTTGTTTCTTCCAAAATAATGTAACTTGGGGTATGTCTGTCCAAGCCCAAAGTCCATTTCAGGTATTGTTCCTGCAATCTTTCTATTTTTTCCTGTTCTTGCCATCCCCATATTTCCTGTCCATATAAGAGGCTTTTAACCAGACTGTCAAACATAAAAATTCTTCTTTTGAAATTGTTCTGGAACATTCTTTCTCCCATACTCCAAACTCTTCCCATTACCATTCTTGCCTTTTTTGTTATCTCCTTTATGTGTGTCTGGTCTTCATTGCTCTTCTGAAAAGTATACCCTAGGTACTTGAATTCTTTTACTTGTTCTATATCCTGCCCTTTCCATCTCCATTTGTTCTCGGTCTGTCGTCCTCCTCCCTTTTTAAAAACTAAAACTTTGGATTTTTCCGTACTGAGGATCATCTTCTTTTTGTCCAGGTATCTCTCCAATCTGCTCATCATTTCCTTCAATTCTCCCGGTGTTTTGGCTAGTAAGACAATATCGTCTGCGTAAGCTAGCGTCCATATTTTTATATTGCCTATCACTACTCCTCCGGCTTGCCATTTCTCTAGTATTTCTTCAAGGTCCGATATATATAGGGAAAATAATATTGGGCTTAATGGACAGCCCTGCCTTAATCCCCTTTCTGTCCAAAACTTTCCACTTTCTTCTTCGCCTACTCTTACCACGCTATATGTTTCTTCATAAATTTCTGCTATTTTTTTTATGAGAAGTGCGCTGATGCCTTTCTTTCGCATTATGCTCCATAGGTGTTGCCTGTCTACTAAATCGAACGCCGATTTTAGGTCAGTGAAGAAAGCATAGATTTTTCCTTTTCCTTTTGATATCTCTTTATCTATCAGGTGTTTTAATATATATATATTATCCATTGTGCTTCTTCCCTTTCTGAATCCTGCTTGGTTATCGGGGATGATATGTTTTGTTTCCACTTCTTGTGTTAATCTATTCTCTATTACCATTGCATATAACTTATATAAGGTGTCCATAAGAGTTATGCCTCGGTAGTTTTGGGTGCTGTCGTGATCCCCTTTTTTGTATATAGGACATATAACGCCTTTTCTCCATCCATTTGGAAATCCTTGTCCTTTCCACACTGCATTTAAAATTTCTTCAATTTTACATTTCATATTTTCCGTGCTGTAAATCCAAGCTTCATTTTGAATGTTATCTTCTCCAGGTGCTTTCTTTTTCTTCATTCGTGTTAGTTGTTTATCTATTTCCTCTTTTGTTATTATATTTTCTGTAAAAGATGGGCGTTTTGGTGTGCTTATTGTCATTTTATCGGTACCCTGTAGTGTTCTTATAAAATGTTTTTCCCATTCTTCGATTTTTATCTTTGTACTGATCTTATGTCTGAACCGTTGTGCGTGATATATTTTCCTTCTTCCACAACGACTATTTTGTCTAAGTATGTTTGATAGATATTGAAAGGGGCGGCAAATACAGGGACCGCCCGGGCGTAACAATCTCTAGCAACGTCACTGTAAGCTCAAAAATTTCTGTTAAACTATTCCGATTCATATCAATGTATTTATTATGTGAATAAGAATTTGAGATTAACCCTCTCTGGGCTACAAAAAATAAAAAATAAAAATCATATCATATCATTTCTTACACCTTCAGAAATATCCCCTGATACCACACAATAAATATTAAAATACAATTATTTTTTTCAACTAGATAAAAAAAATTCGACACTTTTCGGAAGAAACAGTATATGGAGTTTCCAACAGGTTCGGTTTTAACAAGTATAAATTCTGAAATAAAATGAGTTTTTCTGTCATTTTTATTACATAAATTATAAAATTATACCTGTAAATCCAGGCCTATTGGAAATTCAATAAAATATATTTGACTGACTTAAATAGGTTTTAAGTTGCTAAATTGTTTTACCACTTTTAATTTATATTGCGGTTCACAATACATGCCGTTGTATCACGCTTACTTATATATATTACCAGCAATAGTCCTCCGAGCGCGTTTGCCAAGTTTCCGAGGCGTAAATGTAGGTTATATAGGTGGAGGCTAATTCCACCGGCAGCCTTCGTAAGTGTATATGTGTATAAAACGCTCCTGCCATCTGGAATCACTTTCACGAACTCATGAGTATAACTGCATATGTGTAAGTCGAAAATGACCTCTAACATAAATTTTTTTAAACACACTTGTGTGGTGCCATTTGTCGATTGAGACACTTATACATGGGGGTACGTAGTCGCCTCCGATTTTTCGTACTCGCCTCCGTTTCGGAGGCCACTTCTTCAGCGCATCGTATAGTTTGGAGGTGTATATGCAGTTTGGCATATATATATATATATATATATATATATATATATATATATATATATATATATATATATATATATATTTAATAAAGTTATTGGGAATAGCGGTGGAGGAAAAAGTAAACTCAATATTTACATGTACCCGATATTTCGATTTGACTTTTCAAATCTTTTTCAAGGGCTGAAAATGGTTTAATTAAAAATTATAAATATAAAACATAAATTTAAGTGCGGACTTACAAGTAAAATTTAAGAGTTGCCTCTGTTGTAACACATTAAAAGAATAAATAAATTAGAGTTAAAATAGAACATTACAATTATTATCACATTGAAAAATTACACTTTAAAATTGTTATCACAGAACTGTATATTGACTAAAATAGTATTAATAAATAAATCTACTTGGATTAAAATTAGAAAGTTCTTCTTATTTTCACCTAGAATATAGCGGGAAAGATCCAACGAATTTTATACTCATAGATGAAGTCGGTAATGTAGGGAGCATAGCGTGTCTTTATCTTCTTACTTTTGAAGCGATTTGTTGTTAAACAAGGATTAACCTAGTTTTTGGTTCTTAGAAATGTGTAGTAGATTTTTGTAAATAGTGTTTAAACCCTGAATGTCCGTTTTTTCATTTAAGTTTTGCACGTTTTCGTTTATATAACACATTTCAAGGAATGTGCGTTTATAAGTGTTGTGATGGGAGACCAAAATCGATGCATCTTCGAACTTAGGCACGTGATTCGTGGATTTCAAATGTTTGCTTAGTGCACAGCATTGAGGTTTACATTTCACATCTGATTTGTGTTGTGAAATGCGATGACCTAAGCATTGGGATGTCTGTCCAACGTAAGGTAAGCCGCATTCACATTCGATCTTATAAACTACGTCACGTCTGTTTTTTGTTTTTTGTTTGTCTTTTAAAGGTGTGAAGAGTTGCCTGACGGTCAGTGATGATTTTTCAGCCAAGGTGATGTCTTCATCCCGGAATAAAGATTTTAAGAAAGGTGTTACTTCTTTGATAAATTGAACCGAGAAGTACTTTTTTTGTCTGGGTTGGACATGTTGGGGTACATGTAAATATTGAGTTTACTTTTTCCTCCACCGCTATTCCCAATAACTTTATTAAATATAATACAGACACGGAATAACGATATATATATATATATATATATATATATATATATATATATATATATTACTTGCTCGACCCCGATTTCGGTTTTTATTCTAGGGCAAGTCTAGCGGAGGTCTCCCTTCGCCACTGGTTATACTTTTTTCCCTGTAAAATGTATTTATTGTACGTCAAAAATAACATATTGTTAGACGTTAAATTTAATGAAAAATTGTATTTTCGATACTTATACATATTTATTGTTATCTAATTGAAAGAAAATACGTTTTAATAAAGAGGGCATTTAAAAAGAAGAAAACTTCTTGTATAACTCTATTAAAATGGAAGATTATCCTCTTTTGGTAATGAAGAAACTGTTAAATTTGTATAAATGTCAAGTTGCATGTTGAAATTAAATGGTTCTCTCTATTTTTCTATAATTTTCTGTTATGGAATGACATCAAAGAAGTATATCACAATAAACCGTTTATTGCGTATTTATTTCTAATAATACAATCGATATTTATAACTGAAAAGTTTATTACAAAGGAAACAGTTTCATAAAAATCCATTTAAAAATATATCAGAAAATAAAAGCAAACAAAGCGAATTCATTGTAAAACAATTTCAATAGAGATTGAAGAATTTGTGACGTTTTTATAGTAGAAACCACAACAATATATTTAGTTTGTTTTGATCGTTCACAATATAGTTCGGAATCAGTTGACCTGTAATAAACAGTCTAGGTTAGTACAAAGAACGTCTAGAAAACTTTGCCATAAATAAAACAGGACAAAATTAGAAGAGTCATCGATCCCACTGCTCTAAAATTAGTCAGAATAAAAGGGTGGATGATTCACTCAAAGTCACCGGCACTGAATTCAATAAATAAAACTCAAGTCAACACTCGAACGCTCTTTCCAAATTCAACAACTGAAAATGTCACACTCATGTGACAATCTAATTTAGTTATTGGCAAACTAGAACCCACGAGGTTCAATCACATGCATTCAGTCGTGCAATCGTCATTTTTAGGGTTTTATAGATATAACCAAAAAAACCTTATACCGTCACTGAGAATGTGTGTGTCTGTCTGTAGGAAAGAAACTGTGGTCAAACGGTTGGACCTAGAGAGTTGAAATTTAGTATGCATACACAGTTACTTGACCCGTATATAGAACTTCGAAACAACTTACTAAAATGTCACTCAAAAAATATTTCTATATATGGATATTTTTCGAAAAACAATATTTTCATTTTTGAGTGGATTATCACATACTCTTAATACATGAGAAAATATGCCGAAAAATTTGTAATCCGATTATTTTTCCGAATCTATCAGAAATCCTAATTTATCCGAATATTACTGAATTTTTTGTAATGTTCAAAAAATTAATGAATTAACAAGGATCATCATGTGACATTTAGATTAACGAAACAGAAATTGTTTTTTTTTAATGTTTTTATTTTGATAGGACTTATGCCAAAAATGTTACAAAAATCTCTTGTTCCCTATTTCACAGAGAAATTCAATATTACATGAATGTGAAATATTATATATAAATATGAAATGATATAAACAACAAACTTTATATTTTATAGACAATATCAATAAGAGAACATGAATGTTCATACACTCGAGAGTGAGAAAATAAACGTACATCAAATGCTAATAAGCAGAATATCTACTAGCGACAGCTACGTCACAATGACATAAATTTAAAAATGTAAAATATACTGCGCGACATTAAAAAAAGAACACCCAGTATTTATGAATATATCTCAGTAACTTTCTGGATACAGGTTTGTTTAGGTTAAGACAAGAAACGATCAGTTTTTCAACTATATCGATATACGGGTTTTTGTTTTTAAAACATAATAGGCGACAATGGACTTTTGTAGCTACATTGAGCATTTGATTTTCGTACAGTACATTTTTAAAAGTTTATTTGATCTGTTCATTATGCCTAGAGTAAAAAGCGAATAGTGGGTCTGGTAGAGGCTGGTTTATCCTTTATAGAAATTGCCACTAGGACGAATAGTAGTCAATACTGCGGTGGATTGTTGTCAAGCATGATACAAGGAAGGTCGAACATGAAGAGTAGGAAGTACAGGACGTCGCCGAAAAACCAAAGAACGCGAAGATCGCCGCCTTCGACTTTTAGCTCTAAGGGACCGCTTCACTTCCGCAAGGGTGATTGCAGACCAATGGTTTACAGAACATGGAAGGCCTATTGGGATGCGAACCGCTTATCGCTGCGAAGTTTTTGACCGTTTTCATACCGTCTTGTGTTACCAATCACCCCTGAGCACCGATGTAACCGGCTGGAGTGATGCAGAAAACAATGGAACCAGAAATGGAATACGGTAGTCTTTAGCGTCAAATCCAGATTCTGTTTGGGTATGCATGATGGCCGGACAGGGGTGAAGCCTGGTTTATAATAAACCCATAGCATAACGAATAAGCATGCAAACCAAGAATGTGAGCCTTCAAAACAACTGTTTGTAATATATAGAACAAAGAGAGTAGTGCAATTTGTATGCTTGTGCATCCATAGCATATCTATTATAAACCAGGCTTGAGAAGGCGACGTGACGAAAGACGTGATCCACAATTTTATGAAAAGCCAGTTCACCGTACTGTTATGGCAGAGTTATGGTGTGGGGGGCTATTTCTTATGGCACTAGGTCACCTTTGGTCTTCATCAGAGGCAACATGACCACCCAGCGTTACATTCAGGAAGTAGTGGAAACACATGTTCTACCTTAGCTCAGGACCCTCCGCAATCCACTGTTTCAACAAGACAATGCGCGACCACATGTAGCCTAAGTTGCGTTGGGACCTTATGGGTAGAAGATTGCTAAATTTACCCCATCCCCCACAGACTCTAGCGGAACTTTGTCATAAGGCAGCCTGGGATGAGTTACCTCAGGAGGAAATAGATCACCTAGTTAGGAGTATACCGAGACGTGTTAATGAGTGCATAGCGCACCATGAAGGCTCAACCATTTTTAATTTTTCTCGGGTACTAACTGTCCAATTCTCTTCAAATTTTGACCTTTTGCTTACCCTACCCTAACAAACATGTAAACCAAAAATTATTTAAATAAACTAATTATTACTGGGTTTTCTTTTTAATGCCACGCAGTAGGTTTATAATTATTTTTTGCCAAAATCATAACGATATTTACAAAATTAAATATGCCAATATGTATAAAAACCGTTCAATACACATTAAAAAAATAAAAATAATAATAAATCACTCTATAGGTAGAAGTGACATGACAATTTTTTATACAATCAAAGAACTTGTGAGAACTATAGTGTTATGTCTCTAGTTAAGAAAGAGGACAGTAGATGAATACAGGCAAATAAATGCAAAATCTCCTGAGTTTTAACTGAACTACAATTACTGTAACTACACCTAATAAGGCCTGAGAAACTTGAAACTGAGAAATATTGGTATAACAAGAAAGTTAAAAAGTAAGATGGCATTATAGTATAAATATAAATTCTATTTGTTGATTTAACCTACCGTATCTTTAAAAAATACGAGTAATTTAATTTAATAATTAATTATATTCTTGGTAAAGTATTTTAGGTAGCTATAACCTACACAGGTTATTAACTTAAGAAAAAATATTTTAAATTTCACAGTGTCTAAATAAGTGTGTCACCTCCATTTTATATATTTAAAAATATACTTTTCCCCGAGCTATTATTTTGACAGAAACATACAAGTGTATTATTTCGAGCGTACGTGTATTTCTGGAATAGGTAACCCTAAGTTTAGAGCCGTAAACCCGGAAGAGGAAATTTTGAAGATTACATAACGCAAAGTCAAGCAGTTACCTTTCTTGCACCTTGGGGGTATTTTTAGCTGGTATTTTACGTAAATTGAGGTTGGTACTACACACGAATAGTGTTCAAGGAAATAGATTTTTTAATTTCATAGCTATGAGTACAAAAGATAATATGACGGTCTTTAGACATGGTAATGTGGGTTGTAAAGATTATTATTTGAGATTTTTATAAAGTTGAAAGAAAATGATTAGGTTTAACAAGTTGAATTTTTTGTCTGAGTGGGTATAAACTAATTCTCTGGAATTCATTAGAAACGAAAAAATTCCTTTCGGAAAATCCTGGATTCTGACAAGTAGATTTAAATAAAAAAATAAGTATAAGACTATTGTTAAAAGAATTTTAGATAGGTTTTCGGTAATACTATCAGCGTAAAGGTTTTGATAAAAAAATATCCCTAGAGTCTTAATAAGTCGTTACGGACTAAGTTAAGAAAAGGGTTTTTTTACTGTTAATGTCACACTAAAATAACCCCCACAGATTATAAGTTTCTTATACAAAACTAATAAACTGAAATAAAATTAGTAACAATAATTTTCCGTAATATTTAAATATATTTGGGGTTTCAAATAACTTTAATCTTCAACAGATTAATATAGAAATGTTCAAATAGTACTTCATCATTTGTTTGACACGATTGTTTATAGCTCAGAACCTTCGTTAAAAATACTATACTTGATGATAATTTACAAATCTATTTTTACCCGCATCACCTATATTGAGATCCACGGAAGATTCAATACGGCGATATGTAGCTGCAAAAGCCACCTCCCACAGACCTATGATTGATGTGAGTTTCATATTTCTAGATGGCGCAAAGTTATTTGAAACATCTGGTGTTACGTGAGACGTTAAACCCTGGGGTTCTTTCCTGCAGGATTAACCGCAGAGGATGAAAACGCTATCACACGCTTATGTATAGGCCACTGTTAGTGGACCCATGGACATCGTCAAAGTGAAGAACCTCCTGTTTGCGAGACGTGTAACACATTTTAACCCAGTGTGTACAGTTCGAGGATGTCAGAGAGAGGTTACGCCTATGCTATGACCTGTCAGTTGCTTTAAGAGACACCAAGGTTCTCCTGGATAGGCTGATACTCTTCCTAAGGGAATGTAACTCAGCGTTTCTTAACCGGAGGTCCCGACCCCCAGAGGTGTCCCGAAAAGACCTCAGGGGGTCCCTAAATTAAAATAAAATAGAACAAATCGGAATTCATAGTTGGTAAGTTGATATATGGATTATATTATAAAATTCATTTATATTCCGTAAATAAAATATTATTTCAAAAAAAATTTTGGGGTGTCCAGAAAATATTTTTGTCCAGATTTTCGAACAGACTTTTATCGTATTTATGTTTGTCCGTGCGAATTTTCTTTCATTAGAGTATGTGTGTAAGATTTTATTTATTTATTATTTAATTTATCTTTTTTGATATATATTTTAGTCATGTAGATGTTAGGCACAAATAGCCATCGTTGCTGTGCACCAAAAATTTGTATGAACTAACTAACTCAAGATAGAAAATCAAGTACAATAATTATAAGTAATTTTCAGAATAGAACTAAATAGCTACAAACATATTTGTGGAATGAAGCGTTATTATTATTTGCGTAGTCAATATGGTATTGTAATCATACCAGTTTTTACTTTTCGACATTTCTACAGATAAGCACGAATTAGGATTTTTGTAACACGAATCAACTGTTTTTTGCGCGATGTCGGTCTGTGGACACGTGTAGACCAAATTTGGTTGAACGGATATTTAAGAAATTTCATCCGTCCACCGAAATGGATAGTTTACTTTTATGTGTTTCACGAATAAGTATTTCGCAATAGAGAAATAATTTAAATAAAGTTGTTATATTCTGTACCCATTAAGCTGTTTCAGTTATGGTTTGATAGTGCGGGAGCTATAACGGTACCACTAAGCTTCATTTTTACGAAAAATTAGTAAAAACATCGGTCAAAGTCTACTAGAAAACTGTGTTGTACTCGATAGTTAAAGAACAACTCCCTCTTCACTGGTCACCATTGGAGCTTCCAGCAAGATTCAGCCCAAAATTGCGTAGGCTACATAGTAGAAGCTTGAAAGCAATATTTCAACTTTACTTCTCCTGCTGATTGGCCGCCTGGCATCTCTGACCTCAACCCCCTGGACCACAAACCATGGTCCGTGCTTTAGAACATGGCTTGCAACAAAAGACACCCAAGTAGCTAGGCTGAAGCGCTTACTGATGAAGGCAGCGGAGGGGTTTTCTGTAGAAACCCTTCGTAATTCTATTGACTCATGATCGCTGAGACTGAAGCGCTGTGTAACGGCAAGATGTGGCCATTTTGAAAACTGATTATTGTTTAACATGCATCTATGTATTATGTACTAAAATAAAATTAAAATATATTTAAGCATCTTATGGAATTGCACCGAAAACTATGTAGGTTTCCACGATTACGGTAAATTATAAACATTTATTAAGAAAATTACGACGTAATATAACACGTTACTATATTTTTCAATAACAATTTCTATTAGAAATTACTTTGTTTAAATACTTTGTGGCAACGGTTGGTTCTGTAGTGGCTTCTGCTGATTTTTTCTTAAAATTATTGTCGCTTTGAACACCTGTAAAGTAAACAACGAGTCTTAACTGAGTACTCGAGAGCGCAACAAATCTGATCGTTAATAATTATTTAAAATGTTTTAACACATAAAAATATCATCATTCTCTTAATATTGTTCTAAGCTTTTAAATTATAAAATATCTTCTTATTTTTATTCATCGTGTAAAAATGTGCACATTCACAGGTTGCACCTTATTTTTATTTTAGTAAAAAACAGAGAAATATAAAAATATAATGTATAAAAGCGCAATGCAGTGTCTCCTTAGCCTCGTATAATATGAAAAAGTACAAAATCGTGAGGCTGTCTCGAAGACTCTGCTTTGCTGGCACAAAAAAATAAGAATTATACTCGACTTATTGTTAGAGTGATCTACGCCTGCTAAAATGCTTTATATAATATTTATAGTACTTTAAATGTGCTTAAACATACAGAGAAAACCAGAACTTCTAAATATACTTTAGCATTATCAACCTAGATCAAAATTTCCAATCATAGATATGATTGTGGCTTGGAGCATCTTTCTCTATTCGGTCATATTTACCACTTTTGTTCTCGTCCTCTTCAAAACCTAGGACGCGCCATTAATCCACCGACTCTTAGGAAGTTATTTGACATTGTTTTAAATATAACCTTAAATAGTGGGCGTTTTTGTACAAACAAACATTTGATTTTAGTAAACAAACATGTGTTTACTAAAAACGAGATGGTACTGATTTTAAATGGTGCAATCAAAACAATTTTACAAATTTACAGAAAGAGTACTTTTGGGAAGAAAATATAACATAAATAATCTTTGATTGAAACTGGTAACGAATTTTTAAACTTCATAGAGTAATAGTTAATACATATCTTGATTTGTTTATTCGTGTAAAATTAGGGTATATATTGGTTTATTACGTGTATTATAGTTGTGAACAGCTTTATGAGAGAAAATTGAATCTAGATTTTTAGAGGCATTTAGTAAGAAATGATAAATAAAACGTGTTGGTAATGTCATGATCCTAAATTGTTTAAAGAGTAAATCTACAATCGGCCCTATATCATGCACTCCCCATCATTCTTATTACACGTCATTGTAGTCTAAAAACTCTTTCAGCAGAGGCTGAACGTCCCCATGATAAAAGAGCGTATGATATGTGAGACTGAAATAGCGAAAAATTTGAAATTAACACATTTCTTGTAACAGATTTGTGCAGATTTCTTAAAAGATACACAGTTTGGCACAATTTGATACTTTCAACGTGATGGTCCCATGTCAAATAAGGATCAATATAGAATCCTAAAAATGTAATGCAATTCGGATTATTATAGTTATGTTTTTTAGTTGTTATAAGTAAATTTTGCAAGTTGTTTAGTAAATAACGGTAAAGTCCTGTTTATAACAGATACATAACTTAGTGCATGGGCATATCCATAAGATTTCACAAAATGTTTTATTGTTTTGAACATCTGTTTGTAATAAACAGAACAAAGAGATTATTGTGTTTTTTATGCTATGGCTATGTTATGTATTTATTATAAAACAGGCTTGATGATGTTTGTAAATCAAATAGCATTGTTTCTGCCGATGGTATTAAAATTAAACATTGCGCCAAATATAATATTACTATTAATATTATTAAAAATTAATATATATGTTTGTAATGTTGACTGGACGTGAAAAGGCCACGGGCAATAAAATAGAGTTTACAAAGCACACAGAGTACACTTTATGGCCCTAGGGCGATAAACGTTGTCTTTATAAATGTAAAAGCAAGTCAATAACTCTATATTTGTGCCCAGATGTGCAAAAAATTCATTTCATTTGATATTTTATTTTTCGTCCCAATTCCTGCAATTTTTTTTGTTAATCCTATTTTCGTAAGCCTTAGAAACTGTGCCTAAAGCGTCTAAAAGATGAGACGGTTCTGCATTTAGGTCTACCTTTTGGTCTATTTCCGGCATATTTACAGTTGACTTCTTTTACCATCCTTTGGTTGGGCATACGTTGTAAATATCCAATCTGCATGAGTTGTGAGTCACGGTTACAATATCCGTATCATCATATTTAATGGTTCATATATATTCGACGTTCATTTGGTCCTTCTAGATTGGCCCATATAGAAATGCGTATTTTACGTTCAAAAATACCGATCAGACTTTCCTTGGTTTTTGTTGTCCAGATTTTAGAGGTGTATGTTACCACTGGTCTGATAATTATTTTATAGATTCGCACTTAGGTAGCCCTACTCAGCAGTTTGAATTAAATTAGGTAGGAGAATCCTCGCTGTAGCAAAGGGCCTTACGAACTGGCGCCATCAAGTTTTGTTAAGAATAAACCTTTACACCTGGCCCAGGTAGTTCCGTAGACATCAAGTTTTTAATGTATCGTTCACCTCCGTGTGGTTACAGGACGAACTCTACGACGGCTTCCCTTAAGTTCCACTCAAATGCCATTCTGGAGATATAGTTTACTACCTTCCGGAGGGTATGTCCATGCCATTTCCATTTTCTTGCCTCGATTTCCAAGTGGATAGGTTTTTGTACTGTCATTTTCCTAAGACGAGTATCGGGAATATTGTCTGACGAAGTAATGCAAAAATTCTGCGAAGACATCTGTTAATAATAGCTTTATCGTTTTAGGATACGCTCCTATAATACATAGTATAGCCAGAAGCAAAGAGCTTTAACAAAGTCTCGTTTTCTGATCATGTATGCTATTTTCTTACTTCTCCCTATTTTTAATTTCTCCTAATAAAGTTAATTCTCCCTGCTACACTCAACAAGGTACGCCTCCAAGTAGTTTTTTATCAGTCTGGTTTTTACCACGAGAGTTCAACTCTAGAGCTTTCCATTGCCGAAAAATTACAACCAATATTGCCAGAATTTGCATTTTTATATTTATCACTTGGTGTAGAAGTATTCTCTATCGGCTGCGATGGTGCACTCTTCTGGTGGCCTCCACTACTGATTGGTGATTTCTTTAATTTTTATCCTTTCCATGATCGATATTCTTTTGTCATTAGCGTTTATATATTATGATCGAAAAAATGTCATCTAGAAAAGCGTGGAACTTAATTTAAAAACAATATATGTTGGCATATTTACTGTCCATCATTTGACATTTTTGAGGCTACACCAAATTTGCGGTTATATTTAACGAAGATATATTTGTATTAAAACCGAAAAGTACATATTTAAGATCTTAGGCAAGTAATTGCTCAAAATCTCTATTTATTCCAAAAGTAACTTTCGATAACAAATTATCAATTTAACATTTTTAAAAATGATATTCGATGCCTCCTAGATGATTACTATTTTTCTACGACCTACTATTTTTTCAATCATACTGTATTTCCAGATATTATATTATACTGTGCGGAAGTACGGATTTTAAGACGTATGTGGTTGTATTTTTTCTCTGAGATACATAGACGCAGCCTAAAAATATTATGCGTAACGGGTTACAAATGAAGTTCTATAAAAAAAACTGGATACCGAGATGGCACTAATGTACAATACCAAAAAAAGAAAAGTCAAGTACTTTGGACATATTACGAAGGGCGAGACTACCAAACTTAATAAACCAAGAAGAAAAAAACACAGGGTTCAAGGTCAGTGGGATGAAGAAGAATGTCGTGGCTGAAAAATATGTGACAATGGTTTGGTCTAGAAGTTGTTGGCCTATGTCATAGAATGATGTTTAAAATTAAAATTGCCATGCTCTTAACCAATATTCGTTGCGAAGATAGTACATGAAAAAGAAGTATTTTAAACTGAAGCCAAGTTTGTTCCCCGATACCATTGAAAGATCGTAAAGAATAGAGTGACGTTGATGTTTCGCATGTTTTGCTCTAATTCATATTTATTACGTAGGCCGTAAGTGTTCGGCATACATGCATATAATGCCGTGTATGCATCTAAATAACGATTTAAGTTGCGGCGACTTGTGGCAGTGCGGTACATAGGGTGTAGAGTTGTGTACCTGCCGTGGTATTCCGTTACGCCCTATAACATTATTATAACGTAATGCTTGCTATTATTATTCTGCTGTACGTTGTATTTTGCAATGTTCCTCCCTTATTAATGATTACGTGTGGACTGTTGGTTTTTTCTTCACTTTGTCGGTTTGAATTTATTCCCTTATTGTATATGTATGTTGTTTATTACACTATGATATTAGATTTAAATACAGTTTTACTATTATTGTTTCTGCAAATTTATTTTTAATTGTAAGAAATAATAAATATTCAAATCTCTTTCCCTCTTCTTGAATGTTGTCAGCTGGATTGACATTAAGGCACGCTACTCACGTACAATTAAACCTGTGCAGGTCTAACCGTACAGGTGTACCTGAATTAATAAATCTAATTCGTTACTGCACCCACATTATACAGTTTTTATACACTCTCGGCTACCCTTGGCGTCAACAAATAATGTTTTGACAATAGTTGGATTGTTAATAGTTACAAAAAAGTGTTATAAATGTAAAATAAAACGTGATGTGTGGCGTACATGTTGGCTGAAAAGAAGAGACCGTTAATCACATCTGAACTTGTTAAAGAAATTGAAATTTGCATCTACAGATTGACAAAATTATTTAATGACATGGACCAAGAAACTAATTTCAAAGTCTTTTCGTTAGTTACTCCATTAATTAAAAAGATAGATACTAATAGGAGGTTGCATTTAAATCCGCTGTTCAGGTGGTGATGGCTCTAGGTGCGTATGCTGTGGACAGTGACAGATATATCTTGTAATTTTGAAGTGTCAATATTTCCTACCAAAATTCATCATCATCAGACGCCATTCTTTGTTTACAGAGTGCTTTTCTATAACCGAGTTTTCTATAACCGAAGTAATTTTTCCGATGTGTACTCCTACACTACTTAGATTTGAAAAAAAGTGCAGCTGAAGCTCATCGATTACTTGTGAAAACTTATGGTGATTGTGCTCCATCAGAAACAGTATTAGAGATTGGTTGTACCGATTCGTAAGTGGTAATTGTGACGTTCCCGGCAAACAACGGCCAGGTTAATTAAAAAGTTCGAAGATGAACAACTGCAAGATCAATTGGAATAAAACCCTTCTCAAACACTCAGAGACGTGGTTCAATAGCTCGAATCTAATAAATCAACCATTTCACAACGTTTATAAGCCATGGCAAAGATCAAGAAATAATGGAGATGGCTGCCACATGAATTGACCTAAATGTCATTGCTAATCGTTTAAACATCTCGATTTCTTTGTTTGTAAGGCATAAAAAGAAGAATTTCTTGTGGCATTTCATGATTGGCGACAAACAATCTATTTCGACAACCTGAAACGCAAGAAATCTTGGGTTGATTCAGGTCAACCATCAACGTCGACACCAACGCGAACCATCAAAGGTCACAAAGCAATCCTCTATATTTGGTGGAATATGGAAGGTGTCGTCTATTATGAGCTGTTAAAACCAAAACAATAATGACCGCCGAACATTATCGACAACAATTGGAGCGTTTGAATGATAATTTGTAGGGAAAATGACCATCAAATCGCCGGAAAGTGATTCTTCTCCATGACAATGTTGCTATAGCCGTGAAACAAACACCGATGGAGCACGAATGCGTGTTCCAAAGCGTGTTGCATCGATGCAACACGCTTTGGAAGATACACATTTCGATAACTACGGAAAAAATTGGGTTGCTGAATGGATTGGCTCAAAAGACCATTCCTTCGTCGTGCAATCTCCTAATATAATGAAGTAACTAAACAAGTACCAGTATTTCACTACACACGCTCCGGTATGCCTAATAGTTAGCTCAGATGCGAATCGAATTAAATTATCTATTTGATCCAATCACCTGCGCAAGTATAAATAACTGTACAGTTTTATCATCTACATGTTTAAATATACCGAACAGGCTGCCTGTCCAAGCATACCTGTATGGGTGTAGCAAACTTAGCTAGTATAAATGCGGCATCTCACTCTTTTAACTAAAAAGGTCCAAGACACTAGGGTTTATACAGAAACCGACTTTTGAAAAGAGTCTGTTATCGAATTTGAGCATTTCCATAAACAGTTAAAAACGGATTTAGAATTTTTACGAAAAACAAAAAAATAATAATAATAATAATTAAATAAATAATAACAAAATACAATTAAATCTGTAAAAATATATGTATGAATATTTTAAAGTTTTTCAATTTATTTAATATTTATGTAACTACAAAAGTAAAACAAAATTAACTAAACCTTATGCAAAATTGAATAATACAATTTAAAATAACTAAAACTCATACCAAATATAAATTACAAATTTTTATATCATTTGATTTAATGCTTTTAATACACTGAACTTAACTTAATATCTTTTTCATTCTAGATACAAAATTACTTGAAATAGAAAATGCTCTCTCACTGGCTATACTGGTTTTATCGTTTCCAGGGCATCAGATAATAAATCTTTTCTTTTTTTTTTGTTCTTTTATTGGTTGTCTTAAATACTAAAAATTCAGCCTTGAGTGTCTCCGGATTTGATATTATTTGTTCAGATTCTTCAAAAAACCTATGAATTGATTTTTCCATGGCCTAATTTAAAGGATTGCCCTGCGATTAATAGTTTCTCCAATATATTCATTACTGGAATATGTTTCCATACAAGAAGTTGGATATATTCTAAACAATGTCAAAATATAAATTTTTATAGTTAAATAATTTATTAATTTTTACATATTAAACTTAGCTTTAAAAATTTTAAAAATTAATAATCTTTAATATTATGGAATTTTGGGGATAAATGAAAAAATAATATTTATTTTATGGGAGATTAAAAAACAATTTATAAATTTGATACTGAAATCAAATATATATCACTTACTTTTTACCGCTTTTTCAAAAAGTATTACTTTTTTTATAGGCGTTTATTGATTTTAATTCTAACAATTTTGCCGACCCCCAAATTTGCCGCTCTGGGCATTTGTTCTGCTTGCATCCCCCTAGATTGAGCTCTGCATAAGGCTTTTTCTACAAAAAATGAAATTTCTCTCTTAGTAAAGTATTAAAAAATGTGATACTAGCATTTTACAAAAAAGAATGATAAATAACAATATAAAAATGAAAATGGATAGCAATTAAAAATGCTAACAAAGTTAATTCACATTTGAACAGTATCAAACATCAGGTAAAAATTGAATAAAACTCGTAACACAATTGTCAAAGCGTAACTTACGGCTTCATGTTATGACGTATGAAATACAATAGTATTTTTTGGAAAATATGCTTTCCCACACCATACTCTCAGTACTTTGATGTGGTAGTATCGCATTAAAGCCAAACATTGTTAAATTGATTATGGTACCATGAATAATAAACTCCGGGAGTATTAGGCCGGAAGTGGTTAGTGCGCAACTACAGGAAATGCCGTCAGAACGCGTACCGTTCGCTGCAATGTCTCTCACTAGGGATTTTTACGAGAAAAACTTTTTTATGACCATCGTTCTCGAGTTCCCAAGCAAATCTGGTTACTAAAAAAAAGGTATCAAATTAATGCGTGAAAGAAGATGATGGTGGTGTTACGCAACAGTGTGATAGATATATTTTTTTTTTTTCTCCGTCTTAAAATTTTATCATTCAATCATGTACTCCTGTTGAAGCCTTATGAATATTTTTTATGTCACGATTTATGTTTTACGGGTTTACCGAATTGAATAAATTTGCTCTTTAAATGTTTTTAAATATAATCTATTCACGATGTAAATAGATAATAGTAAATACTCTATTGGACGTTAGAAATTTTAATGCAGTTGGTACAGTTAAATAATGTTAAAGCCATATAGGGAGGACTTTTACTGTACAGTGCTGAGCTATGAGAGGGACATACAATTGAATGTTTACGGCGGGTATGTTAAGAATGGAAATATGAATTAGTAGCGGTGTGAATTATTTTTAACATTACGGCTTCTAATATATAAACAGATGAAAGTATTAATATAGACAAAACTGGAAAAAGGGATCTGCAAGATGATCTAAAGGGGGTAATCTGCTATTATGCGGATAACAAGTTTTTAAACTACAAAAATCTTAGAAAGACGATACAGAAGAAATACCCCAACACAAAATGTCGTAACAGAAACGTTGCGTGAAACGTTCCAAAATAAACAGCTCTGAGTATATCTAAAGAAACCATATCCCTATTTTTTTTTAATATAATACAAAATTTGCCTAGTTTGGGAAGCATATAGTCAACGTGATTTTGCCATCACTTAACATTATAACCAATTTTGTAGATTAGCAACACTAAATACTGCTTTGTTCTTGTAAGTGAATATATGGGCTGGTAATAGGTGCCATTTTGTGTCCATGGAAGAGCAGAGGATTACCTTGTTTGGTATTTAGTAATTTATTTTCAAAGCACCACTGACTTATTGATTCTTACCATCTAGTTATTATTACCAAGGAGAGCTAATGATGATGCATCTACATTATGAAATAAGTGTGAAATATCATCCGCATACAGACAAATGGCAATATTTGAAAATAATGAAGGAAAAACAAGAGAAATAAAACTGGGCCAAAATAGAATCTTGTGGGACTCCTGTGTTAGACTGTCGCTTGTGACACCTGAAATTATTATGGTTTTTGCTAATAGAAATAACTTGTTGTCTATTATACAAAAATGATAAGAGCCACGCTTGCGGTGGACCTACAATATCGATGTCATTTAATTTGTTTGTCATAATATAAATGACATATATACGTCAACTAAACATATATTGCCAGTGTTTCCGAATGAATATCTTATATGAAATAATGAAATATATGAAATCTTGTAGAATGATACATGAATGATATTTTAAAACAAAATAAATTCACATGTCTAGTTATTTTTCGTGACTACCAACTAATCTAACACCTAACTTACCCGGATGAGGAAACATCGTCAATGGATTAAAAAATAGAGATAGCTAGACAAATTTTCAAGTCACTTACTAGGTATTGTGAGTCTGCGTATTTTGTAAGGGCCACAAGAAAATCCACAGGAAAACCAAAACTCAGATATAAAGATAGTGTTGAACCAAGTATAAGAATCTTGAGCATTCATAACTGGCAAGAAATAGTAAAGGATAATATATAGATATGTGATAAGGGAGGTGATTATCCAGTAAGGATACGATAGCCACTGATGATGAAGGCAAATATTAACCCGACTACTGCCCAAGAAGAGTAAATGAGTGTGTGAGGCAAGAATGAGAAAAAAATTACCACTAACGGTAGCGGACTGGCAAATTAAATCGGCCCGGGTAATTTTTCTAGACTTCATTCAGAAAAAAATACACAATAAATACAAAAATAGTTTATAAACAAAAAAGTACTCTCAATTTACACAACAACTACAAAAAATCAATAAAACTCGATTTAAATAATAGAAATTATATAAAAACAAATAAATAAATAAACTCTGAAACAGTAGAGGTAACAAATTTAAATGAAATATCGACTAATGAAAAACTTTGGAACACGGAAACTTTGATATTACAAATACTCATTTAAAATTCTTTTTACACTATAAAAATAGCTAAGTCAACATTAATCAAATCCCAAAAATTACCGGCCAAGTAGTTTGTTATCTATACTCTATCTCCGAAAGACTGATAGTAATAAAATTTATTATTTGTAAAAAGTTATTGTATTATCACACAGAAGCGGTAAAACAAAAGCGACAAAATATGAATAGTTCGAAACGAAATATTGTTAAAAACAACCGAGTGTGCCGCACATATTATATGGGAATACGAACTAGGCTTAAACACAATAGACCATAAAAATTTTACACTAAAATTTTAAGGAAAAATATGGTCACAGGGGTGTGTTTAATGATATGATAAATATGGTCACAGGCGTGCGTTTAATAAAATGATAAATAGTAATATAGAAATACACAAACCCAATTTAAACATGTTTAAAATGTGCACGCCACTGGTAACTGCCTGACAAAATTATTTATTACTATCAGTCTTTAAGAGATAGAGAATAGTCCTAGCAAAGTAGTTGAAAGAGTAATTTTTAAAAGAATTATAGATCACCCACAAAATGCTAAATTATTAATATCAGAACAATTCGGCTTTCGAAATACATACTGTACAACTGATCAATTTGCTCGAACAACAGATCTTATAACCATAAATTTCAAATTAAAAAAGACACACTGGTCTAGTCCTACTAGATGTTCAAAAAGCGTTATACTATTTAATTATTTTATATATGTGTCGGAGAATATCATAATTTTATCAGAATACGTAAGTGCAAAGGCAGCAGCCTTGGTACTAGCAGAACCAAGATCAGCCGATCAGCAAAAACAGGGCGATAATAGAACAGTGTGTTTTGTATAGGAGTGTGTTATAGCTGAGCGATCGGTCTGGATCATTGGGATTGCTACGTGTCTGTTATAATATCTGTTTTAATTATGAACTTTGTTTTATGTCATAAATGTGTTTTAAATATTGTTTGATTATTTGTGAAAGAACAATAAGAATAATATAAACTGTAATGATTAGTTTATTGTGAGTGATAATTGTTATTTTACCACATTTGAGACGAAATATGTATTTATTATTATAAGGTTTTTTATGCCGGACTCGCGCCCTCAATTGTGACTGGCCTACTGGGAAGTCTCCCAGTGTCCTGCCGGCCCAGTCCAACACTGACCAAAGAAACAAATGATAAACGTTGCAGCAAGAAAAATGCAAAAACTAACAAATTACAACATTAATTATCATTGTTGATTTTCTATTTTAAAGTACATTTTCAAGGAATTTCAAAACGTCTGATAAAGTGTAGAAGGACAACGTTGTTGACAAAATAATTTGCAAATAGATAACAGACAATGATTCATAACAAAAGGAATTAAAAGTATATTTAGTTATTTGTCATTACATGTATTTTCAAATAAAAGAAAAACACGACATTATTCAGTGTTTTATGTAATTTAACATAAACAAGAAAAAACACATTTAGATAATTGAAATGAGTCACTGAAGGTGAAGAATTTGACAAGTTGATTTCAGTATCTGTATTGGAATTTAAACTGTAAACAAATGTTGAATTTTATCAAATTGTTGTTTATCACAAAATAAATAATTTTATTTAATCATTTTCTAGTATTGAGTGAATGGGTTAAAAAGGAGCAGACTGTCTGCATGGCGCCTAGTCATAAATCTGTACTTTGATATTTTCGATTATTGTATTTGTTTGTTATTGCAAATTTCAAATGATAGTGAAAGTTATGGCTTTCAAGATAACTTGAAAAAATGATATATCTCATTACTTAAGTATGAAAAATAGAATGCTGAGTATTGCGGTCAATATTACATATTATCAATGATGTAAAGTTGAAGTGATAAACAAGTATTTAGCCGTTTTAATAGTAAACTATACAATGTGTATTAAGAGAGAGGGGACGCGCTTTTCTGCGAAAAAGCATTGTGTGCACAACCTAAAACCCGTAAACCCTGAGTTTGAAAACTCGGAAATACAAGTTAATTTATTATAACAATCAATACAGATAAATAAAAAAAAAACATATGTATACATATATAAAAAATAAGCTGTGGCCACCACACGACCGACCGCTATCACAAAGTACTTGTATAAAATAAATTCTAGCAGCAGAGTAGAAATAACTTGGCCTAATATTTTCTAACAGATATATTATTTATCATGACCATGGAAACGGTACATATAAGTTAAAAAAATAGACAAAAATTTCGTAAATTTATCAAAAATTTTTCGTTTTATCGAAACATGTCTCAAATAAAAGTTATTAGCTATTGCTTTGATAGCAACTTTTGTTAATTAATTTTTTTTTCTGTTAAATATTCGCAAAATTCTTAAAATCGACACAAGTTACCTTCCATTTCTAGTTAACCGATTTTACTTGATCAAGTCGTGCCACTGATGTCAAAAGCTTAAATATGAAGTTTCATAAAAATCCTTTTAGCCGCATTTGCTCTCACGTGCAGAGGACAGACAGACGGACAGACGGACAGACGGACAGACAGACAGGCAGACAGACAGACAGGCAGACAGACAAAAAGACCGACAGACATCATGCGAAAAATAGTCAAAACGTTACGTAGGGAACTCAATTCGTGGAGATCCATTGAAATCTCGAAATATCAAAATCGGTATGATTACAATGGTAACCAGACAACTGGGGCAGTAAGGCAATTCCGGCCGTTCACATTTGGGGCTTTTAACAACTGGGGCAGTGGACAATTCAGGCCGTACACAATTGAGGCTTTTCACAACTGGGGCCATTAACAACTGGGGCGATGGACAATTCGGGCCGTACACAATTGGGGCTTTTGACAATTGGGGCCATTCACAACTGGGGCGATGGACAATTCGGGCCGTACACAAGCTAGAGTAAGAGCTAGAGTCTTCTTTTGTTTAAAATTAAAAATAATTATTTTAAGAGTTGGATTAAGAAAATTTGCGTGTACTTTTGTAAAAAAAAATATTTTGTTTGTTTTGTTTAATCGTTGAGCCCTTTTACCATTTCTGGTGTCGGGCTTTGTGAGAGTTTGAATGTTATTTGTATTTGTCTTCTTCTTTCACGGGGGATCGTCTCCACAGTTTTTTTCATTCCTTCCTATTTTGAGTCCTTAAAATCAGTGTTTCCCAACCGCCGGTCCGCGAGATTTTTTGCCGATCCGCAGAATTATTTTTATGTGCAATTTTATACAACAAAAAATTATATTAATTTATAAAATACAATAATAATTACTTTCCACAATAAACGATACATATATCAAAAACTGATGTTAGTGGTACATTTTATTACCTTTAGTCTTGAAATGGTTAAAAAGAATCGTTTTATAATTAACGCTTACGCGTGAATGTATTGTGACGGAAGGTAACTGAGTCAGTAGCCAGTTTTTAGAATAACAATAGCCAGTATAGTGCAATGTAGCACATTACTTTCTAAACTTGCCGGTCCGCGAATTTTTTCTAGGCCGCTTGCCGGCCCGGCATGAAAAAAGGTTGGGACAAGCTGCTATAGATTGTGAACTTCTTGTTGGCGACTTTTGAAAACCTAAGTATACTTTTGATTGTTTTTATAAGAGAAATTGTAAACACTCTCCTAAAAACCATATGCAAATGGTAAGATAATACGTCTATTTGCATTTATTGCACCCTCGGAAAACAAGGCAAACAAGAACCGTTTAAAAACACAATAGCAACATGCTACTCCGTTCAACCGAATAAATATACCTCTCATTATATATTTAGATCGGTTTCTTTATGATTTGCTGCACTGTAGTGAGAGGTACAAGAAAACGGAACAAGTCAGTTGAAATAATGAAGGTTCGGTAATGAACATTATTTCAGCTGTAGATGCCAGATACAAGTTTTTTTTTGTAGGAAATTCATTATTGTTTTATCGCGAAATATACATGCATATATACATGAATAACATTTACTGTTGCAGCGTGTCTCATATCGTATCTAAACTAGAGATTTCAATAGCTAGAATACTTCGACAGAATACCTCACCAGCTCATAAAGAAAAAAATGTATTTAATGGGCTTTTCGGATGCAACTTGTGTAAATTCTTTACCACATATTATACAAGGTGTCTCAAAAGAAATTTTATATTTATTTAGCTTACTGCGTGAACGCAACGTATCCGAGGGGCGCGGGGGTTATGTCAATCGGTAGCCTGGCTCTTGGGAATTCAGTCGCTATGGAGCGTTTCTCGGGAGCAGACCGCGCGTTATGCGTGCGAGAGTTTTACAAAAACGGTGATTCGGCGACTGTAGCGCGTAGAAAATTCTGCAGTATTCGAGGTTTTCGCCACTTAAATGATGCGCCAAGCATTCCTCTCATTCGACATTGGCTTAAAAAGTTTGAAGAGACTGGTACAACGCTGGATAAATCAAAATCCGGGCGACCTAGGTCATCAAGAACGGTAGAAAACGTGGAGAATGTTAATCAGTCTGTTCGTGACGACCCGAACCTTTCAATTCGGAAGCGCGCAAGTGCTTTAAATGTGCATAGATCATCATTACATCGCATTATGCACAAAGACCTAAAGCTGCACCCCTACAAAATTCAATTGGTGCAAGAATTAAAGCCCCAAGATGCCAGTCAGAGGCTTAATTTCGTAAATGAGGTGATTGAGGTGAGGTGACATAAATTGGCCTCCACGCAGTCCAGATTTAACCCATATGGACTTTTTCCTATGGGGTTATCTTAAATCTAAAGTTTATGCCAATAAACCGACTTCACTGGCGCATTTGAAAGAAAATATCCGTCACGAAATGGCAGCCATCCCTGAGTCCACCTGCCGAGACGTCATAAGTAATTTTACTGTTCGATTAAATGAGTGCCGAGAACGCGAGGGTCTACATTTAGACGATATTATTTTTAAGAAATAAATTCTCAAAAAGTGTATTTTAATAATTAATAAAAAAATTTTCTATGTACGGCTTACTGTTTTTTTAATCGATCCACTAAATATAACATTTCTTTTGAGACACCTTGTATTTCAAATCGTGGTCAGTTTGTTGAATATATGGGATTTAGATCAAATATGTTTCTTTCGAGGTCAGGGGTGCCCCAGGGCTCAAATACTGGTCCACTTCTATTTTTAATTTTTATAAACTACCAATCATCGTATATTTGCTGATGATTTGAAGATCTATATTATTATATATAATACTGAAGATTGTCTTCAACTCCAAAATGACTTGACGCGTATTGCCAGGTGGTGTGATGATATAATTCTCTCTATTTAAACCTATCTAAATGTCAAATTACATCCTACTATAGAAAATTATCCAAAATTGAGTTTAGTTATAAACTAAATAATATTAACTTAGAAAGATCCAATCTGATTAAAGAATTTATTTTGATAAACACCTTACCTTTAATTACCATATTCAACAGATTACTAGTAAATCTATATAATTACTAGGATTTATTCTAAGAAATACTAAATATTTTAACAACATTGCCTCAATAAAAGTTCTATATTATTCCTTGGTCAGATCACATCTTGAGTATGTAGCCTTGGTATGGAACCCAGCTTTGGAAAAGAACATTGATTTGTTGGAGATGGTGCAAAGATAAATCCTCAAACATTTGTTTTTTAAAACTGTGGTATTCGCAGCAAGGAATGCAGCAAACTAAATATTCTTAGAGATGTTTTCTGTAAAATCCTTAACGCAGGAAGAATCATGCATTAATTTTTTTATACAAAATTCTAAATAATTTAATTGAGGATCCAAACTTTTTACAGGAATTAAATTTACATTGCTGCTACCAATACGCCTGCCAATACGCAAAATGGTAAAACGTTTTTCTTACATAAAGCAAACACATATATACTTTCATCATCACCGCTTTATGTAAAGTGTTCACTTTATAATGAAAACCAAAACAGTTTAGACAACTTCTCGGAGAGTTTATACTGTTTCCGTTCATCAGCCACCAATATTTTATAATGAATTAACTGATCGCCAATAAAAATATTTAAAACAAAAATATATTTAAAAAACGCAATATACATTAACTATAATTTCATAATTTTGTAAAAGAAACTGTATATCATTTATCTACTTTCTCATATTTCATGTTTTATATCTTCTTATGTTATATATTTCTGTATTTATATTATACGTATATATCACCTATTATTGGGCACTAACCTGTTGGTTGATTGATTATTTAAATATTTAAATAAATAAATAAAAAGCTAATTACCATATATGTTCAGTTTAAAAATACAATAACTCAAAACGCGACAAAAACTTGTGCATAGATAGTAGGGATGGGAAAAAAACATCGATGTATCGATAACATCGATGTCTCTCCTGAAAACATCGATGTTTTTACCATCGATGTTCAGGTGGCGATAGTATCGATAAAACATCGATGTCTGCTACCGATGTCGATGTTTTGAACTTTGAAATTCAGAAACTACCGCTAGAGGCGCTGGAATCTTAAAATTTTTATTTTTATTAAAATTAGTGCACAAAATATAAGCGCCATCTATTTTAATATAACAATACTAATAGTATTAGTTCTTATTCTTCTTAGCAATTAGCAGAATAAGAAAAAAATAAGAAGAAACTTCTAATTTTTGCAAATAATGACAACGACGAACGAAACCAACACTTGTTGCTCTTTGAGTTTTGTTGTCGAGCCATTTTTTGTATAAGTGAACGAGGTAAATAAAGTGAAATTTAATAGAAATAATCTATTTTTACTTGCTAAAAATGCCGCCAAAAAGTATATATTGGCAGTATTTCAGTAAGAACGCCGACGGAACGGCAACGTGCCGTCATTTAAATGTCATTTAAAAATATATCGTTTGTCATATTTCATTTTGAATAGTGACATCTTAAATATTTTGTAAATATAATACTAACCTAAAATAATACAAACTGTAAAGCCCTTTTTACAATATAACCAAGTTTATAAAAGTCAGTAATACACTATAAAAATCACCAAAATAACCAGATTTAGTTTGTCCTTACAAAAGTGAACGGCTTATATAAGCTGTTCCAAACGGTTATAAGCAGCGGCGGGACATTTGAATGTGTCTGTTAGACAATCTATTTAAAAAAATTTAAAAAATCTTTTTGTGTATTATATGTTCCTTTTTTTCGTATTTTATCTTTATATTATTAAATGAAACCTATATAATATAAAAAAATAGTTATTTTTTAATATTTAATAAAACATCGATGTTTCCGATACATCGATGTTATCCCTTCGATGTTTTTTCAACATCGATGTTTCAGCGCCGATGTTAACATCGATGTTCAACATCGATGTTTTGCCTTCGATTTACAACCCTAATAGATAGCATAAATTTTGTTTGCGTCTTTACAATTTAAAAAAGCTTTCGACGCGTTGATTTTCATCTATGAGCCCTCTCGCATATATAATATCAATACTAATGTCATCGAGCATGAATGTATAAATAGCTACTTAATATATACATTTTTTCTAATTCTGACACTTTTACTTAAATTTCTATACCAGTATTTTGGTGAACCTCGGTATTAATTTCGCTTCTAAGCGTCAGCTATACCGTCTTAATTCCAACTATTTATTGCTAAAAGTATCTTCTAATATGTCGCAAACATAAAAATAGTGTCCAATTAGACCGATGCGTTCTAGAAATATGTATGTACCAGTAGATGGTAATTAAACACGGGAAGCAAGCCGAAGATGAAACTTACTTAATGGGTTACTTTCCAAATATAGAAAAAGAATAATAACAACTGTGTAGAATATAATGTAATAAATGTGCCGTATTAGAGATATGGGCAAGTAAATCAGTGTGGATTCCATCTCATATTGGCATAGATGGCAACGAAAAGGCAAGACGATACAGAAGCGAAAGTCCTACGGGAAGATATAACTCCAATACCGATCCCTACTACCGACTTAAAAACGTCAATCAAAATATATGTGTAAGTAAAATGGCAAGACGAATGGAAAGACACAACTAGCAATCATTTAAGACAAATCAAAGAAAGGCCAGAACGAAGGGAACCAAGACAAGACCGACGAGACCAAATCATACTAACGAGAATGACACTAGGACATACTATGTTAACCCACAAGTACATATACGAGAAAGAAAGTCCCAGCACATGTAACAACTGCCATGTTAGGCTATCAGTGGAACATATCCTAAGCACATGTCCAAAATACGATCAGCAAAGGCAGAAAAACAAGATTCCACCAACCCTTAATGATGCACTTTCACCGGACAGAAAAATCAAAGATTCCACCCTTGGCATCAACCTGAAAGGCATCAACATGTATAGCAAAATATAAACAAAATACCATAAATATATTAGACCTGTAAACAATGTAAACTGTTACCTTATAAGTAACAATATGAAACCTAAGTACTCTAGTGCTAATAACTTAGATGTTGATGCACCTAAAATAATAAATTAGAAAAAAAAAAAAATGTCAGCCACCGTTGCGAATGTTGTAACATACAGCTGTTTGATTTAAAAAGAAAAAACTATTTGTCAGCATTTGAGCAACCATAATTTACTTACGTAATGCACATGCTGCATTTTCGAAATTAGATTATGTTTGTCACGTTAATTAAAGAGCAGAACTGCGTTACGCGGAAGTATAAAGCGATGGACGTCGGAAAGAAGTTAGTCAGATGAACCTAGCCACCTCCTCTTCAACACTCAACTACGGTGACGACCACGAGTCCGACTCGACGTACGTGTACTTCCAGGTAGGCCAAGCAGCAGTAACTATGTGAGTGGAAGAAAACTTCAGGCTCCCTAATTCTCTGATGAGCAACCCCCTCAAGAGAGACACGCTCAAGGCAATCTCGGCCAACAAGGGGTAAACGGAAGACTTCCCCTAGCTTCCATTGTGATTTCTATTAAATACTATTAATGTAATTATTACTTGTCTAATAAAATGTACTGTTAAGCTAGATTCCGGAATCAAACCACTCACCTGTTTCAACCTGTTAAAAACTATAATCCACATCGTTTAACTCTCGATAAATGAAACTGACCTATGAATAAAATAATTTGTTGTAATTAAGATATATACTTAGAACTTACTTTAATAATTTGAAATCATTGATGGCTATATGGTAATACGGTAATGTGTACTTTTCCAATGTTTAAGAAATTAGTATGACACGTACAGTTTCGTAGACAAAACATGTTAATATTTGCCAAGAATGCATTTTTATTTATATCAAATTTTTTCTTCTACCTTTTATTTCATCATTGCACCAGACAAAGTACAAGGTAAAACTATGCAACTCAAAAAAGTTATGTTGTAAACAAACCTTGTTGCAAAACATTATATTTATTATCCAGAAACATGTCTAAATACTAGTCATCCTAAACTAACCTATCTCCAGCTAACACCACTGCCAAACTCCTAAATTTATTTTATTAATGCGAAAATATAAAACTGTGTAAGTAGAACACATAGCAACAATGTTTATATGTTGCTCTCAATTTTATTAACAAGGTTAAGTTAGTGTAGGTTATGTTATAAACATAGAATATTTTAATATTCTGCAAAATAGTACAACAGGAATTTATGATATGATTTATATATGAGTTACCGAATTTTTCTGGTTGAGTCACTGGACAACTGGATAGATGCGCGAGCATCTCTTAATTAAGTAAAATAGATAGAATCATGCAGAACGGAATTTGCGTACATGATATTTTTTAAAAAGTTATCTAATTTTATGATTTTTAGTATATATCCTAGAGCAGCATTTCGCAACAGGCGGGCCGCCTCCCTGGGGGGTCGTGAAATCTTCGTCCGGGGGCCACGAAGTCAAATAAGATCCAAGCAAGAAAATATAATACAAATGCACTCAATTTTGCTCAAATGTACTCAGTTCATAAATATATTACATTCATATTCACAAAATATACATTTCATAACATAAATAAAATAAATTATATTTATTTTGACAATTAATTTCAACTAGTAGACTATATCAATGGTAAATTAAGAGCATGTGTCGGTTAATGCTTTTCTATGACAACGGTTATCGTTGGAGACACTTAAAGTACTAAAAGTAAGTCACCGTAAAAGATGTTAAAAGAATGTAATGCTGCGTTCACAACCTCGAAATTATAAATTAGAATTAACATTAAATTGGTACTTAACATTATATTTGTACGTAGAAATTAAATAGTGTAAACAAAGTAAATTAAGGAAAAGACATTGACAGCGTTTTAACGGCAAATTTCTATCGGTTTCTACCTTACAGATCGATATTTGACAGCAGTTAATATTTGCTAATGAGGTTTTGAGTGTTTCATAGTTTTGAAAAGAATTAAAATAAAGGGAAAATTTATATCTATGCTTGTAGAAATTAGAAAGATATAGATAAAAATAGAAAAATATGGTCATAGAAATTTTCAGGTTAAGACAAATGCTTACAGCGAATTCGTTAATTATAAATTAATGTAAGGGTTTGTAGCTTGCAAACTCTTAATTCTAATTTATAAGTAAAAGTTAAATTTAGAAGGTTGTGAACGAAAACGTACAGTTACGTATAACAAACATTTACGTTAATGTTACGTTAAAGTACTAAATCTAATTTTTAATTTCGAGGTTCTGAATGCAACATAAAAGTTATTTCTTTTCAAGAGCTCTATCCAAAAATACCCGACATGACATATGTTCAAATTTAAAAAATCAAAGTTATCCTCGACAACCTGTACTTCCGGTTTATTCCGGAAAATTTAAATATTACAATTTAATTTTTTGGCTAAACTTAAGTATCTTATTTATTTTATTTTAAGTATATTATTTATCTTATTTATTAAGTTACCTTGCTCACACGTTGCTTTTTCGAGAATAATCGTGTTCCCTATATCTTGTCCGCCCTCTATATATATATAAAGGAGGCCGCAGACAATATTTCCATAATTTCGGGGGGTACCATGCTAGAAAAGGTTGAGAAACACTGCCCTAGACTGATACTTATTAATTAGGTTAAAAATTAAAGCTAAGATTTTGAAATGTAGGATCCCCTTATTTTATACCCTATTATGAAATATTAAAATGTGCAAAACTTAAGCTCCATCAGAACACGGGCTACATCGAGCTTGAAATTTAGAAAAATTGACAAATGACAAGTTTTTTTTTTAACATTTCGCTTCCCCGTAAACTGTTACTTGCAACTTATCCTTAATACATTTTTTGCGAGTTCTACACAACTTGAATAATAATTTGAGACTAATAACGACAAAATCAGTTGAACGATATTAATTCTGCAGCGGTTTAGCAAAATAGCGCTACAGTCAGCGAAAGGTAACAACGAGAAACACGATATCTTTTAAAATCGGTGTGTGTATCTTTTACATTGTCTTTTCTGTGAGAATACTGATCACGTATAATGTTTTGAACATCTATACATAAACAATCAATCTTTTTTACCCCTCGGCATCTATTTTAATTTACCGCAAATAGCCTTAAATACAGTCCGCCGGAAATTTTAACTAGATAACATTTTTAATTGTATATTTGCTCTAATTCTGTCTTATATCATGACAAATAAAATTTTACTTATTATATTATTATATTAATTTAAGAAAAATAAAACAGTAATATATCTGAAAAATATTCCCCTTCCCCGGAAACCTAACTTATCCAGTGGATCCAAGGTTTTTTTTTTAATTCTAGACAACATAAATATTCATTTTGAGACAAATTACGACAAAATCAATTGAGTGATACTAATTCTGCTGCGGTTAGAATCGCTGAATTGACTAGCACTACGCTCAGCGTAAAGCAATATAGAGACACATGATATCTCGAACTTAAATTCGGTGTATCATTCAAAGTTTTAAATTGATAATACTGATCACGTCTAATGTCTGTATTAATACGTCTTTGTTAATGTGTCTTGACATTGACACATTAACAGTCACCGTTTTTTACCTCCTTAGTAGCCATTTTGAGTGTTAATTGAGTGTTGTTATAGACTTGGATACGCAGAATTCTATATTTCATATTAAGCCAGTTGAAATAGCCGCACGTTAACCATTTGACAAATGAAAAATGTATTTAGACTCAAAAAGCAAGTATAAACTTGCATTCGCAGATTTTTATATCAAGTATTAGTAATGAGGCATATACAACTGACCCTCCAAAAACTTATCTTCTAGAAAATATAATACAGATTTTTTTTTCTTGTGTAGTATATCGAAAAGTAATAGGTAAATTTTAAGCGCGTCATGATATATGAATTAGAATACTGCATCTAAGGCCATTTGCGCCAAATAAAAATATCTACCAAGGAGTAAGAAAGGATGAATGTTAATGTACAAATGTTCAAGTCACTAGACGTGATCAGTATCTCAATTAATAACCAGTGTAAATGATACTGACACCGATTTTAGAAGTATCAACTTCCGTGGATGCGAAAAAGTCTTCAAAAAAAACTACAATTTGTCTATTATTAAAAATTTCAAGCTCGATGCGGTACATGTTAACGTAATCCGAAGGAGCTGAAATTTTGCACGTTTTAATACTTTATACTAAGGCACAAAATGGAAGGCCTGTATCAAAAAAATAAAACTTGGAAAATAAGGACCATCCAAATGTAACCATAATTTATTGTCACTTAATTTACAAATCCGTAAAATGTAAAATCCGTAAAATCACACTTCACATCAATTTTTACTTACGTAATATTTTATTTTTCTCTCAATCCGCAAAGTTTTCCACAGAAAAACTTTGCCAACCCCTTTGCGTAGTGTATGCAATTATTAGATTTAATTTTTCCATCTATTTTTTATGTTATTGGCAAAACATCATGGACATTTTAACTTAAATACTATTTACAATTAATAACACAATTCGCACCGCTAAGAATGAAATATAATTAGACGGTGTTTTATTTCATATTGTGGTATCAAAAAAACATATAATTCATTTTTTAAATAGTTCGCATGCCAAAATGATATAAAACTTATCTTAGTACAGGCATATAAAACCATAGTTCATGTCGCACATACTAAAAGTGAAATTACAGATTTGTAAAAACTACTTTATGGTAGCCTAACAATTTCGTTAGGTCACGATTTATATACCACGTAATTTTTTTAATTTTCATGTTCTTTATATAGGTACTTACATGGAGAAGAAAAAAACAGCTAACATGGTACTTTAGACCCGGTGTACTTACCTGAAAAAGAAAGCATTTATTAAAATGAGAACATAAAGAAAACTATTAAAATATAATACGTTAAAATAAAAATAATAGTTGGCTCCCAAGTTGTTTATAGGTCAGAGAGTTGATGGTCGGTCTCACATACCGACCAGCCTTATTATCCCAATATAAAGCTAGATACAAATGTATTTCTCTTATTTTAACATTAAGCTTCTTCGAGTGACATCTCAAACACAAATCATATTGTTACGAATACGGCCCTGCCAAAGAATAAATTAGCCTTTGCAAACTTTGAACGTTGAGTTGCCCGAATATTCTAGAAAGCAATGGAACGTTTTAGGGTTTGCTTTAAAACGCGCGACCTGCGACCGAAGGTGCAATATTATTCAGATAGTGAATCTCAGGGTGTAATTAAGAACAATCAGTAGAGTAATTCTTGTTCAAGCGATTAAGTCGGGGCAGTCAAGGTCGTCAATAAGTCGGCTACGTACATTCAACAACAGCGTAGAGTTAAACAAGTGATTGAATTCAGTTGGAGATGCTGAGTTCGTGGAATTCAGTGACTGACTGATTTAGTTAATCGAATACCTGGACTAGTCTGGACAACATGATATACTTGGAGCACAGCATTAATTATCTAGATATACCCCTAAATATTTAATATAATTTGTTGGTTCGATATGAACACTCACTCTACTCTATATTAAGTACAAAACTTAATTAATTATAATTTTCAGACAATGCCCGGGTCGGCATTCAAACCCAAAAGCTACGCAAGTGATTATTTAAAACATTATTGTTAAACATTATTAAAAAATTAACTATAATGCGTAAGGGATTAAACATAATTAAACAAAAAACTGAAAGTTAATCATAAAAATCATAACTAATGTCTGTGCTCCTTAGATCACGTGAGCACTTACAAACAAGCGCGCGAGTTTTAAAGGACAACGTGCATTCTTCAGTGGCGTAACTTCGTATCTTGGGCTCCTTGATCATTCAGAGGTTCGATGGGCTCCTAAATGGCATGCCTTCACGCGATTGTTGACATGCCGGGCCCATAGTTACGCCACTGGTATTCTTAGATCTTATTAAATTGACCATAATACACCCATCGAAAAAGTCTAGGGATATAAAAAATATATGAAAATAAATATCGTATGGTTTCTTTTGTACGTTTATTGTATTTTATCAATTAAAATACTGAATAAAGAATAGTTTACAACAAAATAAGCTAAATATTATTTATAAAAATAATCAATATTTGAAAAAATAATAATTTTTTAATGCCCAGATTTATGTACAGAATTGAAAAAATTAAAAAAAAAAAAAAGAAACAAATCCTAATAGAGAATATGACCTCAACTTTGGTTGATCACAGCCATACATCTGCGATTCATGGACAAAATAACTTTATTGATGTCTTCTTGAGGTAACTGTGACCATTCTGCACTCAGAAGCTTTCTGAATCTATAATTATCGTGGATGTTATCCATATGTGGAGTAATTCTTCTCTTAAGCATGTCCTACACATGTTCAATCGGATTTAGGTCCGGTGACTATGCAGGCTATGGTATCGGCATCAATACCTTCGTTATCCAGCCAGTTACAATTCGTGCAACAGGTGGCCGAGCATTATTCTAGGCAATATGATATTAATCACAAACAACACCACGAAATGGACGCACAATAGGTTGAAGAATATTATCCAAATATTGTTGTGCTGTTAAAAATCCATTGAGAAAAACGAGATCAGTTCTACCGCCAATGATTATCCCACCCCATGCCATAACAGTACCATCTCTGTAACTGTGAACTTCCTGGACGTGACAAAAACGTTCCAAATTACCGGATCTTCTCCATACCCAGATTCTCGTCGAATCTGGATGAATTTAAAATCTGGACTCATCAGTAAACAAAACTGTAGCCCAATCATTATCATACCAATATTGAAAATTGTGACACCAGTCTAATCTTGCTCTGCGATTGCCTCTAGACGATTTCTTACAATATCACGACTAACGGTAAAGTTATGCGCTCGCTGTAACTCCCTTACCCATTCGGCTGCTGTAATAGTAATTAAAGACCAAAATTCTGTCTTGAAGTGCTGTTGTACAGCGACCACGTCCCGGATGTTGTTCGGCTGGACTCCCTGTTTCCCTGTAACGCCTCCATAACCGATTGATGACACTTTTCAAAACTCCTATCCGCTCGGTTACATCAACTTGCCTGAAGGCAGCTTGGAGAAGTCCTAGAGCACGATTCATCTCGTGGATTGTTAAATGCTGTCGCTCCATTATTAAAAAATAATGCTACTACTTAAAAACACCGAATTAAACACATCGAATTAAAATGATAAATGTGATCAACCTACGGATCATTTACCGAATAATATTTGTCAAATTTGTATTTGTTTTGTCTTGTTTTCCATAGCCAACTACTCATAATTGCCAACTATAACTGAAATACAACATTAAATGTACAATAAGAGATATATTTTCATATTTTTTTCAATATCCCTAGACTTTTCCGATGTATGTAGATCAGTCTTATCACGTGGTCTGCATGATCCGTATAGTATCATGTTAAATAGATGATTTTCAAATCAATATTATTTAAATTTGGAACTTCTAATCATGTTATTTTTATGTCCACGTTGTTTATAAGGTGTATATTTAACGTATCAGTGAGAATTAATAAGCTGTCATAGTGTAATTAAACGTAAAATTGTATTTTAAATCTGACACATTACGGTTAAGGGATATTATAATTTAGGTTATTCTAAATATAAAAAGGAATTGTCTAAATGCTGTAAATGTCGCAAAAATACAATTTGTTAACCAAAAATATATATATTAAAAAAAATAATAATAATAATAAAAAGTGTGTTGAAGCACAATAAACTTTATAAAATTAAACATAACAAATGATAGTTAGTCTTAAAAAAAAGTATATTTTGATGAACTTAAACATTAATATACTAGAGATTGTTAATATGTTTTATCCGGTGGCTAAAATTAAAATGATATCCATTTTTTGTTTATATAATATACTGCTAGAAGTATATTTAAAACGTCTAAAAGACGTAAATAACACTAAAATTCATACAAAATAGACATTTACCTATAAAAGCCGATTTTAAAGTCCTATTTGTCACTCACAGTTAAATGTTTTATAAATATTTAACACTTGAAGTTATTTTTTACTGAGAAGGAATAGTTGGAAAAAAAAAAGTTTTGAAACAATATCTATAAGCACATAAATTCACTGCAAATTTAGCAAAAATATAACAAATCATAGGAATACAGAAGTGTTTTACCTCCACGGTGCGAAATCACGTGACGAATGACGTCAGCTTAAACTGATCTAATGGCGTTATATTTCAATTTCTGTGAAACCGTACTTATTCGGAGTTATGGTTGAAATACTGTGAATTTTTAGTAAATAAAATCATTACTATCCCTTATTAAGTTGCTTCCACACGAGTGCGATGTGTATCATCTATATAAAATGTCATAACATAATTAATCAAAGAATTTTTTTGTTGCTCGAGGAAATGTGGAAGTCTGCTTGAAACTAATCTGAGAATAATTTCAATGGAAAATGCGTGTACAAACATGCGTGCTACAATGATTAATGTTCACAATAATTTTATGTCATGCACTTGTGCGTCCAACACATACACTTTCGGGAGAAAATAATATTTATATCCAGGGTCGGGGCAGTTAACATTCTAGATGACTATCTTCAGTTTGAAAAATTGTTTTTAATTAATTTAAGTTGGTAAAACTGTGAAAAAATGTAATATACATGAGTAAACCTTTTATACTTACTCCTGTAACAGAGGTACGTAATTCGTTATGTTTTAAAATATGAGGATTACGCTCTAGAAAAATTGTAATTTGTTTAGTGTACGGATTTTAAAGTTATTTATCATAAGAGAAAAAACTAGTTTTGTATTTCAAAGCCTACCCAATGAATAAATTTTATTTTTTAAGCGTCTACTTTCATTAATAAATGAGGTAATTTCCTTTTAGCATTCAGGTAACGCATTTAGGTTACGTACAGGTTGATGCTTACAATTATATTAGGCACCAAATACAAATTGGCATAGACAATCAAGCGTGTGAAATCTTCAGGAGAATAACACAAGCATTATTAATTTAATAAAATTTTCACATATTTCAGGGTTTTGTAGGTATTTAATAAGTGTAAGAAGTCAACATAATACAGGATGCCTAGGTAATATTTATAACATCAAAATCAACATTTATTTTTTGATAATAACTTTTATTCGTTATTGGACAACTAAGAGCTTCCATTTAATTTTTTTAAACAAAATTTAAAAAATTTGCCAGATACCTCAGCATTTTTTTTTTTCCTGCATTTGCAGCATCGTATTGTTCATCGTAAGTCTTCATAAAATTAATAAGAAATATTTTACAGTGTAGAGTGTAGTGTGGTGTGATAACTCAGTTCGCAACTATTAAAAAAATATATTATTTTTTTTTATATTTTTGATTCCAAAAAAACACGCACTATCTCTTAGCTATAAATACAAAAAATCCGTAACATTATTAGCTATAATTTAACCATGAATTAAAAAAATAATTAATTTTGTCAAAAACAAAAAAAATGCCATATTTTTCAAAAACATACCTGATCAAATTGTTCAGATTTTTAGTTTAACCCCTTTGGGTACAAGGGTGTAGGACAAGAACTTTTCCACATTTTTGGTTAAATTCGAAACGAATTTCAAAAAACTACCTATCGTTCCTTAATCTACGTCTTAAGGGCTTTCTTTTGATACCACACAATACTTTTTTTTTGTTTATCAACGACACAAAAAAAATCGACATTTTTCGGAAAACTTATCTGATCAAAAATTCCTGTTCAACTATTCCGGTTCCCATCAATGTTCATTAAGGAGATTTTTTTCAGACTTTTAGATCAAGCCCTTTAGGAAAAAGGGTGGGGAACAAAAGTTTTTTGATACAGTTTTGGCAAGAATCCAATAAAAAAAAAATAAAAAATTCAAGAATAAAAATTTGTTAATCAAAATTTTATAAAAATATTTATTTTTTTATTAATAATAATAATAGTAATAATAGGTTTCCAACGCCTAAATAGGCGTATAAGGGGAAGAGAAGACAGGTTCTCCGTTTCTAGACCGCCGGTCATAGATATGAAAGCCACGTGGTCAGCCTGACGTTTCGACCGGTCCTATTATCCCTGAATGAACAGGTACTCATTTATAAGTATTAAATACTTGAGGCTGAGTCGACCCCAGAGCTGTCTGCACAATATCGGAAGATAAAAATCCGAAGGAGGTGGGAGGTATCGAACCAGCGTCCCTGTGCTCCGTAGGAAACCGTCTTACCACGGAGCTACGGCAACTCTTATTTTTTTATTAGATACATATTTGTTTATATTTATCTCAAGATGCGTTTTTTGAACCTTCAGTATTTTTCCTATATGTGGGTCAAAAAGTTGTATAAGCATGCCAAATTTCAACTTTCTACGTTAAGCCATTTGGCTACAATTTCTACCGCACAAACAGACAGACAGATACATGAGTGACGTTATAAGGGTTTTTTGGTGGTCATACCTACAAAACTCTAAAAATGATATTCCAATGTGCCTTAAAAAGTAAGTTTTCGAACTATATATTACGCCAGTCTTATCCTAACACTAACACTGACTGAAGCTTCTACTTACTTATTTACTTTTCCTGTCCAAAACGTCACAACACATCTTGCCAATACGTTGCGGTTTTTATCGCTTGACAGTTGGCAGAAATTAAATTCTCCATAGTACAAGGATCACCCATGTTGGGACAGATGAGAGTGTGGTCATTGTCCTGTACATATTATTTACTAAAAAGCTGCAAGTAACCTAAAGTGCCATGGAACGAGCCATAACGTTGAAGTATATTAAACCAAATGTTGAAATTAATCAGCAGCGGAAATTAACCGACATTCCTGTAAAAGTAGTTATCATGAAATGTAAATGGGCAGGTCATCTAGCTAGAGACGATAGATAATCTAAACGGATTCTAGATTGGAGACCATGGGCGGAAAAACGTAGACGAGGAAGATCGCCCACTCGCTGGACTGATGACCTAAAGCGTATATCTTTGAACTGATTGCAAGAAGGTCAAGACAGAGAAAATTGTAATTTGAGGCCTAAATCGATTGAAAGATGATGATGATGATGATGATGCACGCATTTAGGTTTCCTAACCATATTTTATGATGCACAAATTTGCTAGTAGTGTTTTGAAACGTCCTGGTCATGTACGAGATTTGATAAAAAAAGGACTTGGAAATATTTAAACGTTTGATAACAACTTTTGGGGGAAATCCTTCGAGTCGAACTACGTATTTTCAGTGGTTCGGGAGTTTTAAAGATGATAGAGATTCAAGCAAAAATGATAATGAGAGATCGGGTAGGTGTTCATCTCTAAAATCAACGAAAAGGTCATTCAAGTTTGCGAATCTGTGCATTGATTGACTGTTAAAGAGGTTGCATAAAAAGTAGGAATATTTTAGGGGTCTTGTCCAGAAATTTTGACTTACGTCTACAATAGGGTGACCATTTTCTTGGAAAAGGCAATGCGAGACGGAGCAAAAAAAAGGTCCTCACCTCCCAAATATAAGAGCAAAAAAAAGGTATTCACCTCCCAAATATAAGTACAGAGCAAAATTCGGCCCTGGGGACACCAAAACAAAATGCGGGACGAATGGTCACCCTAGTCTACAATCAAGAAAACGCACCAGCTCACACTTCCATTAAGGCTCGATAATTTATGGCAAAGAAAAAATCTCATCCACAACTCGAGAAAGGGACTTGGCCCCGTGATACTTGTTTTGTTCCCCAAACTGAAGAGTCCGCTTTTAAACAATTGATATGATAAAAAAGTTGTAAATTGATATAACAGCGATTGTAAAAAGGGCCTACAAAATAAGTTTTCAGAAATGGAAAAGATACCTACAGAGATGGGTAGACGCAGAGGAGTAATATTTCGAAAGTGGTAATTTAATCAATCATCTTGTCAATACAATTTGACCAATATGGACAATCACGATAACACAATAGCTCACCCATACGGTTCAGAAATTTCTGTAAAATAAAAATCACTCGCGTTTCCTCTCCATCATTATCACCTGACTTAGCCCCGTATGACTTTTTCCCCCTAAAGCTCTAGAATATTGTAAAAAAGGACGCCGTTTCCAAACAGTTAAAGTGAAAAAAATAATCTCACAGCTGATGATATCATGATCATAATTTTCGATGTTGACTTAAGAGCCGAGATATATGAAGGTAGCCTAAGCAGCAGTTTTTCAGTATTTCAATCACCTATTTTGTAAAGATTCTTCGAATTTAAAATTATACCTATGTAATTCTAATCGAATTATTAATTTCGAATAGATAAAAATCAAAATAAAACACAAACAATATTGTTAATCAAAGTGAAGTTCGTGATATATGAAATCCTGTATATACCTATACCTACACAACATATCTATTCATGTTAAAATTCATGGTGAACTCCCTTCAGGCCTCAATGTTGCTTTACTGTTGTACAGTGTTTGTGATGATTCATTCGTTGCATTAGTTAATGTGTTATTGTCATTAATTATGATTATATCGGCAAAAAATACACTATACAAGTACGTGTTTCTCATACACAATTGTTCTAGATATTGACTTGTTACTAATTTTATTATTGTTCCTGTCGTTTCAAGGATCAATCAGGAACAAATGAATATTAATTATGTATTTCTAGAATTACTCGTGCTAATTCATTTAATTTCTCCTGTATCATTTTTGCAACATTATGTCAGGTAGGTTTGCACCGTTAAGCAAATTGGTCGATTATCAACGAATCGGGTTTGCCTCGTCAGCCGATACCGATTAATCGGCCGCCGATTATTTATAACGTATATGGAAACTGTCGGTGATACATGCATACTACCTCTGATTATAGGGTTTATAAGATTGCATGATTTATTGCTCTGTACAGAGGTGGGAAAAACGGTCCGTGGACCGAATGCGGCTCGCGACTGCATTTTCTGCTACCCACACATGTTTAAAACTTTCGTGATTTTATAAACAAAAATTGAAGTGAAGTGTGAATTTTCACACATTGCAGGGTTGCGCAGGTATATAATAAGTGAAGGCGGCATGCTGAGTGTGTAGGACAAATTTTGCTTTGCAGTAATCACGGCAAAATAAACGATATTTTTAAAATAATTTATCGTCTGTTAATCTAAAAGCTTTAAAAACAAATTTCACAATAAAATATCAACAAAAAAATAATAGAAAAAATAAAAGAATAGGCTTTGAATAATTTGGAAAATGCTTATGCTTCAGTTGAAGATTCTTCTACTTCATATAATAATAATAATAAGGAACACGTAGATGCGTCTTTAAATTTTTGTTTTTAGGGAGATGTATTTTAATAATCTTATAAAAACTCTAACAAAATAAGTCAAATAAAAATTATCTTATGATATGCAATACACAAAATTGTCATTTATTTTTTCTACTTTAATTAATGGTACTGTTTCGTCTTCAGCTTTATAAACATCCAAATTAAAATCTAAGCAATTTTTGCAGACCATAAATGCATGTTCCAAGCAAAAATATTCTTTTTCGAATATTTAAGTCAGCAAGAATATTTTGGCAATGTTTTCTATTTTTCAGTCGAAACTACTGAGAAGCAGGTTAGTATAAAGGGTTGTGTATGATTAGGGTGACAATGTTGTCGGTACGGTAGATTGTCCCGGTTCTTGAGGTGAGGACCTTTTTTTTTTGCTCTTGACTTGGATTTGGGAGGTGAGGACCTTTCTTTGCTCTTCACTTTGAATTTGGGAGGTGAAGACTTCTTTTTTTTTCCTGTGTCCCGGTTTCCCTTCACTGAAATCTGGTCACCTTATGTATGCTACAAAGCAACCGGATACTCAAATTTGGCCTAGGAAGGGTTACAATGTAGGCGTACCCATAACTGACCTAATCTAACGGCGCATTATCATAGCAGTTATCATATGACTCCATCTTCGGCATCTATATGGCTGAATAAGTTCATTCCATTGACGGAACTTTCCTACTGCTTTCCTCTGCACGAAAAATTTCTCCAAAGTTACTGTAACGGATTCCATGCTTAAAGAATATCAGTATTGACTTGAAAGACGTTGAGTTGGATTAATCGAAAAAAAAAGAATAAGAGTCCACGCAGATAAAAGGAGTCCATCGTACTATGACGGAACGAAATATAGCTTCTGAAAACTACAAATTATTGACAAAAATGACAACTGCGATCCGGATGTGTCGAAGAACGTTATAAAATAGACATAATAAAAAATATATCTGTTGTTGTAAAGGAAGTTTTATTGTTACGTCAAACATTAAAAGGACGAGTTCTAGGTTTGTAAATCCGAAATCCTCGTCATAAATGCATCATTTTTGAGATTCATTGTCTTCATCGCTAGGGAGCATAAAGGACTACTCTCTGTTAGTACATGGCCAAACGACGAATCCGCAGGCAAGATTGGCTGCGAGGTTAATTTTTGTAAAGGGCAAAAATATACCCACGTAGGCATGCAGACTTAACAGCACATGTCCCAAACGCGCTCAAGCAAAAAAATCCCGCTTAATCCATAGTTAATCAGAGCTAAGATTTAAATGGCACCTTCTGTCCGCCCTTACTGTTTCTGTCATGTATAAAACGTTTTATTTACATGTCATAACGTCCACAATAGCTACTGATGGTAAATGTTAGCACTTAAACAATAATCCATCAACCAAAAGAGGCACGAAAAGGACAAACATTTATCCATGAAGTGAGATATTTCATAATTCAATCGGAATAAGTATACATGCAATAATTTTGCAACAAATTCCATTGTCCTTTTGAAGGCCAATTTCTTTTTTCAAATCTTTTGTTGTATCTTAAGAATTTGCAATTTTAAAACTTAATCAAACACATGAAAAAAAGCGTATCCTAAATTTATTTGTAATAAAAATTGTCGAGGAATTCAATAGTATTTGTATGTGAATGGTGAGAAAGAGAGTATAAAGGAGATATTTGCATGCTTTTGCATCACTTTCTGTGTGTGGTATTTAGGACAGTCGTGAGAGGAACATGAACCTACATCATAGGCGCAGACAGTAAGTTGCCGTTACTTTGCTAAATGATTCTAGATTCTATGTACGTACAGTTATATTTTTTATTTGTGTGGTATTTGATTGATAACAATGTGGTTGGCTTAATGATATTGACAAATAGTGATTCCTTTTTGAAATCTCGTCAAGAATTACAATGAATGTAAAAGTAGATTCAATACTTTTTTCATTTCTAAAGATATTTTTTATGTAACACATGATTTCAACTATCGGCTACTTTTCTCTTCCATAATTTATTCAAGATATTGACTGCTTTTACATGGACAAAATTATAAACATGTGAAGAAATGAAGATATGAAAAAGTTCTATGAAGGGTCTAGGGTACATATCAAAATACAAGAACACATACAACGAAAATGATGCTCATTTGGAAAGCTAATGGCAATTGAAGGGATCAACCAATTATTTTTACCAACTATATATCAACCAACAGTTATAATTTACTAGTACCCACGTATGTTGCAGAAACTTGATGCAAAAACGTGTAAGGAAAAAACTCAGAGTTAATCAAAGATCCATGAAATGATCTATGATGCTATATACAAATCTCAGAGATAATAATCATGAATACGTAGTAAGACCTGCGTCATCGATGTTGCTAAATATATTCCTAACTGAAAATATATTTGGGTTGTTCAATTAGAAAAGATTGTCGATGAGCACTATCGGCTGGCGATGTAGAACTAAGAAACCTCACCCAGGACGACCTGCTTTGACGCGGCATGGCGAAAGTTGCAAGAAATCACTGGGTCATGGATGATAATAACCGATAGCAATTACGCCGTCTAAGACAGGCCTATATTCAATACTAGCTGGAGTACTCATACTCCGTTCGGGTTTTGTAATGTATATTTTTTGCGTAACGTAAATTATAAGTGAGACATTTCAATTTCAATTAGAACAGAAAATATTCGTTTCTATATTCTACACCGAACGGATTCAGAACGGATGAGAAAGGCGAACAAAGAGAGAATTTCAAGAGTTATACAAAGAGCCGAACATAGTAGGAATAGTGAAAAGTAACAGACTTAGATGGATGGGGCACATAATGCGAATGGACAGTAACAGAACACCAAGAAAGTACCATAGGAGGCAAAATGAGACAAGGTAGGCCAAGGACGAGATGGAAGGTAGAAGTTTTAAAGGACATAAATGAATGCAACATCAGCAACTGGACGGATAAGACAAAGGATAAAAAAGGATGGTGGAAAATCGTAAACCAAGCCAACGGCCAACTGGGCCTGCAGAGCTAAATTATGTAAATATTTTTGATGTTAAGTAATTAATAAGTGAAATACTTCGTTTACAGAATAAGTTTACCGAAAAAGCTGTCCCCGTAGCTCCCTAAATATATATTTTATTAAAAATTGCATTGAGCAGGGAGCAATAGTTTACTTTCTCATTTTCATTTTTGCTGTTAAATAAATGATAAATGAGATATTTCAACCTTATAGGTAACACTTTCCTTGCACCCTGCATAATCTTCTTATTAAAAACTAAATTGCAGAGAAGGAAAAATAAAAAGATTCCACATACACATTTTCGATGTGAAGTAAATAATAAGTGAGATATTTCAAGATTTTAGTTTTTGTGTGTGTCCCCGTATCGTCATCAATTATTCCCCAAATATTCATTCAATCGAAAAAGTGTATGCAACAAAAAAGATTTGTTTTCTTAATATAAACAATTTTTGTCATATTGACAAAAAATGATTTTGCTTTTAAGTCAACAGTAAGCGAGATATTTCAAAAGTTCAGCTTTAGAGTGTTCTCCGTAACTCCTCAAATATTCATCTAAATGAAAAAATACACAGAAAGAAAAGATTTTGTTTTCTTATTATAAACTTTTTTTGCTGTTGTCAATAATAAGTGAGATATATTTAGATTTTAGTTTTAGGGTGGCCCCGTATAATTTTTCGTCCCAAAACACCCCTCTAGAATAAAATTTTTGAAACGCCTTATAGCCTATGTTCGAAACCTGGTCTCCAGCCGTTTTTGCTTGAATTTAGAACAGACAGACAGTCAGACAAAAATTGATTTTTTTTTCTGATATTGTCTTATAATCATCTGAATCATCTAGAAACTAAAGATGAAGCCGCAAAAGTTACAAAAAAAAAAAAAAAAAAAACAACCATAGCCTCCAATTTTATAAATATACCTAAAGAGTGGGCACAATATTGCTGACTGATGATTGTCGTATTATTATTGCCATGTGGAACCTTAGTAGCCAGTGGATGAATATCGTGGAGAGATGGAGAAAGATACAGAAAAAGAGAGGGTAGGGAGGGAGGGTGGTAGATGGAGAGAGAGAGGATATGGAGAGAGAGAATAGAAGAATAATAAAGATAGAATGTGAGAGTGATTTATTCCAATGTACGAATGACAAGTGTATGTAGTTTCCGAAGTAACAAGTGTGTTTTATTTAAAGTAATAACCGTTGTTAAATTTGACAGTAGAATGTAAATGTGTTGAAAATATGTAGGAGTTGTCGCATTTACTCGTTCCGCCTACAATAACTAGAGTTGCCGACTTTCTATTGTATCATTTGTTGCAGATTGACTGATATGCTAGTTGTTGGGATACATTCGTGAGCTATTGTATGATTTAAACTACAATTGTATTTATGACTTCAACCATTGTACTACATTTTCGCTAAATCCACTGCAATCTGTTATAATTTATAAATACTGCTTACTCGATATAATGCAAATAATAGCACTTCTAAATTACACACATTTATCAGTTGAAACGTTCTTTTACTTTCTCGACTTTAGTTTGTTCCCACTGGCACAGCAAAAATAACGCTCAATTAATATCCTTCTCGGAGAAAAATGAATAAATTATGAATTATGAACAGAACTACAAACATTTCATACAAATTTTACTAATGTACACCTATATTAGCTCCAATAGCATGAGTAGTGAAACGATAGTAACTTCCGTCAACTCTGTCGCGGAACTAATACTTTAATTGTCTGAAGGACACAGCTTTGTCGAACAAGGGTTTCTCGTTTCTAGTAACTGTCGGTAAAGAAAAACTAAAGGAAAAAAATACTACGATGGTACGGACATACATGGAACCAAAAGATTAAGAGAACAACTAACAGAGGATCTAACGAGTATTGGTATACAAGATAAACCCTCTAAAATGTAAGCAAGAGTTTCACGCTTTTTGTTATAACTCGTTAGTGAAAAAATAAGAGGGGGTACTTTTAACATCGAAAGTATGGTTTGAGCAGGGATTCCCAACTTGTGTTCAGAGGAATCCCAGGATTCTAAATTTGATTTGAGGCGGCGCACAACCCTTTAGTTCTCAATAGTTGCTTATACAAAATCAATAATCAGAAATAAAATTAATAGCAATCTATATATCAAAATATGCACCGATTTGTATCTATATAATAGGAAGATAAGATAATACGAAGAGGAAGATAATTTTAATTGCAGAAAAAACTGTTATGTAATTGAAACTACACAAATTGCATTACCATATAGTCGCTATTTTGTAAACCAATCGATGCATATTTGAGTACGATGCGGCAAATTGTAGCTGAAGCTTCATTATACAAATATGTTCCTAGCTATTTCGTTCTGTTGTAAACACTACTTATAGTTATTTTACTTGGCGATCTATTTTTGCCGCTATTTTTAATCTGCCGCGATTCTCGATATACGTGCTACGGGTAAAAATTATTTAAATGTTCGCAAAGAACACGTGTACCAACTGGCATTCCATTATCTTCAAGTATAACATTATTCGAGCAAGGTTCTAAATTATAAGCAATCAAGTCGAAAAAAATATTGATTATTATTTGAACAGTTCTACACAAAACTATAGAAATATAAAAATTAAAGAACATTGATGTCTGAATCTATTATTAAGTAATTAAGCGATAATATTTTTACAATAATTTTTTCTATAATTAAAAATATCCTATTAGATAGATAAATACGCAAATCAGGTGCAAAATTTGATGCATGTAATGTTATTAATTTTATTTCAGATTGTTAGTTTTGTATAACAACTTGAAATCTCTGGGGGTTATACGCAGAGTTAGAGTTTCAAATATTGTAATATTGTAAGTATTGTAAGTATTTCAGAGAGAAGGGATAAACGTTTGGTCTACTAAATGAAGACAATTTCAATCTTTTTAATATTGACGAAAAACTAGAGGAACTATCTACTTCAAAATATAAAAATCTCTTTCATCATATGGGTCGAGACTCAATATTGGGTCGCGTTAAATTTCGAATGGCGAAAAATCGGAGAAAATTATAAACATTTGGGCCGTAGTATCAATTCAAATAAATATGTTGGGACACGCGTCAAAAAGGTTGAGAAATACTGGTCTAGAAAACAAAAGGTATAAGTATAGTTTCCATAAAAATATAGTTAAGTACAGAAATGGTAAGAATTTCTATATAATCTTTTATAAATTATAGGCGCAAATAGCCTTTGTTGCTGTGCGCCAAAAAATTTAAGTAACTAACTAATTTCTATAAATTAATAGATAACTACTTAATAAGGCTGGTATCACACGCTGGTGGAACCAGAAAATTACAGATTACTGTTCCAGAGACGTGTTTCCTGAGCTCATATTTGATATTTTCCAGAATATAGTTGAACGTGTCCAAACTCATACGGAAGTAGACAAAGAAGTTCTCGGGATCTTGCTTAAAATCGTCCACTAAATGGTGAAACTCGTCATGCTCTTATGTTTTCAGGAATACCTGGTTAACCCATTCCGTTCTTCTTGAACGTCTTCTTCTTCGCCTCATCAACAAACTACTAACTTCAACTACTATTAACGTAAAAAACCCATTCATCTTTTCAAATTATTCGGATACGAATAAAACCTACAAATACGAAAAAACTGAATAAAAATTCACGGCAATCACAACACAACAACCACCTGCGAAGGACAAACAACTCCGTCAAGTATGCTCCAATGTGAGAGCTCCAGTCGTACGACCAAATCGTACATAATCGGCAGTCGTACGTTGTCCGTTCCAGTGTGAGTTCGGCCTAAAATTATCCATGTGACAGAAGTAGTATCAAATTAATAAGAAGTATTAAAATAAAATCGCTTTCTGGTAGCTTTTCATTTCGAAGGCTGACCTAGATACTTGATACACAGTCAGCAAAAAGTAATGATGAAGTATTTGTTTAACCAAAAGTCAATCGGAGAGACAGTTCCCAATCTAAACAAATAGACATTGTTTTTAATGAAAGATGAAAATTACATCGTATTTTAAATTATTTTCATCATACGATAAAAATCTCTACAAATTTTTTTGCGTAGGGAATAGTGAATAAATCTATCAACTCATACTGTGTTGAAGTAAAACTAAGTTTTTTTTTTACAAAACAAATATTGTCTCATAATTTCTTAACAACGTGGTCCACACCTTTTTCCACTAAACACAAATACATAACAATTTACTCAAATTATTTGTTTAAAATTCGTATTTCTGCAAATTTTTAAGATCATCTTTACTAATGATTCTTATTCGCCTCCAAAGTATCTTAACTCCCGACATAGTTCCCACGTGTTCTAACCACTAACTGCTATGTAATATGTACCATATCTCAGTGAAATTAACTATTTCTCACGCGAGTTATAATTTTTGGCGCATAACAACCAACAATATTTCTCACGCTAAACATTTAATTCATACATTAAAGTTTTTATAGTTGATACTTTCTTCACTTGAGTAATAATAATGAAATATCATGCAAGTAGTGGAATGTCGGACATCCGTACCGCGGATAAAATATAAAAATTCGTATCCGAGTCCGTATCCGTTTTTCCAAGGCGGATCTAAACGGACATCATATAAAAAAAAATTCGAGTTAGTTTTGATAGAAGTATGCGTTTAAATATGCTCAAGGTGGAGTAAATTTTACTCAGACGTTTAAATTGATGTTTAGCCAAACATCACATTATTTGCCCGAAGTTTTCAAAGGATCTAGTACACATTAAATATTAGGTAAAATTAATGTAATCAAAGACTAAAGGTCTGTTCGTTTGTCTGCTTAGATCACATTAGAGCAAGTCTAACAAATAATAAAATAATCAATAAATACAAAAATATACTGCTCTTCTTTTTAGATAGTATTACGAACGAAATTGCAGTAGAAAATGTTTAGTTGGAGAACAACGCATTAACAAAAATAAACGACAAGATTTTTTCTTTGACAAATAGCCGTTCGTTTGTGAAGATCACATGAGCATGATCTAACTGCTCGACTTAAGCAATCTAGATTACACAAACGAACACACCTAATGAGTTAGTGATTTTGAACTCAACTGAATTTTGTCAGTTGGCATTATTTTGTTTGTAGGAAACGCACCATACATCAAACTATCGCTTCAAGGTCGTTCGTTTTTCTACTTGAATGCAAGATCCATATCCCTATCCCCGGATCAGGACACGAATAATCCGTATCCATAGTTGTATCCCCGGATCTAGTTTTATGTGATATGACACGTTACTACTACACGATATTGAAAGAAACAACAGATGTATTACAATTTGCTGCATTAGCAAGGAAAGTAAAAAATTAACGTGTACATCAGATTCATCAATTACGGCTACTAACACCAGATTAAGAAAGCGATATGGAACAAATTTAAACGATATTTGATACTTGAATGTGTAATAATTTTCTTTTTATTATCGGCGTTTTTTTGGTTTCTTTTTAACACATGGTATAATTAATTTTGGGTGCATCAGTTTCAATGATTACTTGATCATTTAAATAAACGTTTAACATTTTCAAAGGAAAATGTGACTGCAAAAATCGATTGTTAGATTTATGATCAGTTGGTAATCATCTACATTGCGATATATAAACGGTGTAATTCTGAATTCTTTCTTAAATCTATTTAAGTTTTAATTTTCCTCGGGTAAATTTAGAACCTGTCATTAAATTTCAAGTTCCTCTTGGTAAAATGGTATATATTTCCAGTCTTATTATATGGTAACGAGATCAGGACATTTTTTTAAGGTGCATCAAAATTACTGAAGCTTTCGAATGTTCATAAATCTAAGTATCCAGAGTATTCATTTAATCATCATTATCCTTCAGCCGTACGAACCCACTGTTGGACAGTGGATTCGAACGGCAAACCGTCCAGCGAGTGGGCGATCTTTCTCGACTACATTTATCTACCCATTGTCGCCACTCGAGAATCCGTTTGGTCTATCTATCGTCTATTGTTCTAGCTAGTTGTCCTGCCCATTTCCATTTCATTCCAGTTACTTTTACAAGGATGTATGTTAATTTCGTCTGTTGACGACTTTCAACATTTTGTCTTTCAGCGTTATACCGGCTATAACGCATTCCATACTCCATAATATTATTTTTTTAATATCAAAAATGCAAATCATTCGAAAAATGTATTTCATTAATAATTTCGAGCGCACTTTTCTAGTTTACATCCAGATTACATCAAATTGGATTGCATTACTCAATTAAATTACTCATTAAGAAAAGATTTAAAAAAAAAAAATGATCTAAGGCTAATCTAAGCTACTTTTTATATAATCCTCACATTAAATTTAAAAAATAATGAGTATCTTTTTAAACAAAACAAAACAAAAAAAAAAAAAAAATCGAAAATATATTTTGATCGTAATATTCTGTTTCACATCAATGTGAATTACTCTGGTTTTAAAAAATATTTTGAGCAATCTCTCTAGAAAGTAGAACGATTTTTTGCCTATTTTTGTCTAAAATCGCGTTAAAATATTTTTATTTTATACAAATTTTATTCATCAATCTATAGACAGTTATTTGAGCAATGTACATATGTCAAGTAACGGTATAAAGGTTTCTTGGTTATATCTACGAAATCCTAAAAAGCAAAGATTACATGGTCTGAAATTAAACATGCGGATATTAATAGAATTCAGTAGATGTAGTTTGTAGAGCCTACGTAGTTGTTATTTTTTATATTAATTTGAAGTATGACTTTGCCTGCTCTTCTCCCTGTAAAAAACAGTATAGTTACTATCAATAGAAATATATATATATATATATATATATATATGAGGAAGTATAAAAAAGTTGATGTATAATACAAAAACAAAATATCAGATTTCAAATCAACTATAATCATTCATTCATCTCGATCTCAATCTATCATCTATAATATCTGTGATCATTAAAATAACTTATAAAATAAGAAATCCAACTCCAATCGACCTTGCAATGTAAGTCGCGTGTGCCGTGTGCCGCAGACCGACCTTGAGAGAACGGTCGCAGTAAGAATGCTACTTCCCACACGTACTGAAGAGGGCCATCGAAAGCAGTTATGAATGAACGGTTAGGTGTGTCAACAGTAACCTGCTGCTTTACAGCAACTCCCAAATATACAGGGAGATTTCGAAATATGCCACACACATGGTACCTACATAATACTTATTTTTTATTCAGATTTAAATCAAATTTAAATCAGATTTAGGTCAAATCCTTTAATAACTATTATGGGAAAACACATCAAACAAGGGAATTAAAATGATTGCTAAATTTCACTAATTATTATTTATCTCTCATTCGATATAAATATTTCGATAGCTACATCATTTTCAGGTGTCTGTTAGGAACTGGGTAACAATTCTAAAAATTATCGAAAGCGCCCATTGTAGTCAGTCGCCAAGCCGAAAAACAACACTATTTCATTTTACATATAATTAATTATATATCAGCTATAACCAAATTTATGAAGCGGCTGATGGTTTATGATCCATCTAATTTAAATTCTTAAAACTCAATATTCTAAAAAATACAAATTTCCAACTTATATTTTGTTAATAATTTCCTTCGGGTTTCAAACATTGCAAAGTTTTTTACAATTCCATTTATTTTTATAACCTTAATTACCATTATTTTAATTTACAAATAATCACGTACTTTTTCTTCACTTTAGAAATTATTTTTACCCTAACAGATGTCATAAACCATCTGATCACTACAGGAATCTTTTAGTTAGTGTAACGATTCGCTTAACACCACCAGATATCGCCTCTAATGGTTGGTTTATATACGGAACAAGAATATGGAATGGGAAATAAGAATAGTACACAAGAATAAAAAATATGAAATCGTTTATATCGGACATAACATTTCGTCGCTGCGCCTGTGTACTTGCGTTCGCTTGTGTTTAACGGTTGTCCTTTGACAGGTTGTTGTGTTTAATATAACCTTTAAAAAAAATCCTTTTCAGTAAAATGGATTTAGAAGATTTTGTAAATTTATTTGCTTATGTTTTACACATTATATTGTTGTTTCCAACCTTCTGATCACACCTGGAAAACATCTGTTGAACAAATTTTATTACGGCCGACATTTTGACCATTGTGCGCATGCTAATCGCCTTATTCTTGGAATAGCAATAAAATGTTAAATGTTACCAACTATTCTTGTGTTTAAGTTAAATTTCATTTCTACCGATAAACCGATATACGACGCAGCCATGTTTTAACATCTTGTGTACTATTCTTATTTCCTATTCCTTATTCTTGTTCCGTATATAAACCAACCATTAGACTTTTGAACGCCACTCGTTGTGCCACAGCAATTTTTGAGATTTTTAAAGTTATATTACAGTTAAAAGATATTAGAATTCAGATAATAGAAAAATAGAAGGCATAAATTACAAAACGTAACTTCAAAATTATTTTATACATTTTATTTCTCAAAATGGCTTTTGTTCAAAGATATTGCCCAATAGATTTGAACACTGACATATCCTTGAACAATTTTAGACATTCATTCCAGGAATTGCTATCAGAACCCTTATATATACACCAGTACCAGAAGAAGGGGTCAAAAGCACAGGGTGATCCAAAATGATTGAGGACAGTTAAAATTTCCCGGCATAAATTTTAGTGTATTTTATTAGGTTGGCAGTTGTTAGTGATTTGCATAAAATCATAATGGCGGACAATAGGGCGACTCGTTGACGTGTATTTATATTTTTCCAAGCTTTCATGACAATAATTTAACGTGCCGGGAAATTTAAACTGTCCTCAATCATTTTGGATCACCCTGTATTTGGTCTTCTTCGCGAAAACATGTAGAATTGTTGAACTCCTAGAGACTCGATTATGTGGTGGTTTATTTGATCCTGTTTCTTTCTGATTTTCCCAACGGAGTGGCCGAGTTCGTCAAATCGCAGTTCTGACTTGTAACAACAGTCTAAATTGTGAGGATGGAAGTTCAAGTTCCCGTTGGTGATATTATTCGGGCGAGAATAATATGTTAACATTACTCCCATTTTCACAATCATTCACCCCTCATCCAGGTGTAGGAGCTCGCCCCCTGGCATCGGTGATAAGCCTCGTCGCAGAAATACGTAATATAATGTAAAATAAATAATAAAAAAAATATTTTTTTCCTGAGTTTATCTAATTATACATATATTTTTCTTTTAAACAAACTTGATTCATTTAAATTTGTTCATATTACATATAATCAATAAATCAAATCAATACAAGATCATTAGAAACTTTAACACTGACAGTTTATTTAAAATCCTGCAGATACAATAATCCCAAATATACACACACCGGCAAATTTAAAGGAATCGATTGAAAATTATGTTGTTTTTTTTTAAATTTTATTATTTTGTAGCCTATATCTAGATAGCTTTGAATGCTATACTAAACAACAAACGAAGATTGTATCGACGCCAAAGAGAACAAAATGCACCATTTAATTTTGCTACTGATGTATCTTTTGGTGGAGGTTCAATTATGGTGTGGTGTGGAATATGTTTGGGAGCTTGCACAGAGTTAGTGGTGATTGATAGCGGAGCGTTATCTGCAGATAGGTATATTAGAGATATTCTTCAAGACCATGTTGTACCTTTTGCTCCATATATCGGAGAAAATTTCACCCTAATGCAGGATAATGCATTTTTAATAGTAACAGACTTTTTAAATCAGGTGGGTATAACAACAATGGATTGGTCAGCGTGCTCCCCTGACCTCAACCCGATTGAACCTGTGTGGGACATTCTAGGCAGAAGACTTCGGTCAAGAATTCCAGCTGTTCAAAACAGAGAAGATGTAAGAACCGCATTGATTCAGGAATGGGACAGATTTCCCCAAGAACTGATTGATGACCTCATAAGAAGTATGGGAAGGCGAATGACTGCAGTCATAAGGGCATTAAATGATTAACAAAGACCAAAATGTACAATAAAGTTATTCTGTTTAAAACCATATTTTGTTCGACTCAGACATCTTTGATTTTTTCTTCTTGAACAGGTTTCACATGGTGTAAATCAAGTTTCAATTATTCCAAAAAACATCGTACTAGAAGGTTACCTGAGAGATATCAACAATATTTACACTACAGGAAAAATAATTAGATTTTTATGTCTGATCCTTTAAATTTTCCGGTGTGTATATAAAAATCTAATAACCTCAAATAAGCAAGCGAAAAAAATTAACAAATCTCAAACCATACACGTGAAACGACGAATCAGAACTAAGCGGCCGACGCCATGACACATATCAACAAGACCGTAACGGTCGCTAACCATCGCAACAAGTCTGCAACTCTGTTAGTTCTTGATGACGCCAAAATATGTCACTTAAAGTTTCAGGCGCTAACCTTGGGAGAAAACATTTGGAATAGACACTCTGAACTTAAATTTAACAAAGAAATACATTTAACTCTGTCAGTAGCGTATCTAATATTCCGCCTCCCCGTCTTTGTAATAATATAAATATGCCTATCACAATCATTCTCTCCCAAAAGAACATCTTTATTATGCTTCTGATTATATCCTATCCATTAGAAGTTGTCGCCAATATTCGGCAGCACGTTTATAAGACGCCTAATGTATACCCACCAATCTATGAAAGTTAATTTAAATCTAGGTGTTCTAAATATCAAGCAACTTTTCAATGATGCAAAATGAAATTTTTAGATTTATTTTTAGACTGGATGGTTCGGTGATACATAAGAAATCACCTGCTGATTTTTTCGCGATTTTTATATCTTTTAAATTATTTAATGTACTAAAACTAAGCAAATAACCGTTTTCTTGAGATAAATAGTCAATTAACTTAATAGAAGATCCAAATTTAGTAATAACTCTGCTATTAAATATTTAATATTGTAACATATGGTTGGAGATTTGCATTTTGCAAAGGTTATTCACCTGCAATTTAAAATTTTTAGACAGCGTTGATCAGCACACAGTTAAAAAAAAATCACTTGAACTACACACGTACATATATTTAAGAAGACAGCAAGTAGATATGGACAGTATGTTAGAAATTAGTTTGCAATATGGACAGGATATAACTTTTCAATTATCATACCAGCTGACTCGATAACAGTGGAGGGGTCCAGGGGCGGCGCTAGCGGGGGTCCGGCCCTCCCAAAAATTGCTCTGGCTCCCAGTTGGCCCTCCAGAAATGCTTGGATAAAAATGTGTGCGCAAGTGAGGACTTGTCATTTTAGGTATTCACTTGTTTTTTCACCTGTCCATAAAAAATGGTACCTTCCCCAAATACTTCTTGCCCCTCCCCCAGATTTTACTCAAATATTTCCTGGTCTCTCTAAGTCTTTACAAGTATTCTTCTTCATTCCTTATGTTATGTTACTTGCTATTCCATTTGTAAGTAAAAAGCAGCTCTGTTCCTCTTTTCGACGAATTTCTAAATAGCCGTAATTGTTGTCCTCAATAATAACAAACTTATTTTTTAAAATATCCAATAAATTTTCATCATATCAACATCAATTCTGGGTCGACAGCCCTTTCCGAGACCTTTTCATAGACCTTCTCTGTCCTGTTCTTGGTGAATGCTGACATTCTGATCCAGAAAACTAGTTTTAGACCATCGAACGTTTGTTTGCTGCTTGGAATTTATTCTCGCTGAATCACTTTGGTGAATTTGCTCCTGGTGCCCTACCCATCTTCGCCTATTCGTTTTTATCGCTCCAACTATACCTTTTTGTAAAAAAATATCTTTAGAAAAAAATATCATCAACTCAAAATCACATCATCTGGGGCCATTTTTCACGTTCATAAATGCCCCCATAGATATGCCGCAGAACCTTTATTTCAAAACAATTAAGTGCATTTTTGTAATTTTTTTTTTTTTTATTTAAGTCTATGTACGGACACCGATCTTATATGCATCTTAAGGCCTTATATCCTTATAGCAACTTAAGGCCTAGGAGTTAATATTAACGCCTAGACTTGGAAAATTAAAGTTTTTGCATTCAAATCGAAGTCATTTGTGTGATAGTATGGAAAAAAACTAAGTTTTAAAGACTACGCAAATGGAACATAATTCAGTTCCTCTGTCTTTCTACCCAGGTTTTACAAAATGCGCGTGCGCCAACTGGTGTTCTCTCGCTCTCAGCTGTTGCGTCTTTGTTCTTTGTTCACGTTTAGGTTAGTTTATTGTATAATTGTTATTTTCGAGTATAATATTTAAAAAAAAATGATTCTGGAAGAACAACTAATTAATTTAGTGAAACCTCACAAATAAACTTTTCAAAGTTAAACTATCAACTGCGATAATAACACGATGTACGCATGCGCAAACATAAAATTAAAAATAATAAAAGTCTTACATAATATTCAAATACCGTGTGATAAGGCAAGACCTAAAGACGTGAATCCTGAAGAAAAACCTACAAAAGTAAAACTTGGGTAGCGTTCTAGTGTGATACGTCCTTTATAAGTTAAGTACTTTATCTTGGAATTAAGTGTGGCTTTAAGAAGAACTTCAATCCATAACAGGCTTGTCCAAGAATATGTTTCTTTGGATCTCAAAGTTGATATCATAATGGTTATACTTTTTCAGTATAACTTATTAGATTAGATAAAAATAATATTAATTTTGTTTATATTAATTATTATATTGAAACCAAATTAAAGCTTTGATCGTCCTCAAATGATGTTCTTCTGCATCCTTGAAAATTCGTTCCATTTCGTATAAATTTTCCAAAACGCATTGGAATGATTCTTTTTTATTGCTACAACCTGCATTCGAATTTAGTTCTTTTATGTCTAAATTAGTTACTGTCTTTTTAATACCTAATCTTTTACATATTCTCATAGGAAAAGAATCAGGCGGTAAGAATAAGCGAACAGAAAGGCCCACGAATTTCTGTGTTCCTGGAAATTATTTGTTCTTCAAAAATCGATAATAATAATTCCATAAGTTAATTAGCAGTGTGAGTTGTAGCTCCATCTTGATGAAACCATATTCCAGAAGTATAATCCAGCTAAGTGTAATCTCTACTGCTCTTAGGCAGTGACGGATTAAGGGCGGAGAGCTGAATGGGCTGCAGCCAGAAACCTCTAAATTATATCATTAAAAAATATACAATATTTAAAAAATTTAAAGAGGATTTACTAAAAATAAATGTTTATGGAGAAAAATTATGCATGTATTTCTTTTTCATTAGTACGTCCATTGTAATCTTCACAAACGTAAATGTTTTTAAATAGTTTTGAAGGATATCAGAACAAAATATATGTATATTTAGCTAATGCATACTGCAAAAAATAAATTGTGGAAAAAATTTAAATTCAACACTGGCTGTGTTTACAAGTTTCACACACAATTTTCATACTTCTCATTTCGGATATAGAGTAGAATATGAAAATATATTTTATGAAAATTAAACTCTTGTAAAGTGGCCTAAAATTTTAATTTAATTTAATATCAATTAGTTTTGTTTTAGCTATATGTATACCATCAAATTATAATTAGTTTACTATATTAATGTATCAATTACGTATATATGACCAGAATATAATCCCTTTTTACTAGTAAACAAAAATCAGATTAATGCAACAAAATTTTCAGTCTGGGGCCTTTTTGTTCAGGCATGGAATTTTCATCATGACAAATTAGTATTGTCCTGGCTGATAGTAGCAAAGCGCATAAACGTTGAAATAAAAAATTATATTTTTAAATTAATTAAATTTTTCGCTGCATTTGTCATAATAATCTGGATCAGTGATTTTCAATAGGTATGACGCGCTACGTTGCTCAACTGTCAAAAGACCGTTAGGGTACTGCCAATCATTAATGTAGCATTGATATCAAAAATAAACCCTTTAAAAATCATGACCAACATAATTTTTGAAAATAACACAATGGACGCATTTATTTAGCGATGTAGTTGTTGTATATGTTGACTAACAGCGGTTTGCTGAACGAACCCGTTGACTTTACGCTTACTGTAAACAGTTTACCAATTTACTAAACGAAAACTGTATACGCTGTCGGTAGCAAGAGGATGTTATGTCAATATTGTTTACCAATAGTGTCAAAAGTGAACTAAAATTCAATAATAATGCAATGCAATAAATCATTATAATAACCTCAATTAGAGTGACAAGTCGCAGATGATATTGTTGTGAAAAACCGCGAGGAACTTCAAAAAATGCTGGTACAGCTTCAAGATAAATCAAGAGTAATTGGCCTTAAGGTTAGGTTAAATGTCCAATAATGCACTACCACATCAATAACGTGAAGACCTTAGTAAGTTGTCAATTTCTAGACTACCGATGATAGACATGAGAGCTACGTGGTTACAAGTGCCTCCGTAGTACATCAAAGTGACTGATGTTGTCACAGGAATATATCAACTAAAAAGTAGTTTAGCAGAACTACAGATAACTGTTGGACCCAAATATTAATAGCGTGGAGAACAAGACCGAATAAGCTACTACTATGTAGACTTCAAATTAAGTGGCCCAATGACATAAATAGGCATGCAGGTTGTCGGGAATCTTCGGCCATCTTCGCCTCCATAACAGGATGACAAGAGCGAACAACAGAGCAAAACAGAGAAAACTAGGTGAGACTTACAGCCGATGACGGCTGATATAGTTGATGATGATTATGATTATGATGATGATAATGATGATGATGATGATGAGAGTGATAAATCACAAATTACAAGTCAGCAGTATTTTGCTTGCTATCCGTTTAATTTGTAACTTACAACAGTTGACCAAATAGGCAAGATGAATGATGATTTACAGCATTCGCGTTCGCTAAGCGCGCTCAATAATTAAAATGAAGTTATTGAACTTTCATAATTCATTATTATAAAATTTCTCATTACAAAAAATGAGGTTGTATCTTGACAATTTTAACATCCTATTTCATATGCCGTCTATTGAAAATAGTGGAAAAATACTGTTCTGGAATATTATTTTGTATATCTTTTTTGTCTCTGATGATGTGTCTATCCCAGAATTTTAAATTTTATGCTGAAATTTCGGTTATATTTTACGTGTCTAAACAACATCATTAAAGCAACTTTTACTAGAAATCTTAACACAGCAACAGTCAAAACTTAAGAAAATATAGGAGGAAAACAATTTAATTTTCCGTCTGACAAACTTAAATGTAAGACATCAAACTATATTATTATGTTTTTACGTCAGACGTTAAGATATATCTGAGCATAAACATCGTGTATTAAAAGATTAAGTTGATATTTTATATATTACATACTTGAAAATATACTGCAATTTTATATCTATGAATTCATTGTATGTTTCCCAGAAAATTCAGTGACAAAGTGATAAAAATATAATATAAATTAGGAATTTTTGTAATGCGACTGCAGTTTTCTTTGAATATGACTACTGAATGTTGGATTATGTTACTTTGTAATGTAACAATATCATTTTATTGCAAAATTACGATCTTGAAATTCAGTTTTACCTACAAATTGATGTTTTATTATTTTGTATTTTATGAAGAATTCTTTTGGAATACAGATAGTGGTATTAAGGAAAGCAATAATTTTAAGGTCACGTTTTAAATTAAAGGTCGAAAAAATATATTCTTAGAAAATGTTACAATTTTTATGATTCATAAGTTAAAATGTATTTTAATCAGGAAAAGTTCCATTAAAATATAAGGCGTATACAATAATTTTAATCTAATTTATTTTCTTTGATGGGGTTCAATATATTTTTAATTATTTCCGCTTTTTTACATTTTTGAAGGATATCAAAATTTGCAAAATGTCTTGATTTAATGATAAGCGTACTCACAAAAATTATAAAGCTAGGTCCAGATTACCGACCCGAACCTTTAATATAGCACGCCGTGTAACATTTTTGTCTATTTTAAACGGGATCGCCTACAGAAGCCGAGTGGTTCGCAAAACGCTCGATCTAATCCACTCTGTGTCGGTTTTTGTCGCGAAAAAAAGGATTCGGCAAGTTCAGTTGGACGCGTTCGAGCTCTTTAGATGCTCGCAATACATACAATCAGTCATATTGTATTAACTTTAAACCACTGTCATTTACTCGTAGCATGCTCCGCTCTCGGACGCATCACAGGAAAATTGCAATACGTTCGCGACACGTAGATTTTAAGTGAGCGTTAAGTTATGCGGTACATTGCAGGTTCGGTTCGTTAATCTGTATATTCGACATAGAATTTGATGCAAGTTCTGACAAATGTCGTTTAGAGTATGAAAATTAATTTGCTCTTTACTTAAGGAAAATATGTCTCTAGGAACTGATCGAGCAATAGTTTCGAGATGATTGCATGAAATAGGAAAAATGCAGAAACTCGGAAAGTGGATGTCACAAGAGTTATCCGTAAACAGCATTGCTAGTCGGTTTAACGCATCAATTTCGTTGTTTGCCAACTATGGTAATAACGTTTTTTTGCCAAAAATTATTATCGGAAACAAAAACTGGATTTTACAATAATTCTAAATGCACAGATTCATGAGTAGACATTGTCCAGCTATCAACAACAACGGTAAAACTGATATGACATGTCAAAAAGATCATTATGCATCTGGTGGGGTCTGCTGTTTTATGTAGACATGCAATCGGATGAAACGGTTATTGTCGGATACTGCTCTAAGTAATCAACTTAATCATTTCGCTGACGAAACGGAAAAGAACATACTATTTACTGGACAAGGACACTGGAAGAAAACTTTGCTGCAGGACAACACTAAGCTGCATGCTGCTCTTATTACCCTGCAGACCGTATTTAACTTGGGCTCGGAAGATCTCCTGCATGCGGTGTATTCACCCAACTTGGTGCCTTCGGATTATTCAGGATGATAATGAACCCATTTTAGATGGACAGCAATTTCGAGATGCGACAAATATACTAATTTACCTCTCAATATAATATTGCACACGAATTCTAAACTTACTCAAAAGATGGCAGAAGGGCGTAGAAAACGAATTATTTTATGTTATGAAAACTGGACGAATGTATAATGCAGTTGTTTTTTTTTTCTATTAAAACAGTTTATGAGCTAATAACAATACATATATTAATCCAAACTAGTAATAAATAATGTTGAGCCGAAGTAAATTACCAGTGAAAAGAATTTGGTGTTTTTCATTAGATAATTTTCTTTTCGTTTTATTTTCTCATAATAATGGATAATAGTCAGTCATTTTTTTGTAGGAGCGAGTTCATTTCTTAAATAAAGTGAGCCATTATTAATAACGTTTATTGGGGACTGTTTCGAGAGTACATAGTCTCGGACATTGATGAACACTGCAAGTTTCTTGTTGATTGATCGTGCTATCCCGGATAGATCCTTGATTAAACTCTCTCCGCTTCTGCCTTGCCTCTGCCGGCCTCTGTCTCTGCCTCTGCTTGCTCTTATTTTATTTTCATCAACGCAAAATATATATCTATATATATATGAAACTCAAACAAATGTTAGTTATTTTACTGAGATATCTAGGAGTTTCGTGGACGTGATTGAAATGAAAAACAAAAAATAACATAAATCTATTTGTATGAGAACGAAGAGGCTTTATTATTGATTGGCTTGTTTTACATTTTTCATTCGCTATCATGAAATATGAACAATTTTCATCAGTGTGCAAAGAAAAACTTAAGAAAATCTTCGACTGAATATATTGCGTTGTCATAAATAATTTCCATGCCCTGGAATAAATTGTAATGACTCATTACTGATCATATGACTCGTTATACCTGACAAGTTGTTACCTGTTACGAGTAGGCATAAGTCACCATATTATCTAATTGTGCATAATTGCACAAATCAACATTTTTTTCTGAAGATTAGGTCTGAGAGTTTGTTGTAAACTTTCACAAGTCAAAACGAAATTCTACTCAAAAGGAACCGAAGATAAATAGCAACAGACCATTGCAAACGATGGTGAATACATAATAGAATAAAGTACCACTTCTTTTATTGAAGAATACTATTAATATGTAGATTAAAAGAAATTTTTATTTATAACTCGATCCAATATTTTCAGTCATAGGCTCAACATACAGTAAAACATGCTAATGCGACCACCTGCTCAATTTGACCAGGTTATGATGGGTCCATTAAAATAATACCTTTTGCAATGGGGATAAAACCTGTCTAAGGGGACCACTTTGAGCTGGTTCCTTCGGTAGTACGTATAGCCAGATTTTACTGTAATCTCAACACTACAAAAGTTTAAGGTTTCATAATCTTTACACCATGCGCCAGAAAATTAAAGTTTATTATTGTGTATGACATTAAGTAAATGTATGAGGGTCGATTGATATGTAAGATCTACAACAATGCTTCGAGGAGAGCAAAGTAGATAGAGAAGACTATACTTATATGCGTTAGCCCTGAGTGTCTAATTAAAATGTTCAGTTTGAGTTTTCTTTTTTATACAGCACTGTCCTGTAACAGTGTTAATAATCATAAGCACGTATTCCCAGTTAAAAAAGCGATCAGTGATAGAATATACTACTGAAAGGTTGTGCACTCTTCGAAATTCACAAGCGTTTTAAGGCAGATTATGGCAACAACTGTTGATGTGAAAAACGTTCGCCAATGGGCATATTCTTTTTGCTTCACGACAATGACAGACCGCATCGCAGTCAAAAAAGACGAAAACGATTTGGAGACTGTAGTCCACTGTTATTAACTCACCATACAGGCCGGATTTGGCACCATCGGTCTTCCAGCGTTTTCAAAACTTAGCGTTTTCAAGATTTTTTAACACGAACACATTTTGCTTCCTATATCAAGGTTCAAGGAGCTGCGAGTTAATAGATCAGAAGCCACCCAGAAAGTTTATTTTTCAACGGGATACGAAAACAGCAATTAAGTTGAAAAATTAAATTGTAAATTTAAAACAAAATATATTTACTCCACTTATATATCAGTTACCTCATTCTATCTTGTCTGAAACGTCCATTATAAAACTGGAGACTTTAGTTATGATTCGGCCCTCATAGAATGATATTAAGTATAGATACGGGTCCTTAATTATAAAAGAACGTGAACGTCTTGTGAAAAAAAACAAATACAATATGAACATTTCTCCTTTAGAAAAAAAGAAGACAAATATTAGGATATACTAACGATATCACGATAGCATCTCAGAGCAAACTATTATCGATTCTTACAAATGAAGGACATATTAAGTGAAGTAGAGCTTAAATTAAAATGAAGTACCTAAAATGTCTGCATCAAGTATAGCGAACAGTCCAGATATCATTTCTGAGCTACAAATTAGAACAGTAGATGAGTTGAAATATCTATGTAGGTACGAGTAGCATCGTCAACAGTAATAACGATTTATCTCTAGAAATCAAAACCAGGATTATCGTAGCAATTCCAGCGTGTACTAACTAATACTAAAAAGTTGGATACCACTGGTCTACATACATATAAAAAATATACTTACTGTATATACCTACATATATAAGTACATATGTACGTGCTTCCATATTGTACATACAGCACATTCTACATCACAATGACTTGCGTTATAAAATTAACAAAAATGTATACAATTACCGTTTTCAATCGTTTCAATTTTGGTCTTCATGGAGTCCAAACACCAAAGTCCACATTATGACACACATTTTACAGTATTCTCTGCACTTTTACCACTTAAAAATTACTAAAAACGCGAGACAAAAATTCAAACGTCACTTGCGCCATTACAAATCAAGATGGCTAACCTTGATAAAGCTTATTTAGGAATATAGTCATTAAAAATTAATAGATAAGGAACAGAATTGTTTAAAATAATTATTAATGAGATAAATACATACATTCATATTTATCAATAGTATACAGGTGGTCGAAGTTATATTTCCCAATATACAACTTTTTTATTATTTTAATTTATATGATCTATCTTAATAGTATATATTTAGAATAACAATTGAATGTCAAATACCTCAGATATTCGATTATCTATGAAAAAAGTGGAACATCGTCTATATTTTTACTTAATTTGAACGGCACATAAATTAGGCATACAACCATGTCACATAAATGTCATTGTGATGTAAAATAAAGGCACAAATAATAAATTAATAAATGCATTAAGTAGGCTACGAATTAAAAAATAAATAATGAATCAAATAAATAAATTATTGCCAACCTCGGTATGGCAGAGGTGTTTCCCTGTTTCTTGTGCTAAAAGTCCCGGCTCCGAATCTTGGTCAGGGCATGGATATTTCTCGTCATCCTTTTCACCGCATCGTCGTTAAAAAAGTCACATTATAAATGTGTTACCGCTCCCAATCTGGATTGGGCAACACCAAAGGCAACTGGTATAAAAACGACTTACTATATTAACTTGACATCACACTCAAAAGCACTACCTACTGAATGCGGAAGATAGATGAGACCACAGCTCGATATCAGTGCTGTGTCAAACTTACCTACTTACTTAATCCTAAATCTTTTTACCATTTTCTGGTTTTTGGTGTTTAAGTATGAATCTTGCGGTGTTCTTCTCCATATTTATTGCAACTTCTCTCTATCTTGTGTCATAGGCCTTGTTTGTTCCCATTTCATCCCTCTTCTTGCTGCCGCTCTTTGAATTCCATCCTTGCACGTTTCGTTTGGTTTTCCTCTGAACTTTTGGTCTTACTCTGATATATCAACTTCTTCAGCAATCTTTCTAATTGGACGTTTATCAAGATTTTTTTTCTTAACTTCTTCCGTTTTTTCCATTGATTGAAATGCTGGGTCTCCCAACTCTATCATCATCTTCAACTTATTCACGGCCATCTTGAAAGCGTCTATACCATTTGCAAATGGCTCGTTCATTCATACTCGACTCTTTTCACGCAAAATTTAATGCATATTCTTTGATCCTTCATTGTGAAAAATAAAAAATCGCCGAGTATACATAAATACAACTTCTTTAATTAGCTGTCCAATTTAAAATATGCATCGTAGATGGCTGCCAATTGAGACAGTCGTCAAAGACCAACATGACAACAAAAAAGTTTATCAATCCGACAAGTGTAGCGTAGTTTCAAAAATTGCATGAATTTGATCACACCTCATAATTAGGCCGGATTCTTTGGCACTTACCTCATACATGACTGAAGCTTTTTCTGAGCACATCGAGTGACTTCGAAACAAGCAAGAGCCTAGATTGTATTAATCAGTTCAATTGTCAAGAAGTTCAGTTGTAACTCAAGTTACAATATGTTGGAAAAAAGAGACTTCGGAGAAATGAAAGGACAAAAAAGTTCTATGAGGACCATGATGTTGGGTTTGTCGAGTGTTAGAATATGCTGTTCAAGGTACATTATCAGGTTGCCAAACAACGACAATGTGGGGATGTTTGACAACATGTCAAACACATGTTCGAGGAGAATATCTCGAAGAAAGTGGGTGAACAACGTACACAAAAAGCTCCAGAAACCTCGAAAAAATATCAACGGGAATAGGCTGGCTTCGAAACATAATAGCGAATCTTTGGGAAGACAAAAGCCAATAAACATGAAGATAATTAACCAAATATTACGAAAAAATATGCGATCTATACGTCTGTTACGGAGATATTTTGATAATATCCAGGCGTTGCGTTTCTTATTCCGCAAGATTATTCCTAGCAATCCCATGGTTCTTTCGTATACTGATAATTTATTTAGGAGTTGTTGGGTAAAAGTTTTCGCTTCTAGCCTCTAAGCTAGGACACCAGTAAAAAATGTGGGCCTGTAGAGAAGAAACACTTGGTTGCGTAGGACAGCTTAAAAGATCTCACCTGAAGCTAATATTTTTATTTATTACTGGTCTGCTAGCATAGCGTCGAGATCTTCAGTTGTTGCTATTAATACTATATCGTTCGAAAAGCATTAATGCGATAATTACTTGCCATTTATATTGATACCTTTATTTGTCCAATTAAATTTCTTAAATTTGTTTTCTAATGCACGTGTTAAAAGTTTTGGTGATCAGGTATCACATCGGAGAACTCCGCGGTATATTCGTACAAGTTTTGTTATACTACTGTTAAATTTAAGTGCGGATATAGCTTTTTCACTAATTATTTATATAAGGTTTGAATAGTGGATATCAGTTTGGTGAGAGCTTTTGAAATAGTTACCATTTCAATAGTATCGAAAGCTTTTTCGTATCCAATGAACGCTAAAACTGGGTTGGTATTATATATTTCATAACTATTTCATTTGTTTGACCATCTTTTTCTGGATCCTTTCATTTCGACATTTTTGTTATCGTCTGCAGAAATTGAACTCAGTGGATAACTACAGAATCCCCCATCAGTCGTTCCAAAAACTGAAAGCTAACTGGCGTAGCTGTCGTTGAGGCAGAAGCCCTAGAAGGGTTATAAAAGGATATAATTGTCTTGATAATAGAACCATAATTTGTGTAAGAGTTATTATGGGTGGCCATGGTTACAGATAAAACCCACCATTTGACTTTACAGATATTTTACCACACTTTCAAATGATTTCAAAGCAATGTAAATTACAGAAAATAATTAAAAATAATATAATTATTGATTATTTATTATTGCATCTGAGATATTCAAGATCTCTTATTATAAACATGCATAATTATCTAATTAACATAACTAAAATAACTGTGTAGTGATTCATAAAGTGAATATTCATTAAGGTGTATGTTTGCGTACAGCTTGTATTTGAATTGAGGTGCATATGGTGCGTGGTGCTGCCACCATATATAGTAAGACAGTAACTTTCTTAACCACCTACATATGTACATGTTTCTCACCTACAAGCTAGGTGCTGTGTTTCAATGCAACTGTCCAATAATCTTATCAAGCCAAATATTACAATGCACTATTATAATGTTGCATGAATATTGGAGAATTCTGTTTTTGTTATCTGTTTTGTGTTGGTACAACCTGGAAAATAGTTTAGATAGTGGAAATTGTTAGACGCTATATCTGTGAATACTTATTTTAACCATTTCTAAAACAAAAATAAATTGAGAGTGATCGTCAATTGAATGTTAAATAAATCAATAAATATTAACTCCTACATAATACTGGGTTAAAGAATCGTGCGCCCTGGTGCAAAGACAAATGAAGAGCTCCCAAACGCTCCCTGTAATGTTTAGGCTGATAAAATAAGAACAAAGAGAAGAAAGGTGCATTAAATAAGCATAGCAATTGTTTTTTAATTAACATCTACTTCTGTCATCACTTTATAAGAAAGCCATATAAAGTAATGGTCAGCGTGATGTTTTGACCAGCCCATTATCCTTGTGTAAACATATACTAATTTTAAGTATTAAATACTGGAGGCTAAGTTGAGTCCTGGGCTGCAAGAACAACGGAAAGAAACATCTTTTGAGAAAAATTCTAGTAGAAACATTAGAATTATCAATAAAGAACTGAGGTGAAAATATTATCGGAACTTAAATTAAGTTCATTTATTCAATAAATTGAAATTTATTTTATATTTTTTGTTGACTTGATTGGCCGAGCGAAACAATTCATTTTAAAAAGGACCTATTTGTCTTAAAGCAACCTATAAACAGTTTCAAATACACTACTATTCGCGAAAGAAAAATTACTATATCCACATAGTAAGAACATTAGTATTTTTGACCTAGTTAAAATGTCTGGCAACATAAATTATTGTTAGTATACTTTTCTATTATTTTAACTCAAAATTAAAACTGTCCTGACTTCTTAATGCACTTAAAAATACAAACATAAATTAAAAAGACAATGAAAATAATACAGAAATATATAAATATCTACTACGTTTTCTTGAGAAATGAAAAGATCCACTCTTTTCAGAGCTCTGTTATAAATATCTAGAATTTATTATATAGAATTTTCATCATGTGATGATTAAATGATAAACATACCATCCCAAAACAGCATTAGTCTAGTGCAGTGGTTCTTAACCGGTGTTCCGCCGAACACTGGTGTTCCGTGAACATTTTTGTTTTAACATATAAAAATATCCTATTTAGTATATAAAAATTTGATGTATAGATTGTTAGTAATTATATTTCAGACGTTAGTTTTGTATGAGAAATTTCTAATATGTGGTGTTTACTCTGCCGTTAAGAAACATTACTATATTTGTATTAAAACCCTCACGTAACGAGGAATAGTCCCACGAACGAATCTGTTACTTCATGTGAGCATTACTGCCAGTTTATCCGCAGTTTTGAATTGTTCATTTAATACTAAGTTGATCATTTCATTTCCTTTACTGCAAATTAAAATATATATATATAAGATATATTAAGCACAATAGCTTAATAGTTTTTAAAAAGAAAACTTTATTTTACAATGAATTACATTAGTGACTGCTCAGAATGAGAATCTGAATAAGAATCTTAGATTACAGAGTTTTTAGCATTTATATAATATTTTCTGTTTATTTGTCTTGATTCAATTGGTAGTGGATGCGTCAAACGATAAGTGGCTCAACCTTGTGATATATTGCGTTCTCGTGTTGGTTCCTATAGGACTTGTCCTATAACTCCTCCCTTCTTAGAAAGAAGCCCCCTCTGGAAGTTGGATGTTGATTTCTTCATCTTGAGTTTGGAATTGAACGTTTGGTTCCTGGATTCGGAATGATGGTAGCTTTCTGCTGGTTAGAAAAGTTTTTGATTTGCAGAATTTACACCATTGTACTATGATGAATATTACTAGGACTGTAGTCGTAAGTATTATCAATGTTGTCCAAATATCTAGGTTTCGAGAGCTGAACGATGGACGTTTGAGCGGAGTAACTGGGTCGATTGAAATATCGTCAAACTTCAACGGATTGAGGTTGATGGAAAAATTGGTAATTTTTGATGGTTCCATTGTAAAATCCAGTTTGGGTAGTATTAACTGTTTCCCTTGGTTTTCTTTTATTTTTACTAAGTTTTGATCTCTGAATACGACTTCACAGTTGTCATTGTTATTTATTAAGTGAATTCCAATCAGAGATTTTATATTTGTGCTGTCTAGGCACTTTAATGTTAATTTTTCCGTTTTTGGAAATACGGCTAAATATTTATTTGTCTCCGGGATAATTTCAATATGATTTTGCCTGATGTTTAACTTCGTGTAGTGACAATTATTCGAAGTCTGTTGTCTTAGTATTTCTTCTTCACAACTAGCGTTGAAATGGACTTGGAATTTGGCTGGACATTGAAATATTCGAGTTCGTACACACATGTCGCTTAGAGGTATAACCCTTTCATTAGATTTTAACAAATATCTTGCATTTGGAATTATTGTATAATATTTTGAGTCGTGTTCCATTGGTATTGAGTATAAATAATAAAGTTCAAAATTCGTTCTCAAATTTATGGGTATTGATATGAAATAAATAATTTTTGTTTGTTCTATTTTGCAATTTACTTTTAATAATGATTCTATTTCTAATATATTCTCTCGTTTGGGTTGGAATGATAATTGGAATCTATAAAATTTTGAGATTCTCTGTAATTCTCGTAACAGTTCGTCTGTCTGTATAATACTTGGGTGTAAGGTACCTAGTTTACAAAAACTGACCGAGTTCTCAATATCTTGGAGCACATTAAGGATTGAATTATAAAGTATAATTAATTGATCAAATATGTTTTTCGCAAAAAGTATATCTTGAAATTGATAATCATTTATGATTTCGCTAAGTTGAATGATTTTTGATTTAAGAATTTCTTCGTTATGCTGAATATCAAGAATTGTATTGTTGAAATTTTTTATAATTCTATTATTGACTGAATAGGCTTGTTTTAATTGGTTTTCCAGATTATCTTGATTATTTTGCACATGTTCTAGAATTTTGTCATATTTTCTACCATCTTCAGCATCTAGATTACCAGTAATAAATTTGAAAGCTGAACCTAATCCATTTATAAGACCTCTTTTTATTCGGTGCGTCTTTTCTGGTTCTGAATAAACTCTAATATTATCAAATTTTGTTTTGATGTTATCTTGAACAAATTCTAAGATTTTATTATAATTTTCCAATTCATTATAGTATTTGGTATTATTAAAAATTGTAGTTAGCGTGCTGAACATTTAAGTTTTCATATTGTTTGATTAATTTCTCAAGATCGTAAAAATGAACAAATGTGTGCGTTGTTGTCTCTAGTTTTGCAGGACCCAATTTGATTGGTAATATTCCTAAGTTTTCCGTAAGATCCTGTATTTCTATTGCTCGTCCCATTGTGAACAACCTGGAAGTGGATTAAAATTGTAAGGTTTTAGCCTGGGGCGTTTAATATTGGAGAGGTGTATTTTTTCTTGGGTGTTACCATGCGTGGTTTTAATTTTGCCTATTTTAAGATTTTTGTCAATGTCTACAATGGATTCTATTTTAAATTTATTTTTTGTTTTTCGTTGTTTTTGTTTATTTTTGACAAATATTTGTTCAGGGATTTGAGGTAATTTTTCTCTGGTTTCGTTACGTTTAGCAATGATTTTTTCCTTTTTATTTTGGATTTTATTTTGTATTGCGCTGTATAATAATTTTGTTTTATTTTTATGATCTTCTATATAATTGTTCATTATTTGTTTATTTATATCGATACTAAAGGGAGATTTTGTTTCTAAATGACCAGAAACAATTTCCATTGGCTTTAAGTTTGTAACGGAATGAATTGTATTGTTGTAACCTATCAGCGCATAGTTTACTTTTATTTCTATTGGTTCTCTACTGAATTCGGCTTGATTATTGAACAATCTAATGTGTTCAATGAGTGTTGAATGAAATCGTTCTATAATACCGTTTGATTCTGGATGTTGGGAACTAATAAAGTGTATGTCAATTTTGTGTAAGCTTAACAGTTCTTTGACTACCGAATTATTAAATTCTAGACCATTATCGGAGATAATTTTATCTGGTATGCCATGATGTGAAAAGTATTTAATTAATTTATTTACTATTTCGATTCCTTGTCCTGAATCTAATCTGTAAGCTTGGGCATATTTAGAGAATGAGTCGAATATGGTGAGGAATTTCGAATGATCTAATGTTAAAGTGTCGACATGTAAAATTTCAAAGGGCTTAGTACCTGTAGGGGTTATATTGAATTTCAACTTTAATGGATTTCGGTCATATTTTGAAATTTGACAAATTTCGCAACCATTAATATAGGTTTGAACCGATTTCTTTAATTTTGGCCAATAAAAATCTTTTTTAATTCGCGTTTCTGTTTCTTCGATCCCTCTGTGGTTTGTTTTGCTTTCATGGAAGCTTTTTATTATTTGAATGATTTCGTCTTCATCTATAACGTCTTTTAAATACTGTTTACATTTAATTATATTTATTTCAGAATTTTTGAAAAATGTTTGTAAAACTAAACTAAGTTTTTCATATAGTTCGTTTTCAAAGTAGATATAGTATTTTATTTTTGGGACTAAATATTCCTTGATGAATGTTATCATTTCTGTTTCATAATTAAATTTTGAAAATTCAACTAAAAGTCTCTGTTTGCTATTATTGAATAATTTTAGAATTTTTACGGGTTTAGGATCATATTCTACTTCTGAAATAATTATTTGATTTTTACCATGATTAACTGGTGTATCTACTATCGGGATACCAATTGTGGGGTTTTCATAATTAGAGTGGATCGTGAAATCACTACTGGAGTCTGAATTATTTTGGAGTTCATCTCCTATTTCTACCATTATTGATTGATTATCAGTTTGGTCATTATTATCATTTTTCTCGTTTTCTAACTGTGTATAAAAATCTGCCATAAATTCGTAAAATGGGTCTAAATTATCTGTATCGTTTGTATTTATTTCAAATTTTTGTATTTCGTCGTCCCTATAGACTGTTATCAATATGTTCGAATTATTAAAAATGTATTGTAACATTAAGTAAATTTCATCCCAATTTATAGTCTCAGGATTATTGCAACTGTCTAATCCGCATGAAATTCTAGGGATACTAAGATTGGTAATTTCATGTTTCAAACAAAAGTCTTTTAAATTTAATAGTGTATAAAATATATCCTGTTTTGACGGTTTATGAAAATATTTTTCTTTCGTTATCAGATACAATATATAACGTGTTTTATCTTTTAGATAGACTATATTATGAACTTTAGGTTTTTGCAATTTTAGTTTTTCAATATTGTTGAATTTTTCTCTAAATTTCCTAGCAATTCCTGCTGACATTTCTAAGTCTTGGCTAACACAATGTGCCAGACTACTGTTTAACGGGGCTTGAAATAAGTCACCTTGTACTTCGAAAATGTTATTGTTATTAAAACTTAATTTTTGTTTTTGATTTAAATAATTTTGATATAAGGTTAAGGGATGTGAGGAAGTATCATTTTCCGAATTATTTTGAAGGATTTTTTCTGCGTTTTGTGGGATTCGACTCAAGGCATCTGCGTTTGTATTAGATTTTCCTTTTTTGTATATTATTTCATAATCGAATTCCTCAAGCTTTAAACGCCAACGAATTAATTTTTGACTACACTGTTTTAATGAGAAGAGCCATTGTAATGGTCTGTGGTCTGTAAATATTTTGAATTTACGTCCGTATAAGTAAGGTCTAAAGTATTGTGTTGCCCATACGATGGCTAAAAGTTCTTTTTCTATAGTCGAATAGTTTGTCTCAGAGTCATTTAATGTACGGCTAGCATACGCTACAGGTAAATCATTACTTGGGGTTCCTTGCGATAATACTGCTCCGATTGCAAAATTACTAGCGTCCGTAGTTAGATTAAATTCTTTACTGAAATCCGGATATTGTAAGATAGGCTCATTAATAAGTATTTTTCTACAAGTTTCAAAACAATTTCGATATTCGGGATCATTAACGTTTATAGTTGCATCTTTTTTTAGACATTTTGTTAGTGGCTTAGTAATTTTAGCAAAATTTTTAATAAATTTCCTATAATAGCCTAAGAGTCCTAAAAATCCTTTGATTTGTTTTGGTGTTTTTGGTATAGGGTAATTTGTGATAGCTAAAATTTTGTCAGGGTTTGGTCTAACACCGGTGGGTGTTACTATGTGACCTAAATATGCAACTTCTTTTTTCAGAAATTCTGATTTGTCAAGTTCAATTTTGAAATTTGATTTCCTCAGTCTGTCGAAGACTAATTTAAGGTTATTTATGTGTTCTTGTAAGCTAGTAGAAAAAATAATTATATCGTCAAGGTACACGAGACATATTTTGTTAGTAAGTCCGTGTAAAATATTGTCCATGACCCGCTGGAACGTCGCAGGTGCATTTTTTAGTCCAAAAGGCATTCGTAAAAACTCGAAATGACCGTCTTCGGTTGAGAATGCAGTTTTTGAAATGTCTTTGTCGTCTAGTTCTATCTGGTGAAATCCAGAAGCTAAGTCTAAAGTTGTAAAGTATTGACAGCGTCCGAGTTTGTCTAACAAGTCAGTTATGTTTGGTAACGGGTATTTGTCGCCAATAGTTTTTTCATTAAGTTTGCGAAAATCTATTACAATCCGCCATTTTCTTTTTCCAGAGGCATCAAGCTTTTTGGGTACGATCCATATAGGAGAGGACCAAGGAGAATTTGAGTGCCTAATTATGTTCTGATCTAACATTTTTTCGATTTGATTTCTAACTTCTTGTTTGTGAATTTGTGGATATCTGTATGATTTTGTATAAATCGGTATTTCATCCTTTGTGTTTATAGAATGTTTGATTCGATTCGTGAAAGTTAAGGTTTTATTATTGGAATGAAATATATCCGAATAGTCTTTAATTAATCTTAAAATTTCAATATTTTCTTCACTGTTTAAGTGATCAGTTCTTATTTTTGAAATGTCAAAAGGTGTTTTTTCGATACTTGCAAAATTTAAGTTAGGACTTGAAAATGTTTGGTACATATTAAGTTTTTCAACAGCTACAGGATGATCTAATAATTTGCATCTTATTATGAAATCGGATTTATTGACTATTGTACACACGGCATGATAGTTTTTAGCAGTTGAAGTACATTCAGGAATTATTAAATTTTTTGTTTCAATTTTTGGGATGAGAATATTTCCCTTTTTCATATTTACTTTAATTTTTATTACTTTCTCTGTTTTTGGTTCAAGAAGAAAATCAATATTAGTTGTGACATTATTTAAATTTGGTTTTGTATGAGAATTATGATATTGGATTTTTATTTTGGAATTCGGAGTTTTTATTAAGTCGTTAACTGTATCAATTATTACCTTTAATTTCTTTAAATTGTCTAAACCTAGAAGAATGTCGAATTGGTCATGAAATTTAAACAAATGGTATTTTAATATAGGGCTGTTTTTAATGTTAAATATTTTTGAAACTGGAATTTTAGTGCTGTATTGCTCTTGAGTTGTGCCATGAGCTGTAGTAATTTGGAATGGGTCTGGAATAATATTATTTTCATAATATTTAAGTGCCACTTCAGGGTTAATGAAGGACGTTGTACTTCCAGTGTCTATCAAAATTTTAAGATTGTTTTCAGGAATTACGATAAATGGGAGTTTACTGAATGAGTCTGTCAGGCTCATTAATTCAAAACACTGTATGGACTTTGATCCAAGGCTGTGTCTTCTAAAAAAGAATTTTGATTTTCAGGTTCGGAAGAAGAACAGGGTTGTTCGAAGTTGTAAAAATCTTCACTTTCACATGGATTAAGTGAATAATCGTCAAAATTTTGAGTTTCGTTACCAAAATTTTCATCAGAATTTGTTTCTTCAATGTTATATAATTCTTCCGCGATATATTTAGGGAGATTCGAGAAATTTGGTTTATTTTGAGGTTGGCCAAATTGTCTATTACGAATCGGGGTTGTATTTCTTGTTGAAATGCTCATTGGTGTTGGTTTATAGGGTTGAGCATTTGTAGGAATATTTTTAGTATTTGATTGATTATTCCTAAAAGATGTTAATTGTGAGTTATTGAATTTATTTCTCGGCATTTGATTGTTACTGGTATTGGGTGAAAAGGATTGATGAGCGATGGGTTGGAAAGTTTTATTTTGTACTGGTCTTTGATAAAAGTTTTTGAAATTTTGCGACGGATACTTCTGGTTTATTTTAGGTTGTAAATTATTAACTTTATTATGTGGTTTAATATAATTTCCGAATTGAAAATCGTTTGTCAACATGTGCAAAGCATTATTGAGATCTGTAGGATTCTTGGCCTGCATTAGTTGGCCAATAGGTTCCTTCAGACCTTTTAATAAAACCCTTAATGCAAATTTCCTAAAATAGCCAATTAAAACTGCACCTTCGTCAGCATTAACGTGGTTACTAATATATGATACTTGCAGGTTTAGTACATGCTGCAATTTATTATAGAATTCAAAAACGCTTTCATTCGGACCCTGCTTGAGTTCCGTCATTTCAATATTTAGAGTAAACCAATCGCGTTTATCAGCATAAGTATTAATTAGAGCGTTTTTTAAATCTTGCCAGTTTCTAATAGTACAGCTAGAAATATTGACGGCAGCTTCGCCTTTAATTTTGGCACGAATGCTACTCATGAGGTATTCATTTTGGAACTCGTCAATATCTCGAGTGTTATAAAACTTCCGAACAAGTTTTTCACACACGTCAATAAAACGTGACAATAGTTCTTGTTCGCCATTGAACTCGGGAACCATATCAAGATATTCTTTCTTTAATAGGGGTACGGCAGGAGCCGTAACATTACTCCCGTTGGAATTCATTGTGTATTAATTAATGTGAGATTCTTTAAAATTTTATTTATTATTAATTGGATTCAAGATTCAAAATATTATACTTTTAATATTTATTTTTCTTTAATATAAAAGCATAAGCAACCTCTAAACAACATGTAAAAGTACTCACAGGAATATTTGCAGTAACTTCATGTCCATTGAAGACTGGAATCCAGGGTACCTCTTGTTAGAGTTACAAAACAGACAGCAATTGGAGTTGGAGCTCGACCCAGATGACTTCTGTTGCTGCGTTATGTTCACTAACGCACAACCTTACTTGGGAAGTGTAATGTTCGTTTACACCGTTCGAAAACTTGATATCGGGCAATAAATCACTTTGTGAAACAAATTATGTTCGTTAATTTGCTTGCCGATATCCTACCGACTGCGCCAGATATATTAAGCACAATAGCTTAATAGTTTTTAAAAAGAAAACTTTATTTTACAATGAATTACATTAGTGACTGCTCAGAATGAGAATCTGAATAAGAATCTTAGATTACAGAGTTTTTAGCATTTATATAATATTTTCTGTTTATTTGTCTTGATTCAATTGGTAGTGGATGCGTCAAACGATAAGTGGCTCAACCTTGTGATATATTGCGTTCTCGTGTTGGTTCCTATAGGACTTGTCCTATAACTTATATATATATATGCTGAAAAAATGTCGAATAAAAAAACGTTGAAGAATTCTATGGTCCAATTTAAGTGGTCAACGGTAAACCCACGTTCTTATTATCACATCGTAACTGTGCATCAATGCATAAAATTTGATAAGAATGATATGTCAAGCCCGTCATGTTAGAGATTTACGCTTAGCTTGTGAAGAGTAAAAGACTTGGTATTCATAGCCGTTACATCGTATCTTTTGTCAGTCACCTTACCCTTAGATCCTAAGCAAAAACAGTCTCAAAAGACATGATTCTTAACTGTACCAGAAAGGATTTTGCGGTACTTTGATGTGTAGAAACATCATACATGTCCTACTAGATCGATCTGTCTCTTACTTTATTTTCTTACATCACTTCTATGTAACTATTCTTTTTAGTTAAAAAAAAAAAAAAAATACTTTCGCAAAGTTCTAAGAAGTTTTGTCTAGGTGGAAATCTTATGTAATTAAAAAGATTTGTTAAAAAACTACCAGCGACAGAGAAGATGTATGGTTCATTAAAATTTTTTAACATTCTTTTTATTGAGTTAATTCTAGTTTTTTACTTTAACTTTTCGTTAAGATAATTGTAATGGATATAATGGTACAAAATAAAAGAAATTTGTAGAAAACTTAAATATCCTAGTTAGCTTCTTGTATTACCTACTAGGGTTATAATAAAAGTGACACATAAAAAACTTCAAACATCTTAGAAGATGTTTCAAAAAAATCTTAGCTGTTGCAGCCGTAGGATTCGTCAGCCTTCTTTACAATAAGTACCTGCATCTTTGAATTAATATTCGGAAACATGGGTTATGCTTCATATGACACGTAACGCCGCCAGCGAGTGTAGAAAGTAATCTTTTGGTCATGTCAGAGGGCACTAGTCGCTACCTGAAAATCTCTAAAATCTATTTAGGATGCCATTCGAAAGAACAATTAATAATAGAACAGTCTCTCGTTATCTGCGAATTTTTTCAGCGATTTTGGTTACACGCGGTTATTAATTATAATTTTATTTTAATAGTGAAGCAAAGAACAGTAGCAGCCGATTACTGTACCCCCTAGTAATTTTAGCGCCTTGCATTTGATTGGCTACTGTCATCCCTTCTGCGCTATATACTCATAATGCTTGTTTTTATATATGCACATATATACACGGTTAATCTTATTATCTGTGGTTTTCCTATCCACGGCATGTTGATGGAACCTCTGCGGATAGCGAGATATTGCAGTATATAAGTATGAATTACAATAAAATAATTATTTGAGTCGAATATTTCGACATCCTACTAATATTTCGCCAAAGATGCCCAAACGATATTGTTACTAGCAATGCCAGTTTATAATTATAGCTATTCCGAAATGTCAATTTATGTGCAGAACAATACCAATTTTATTTTCCGAGAATTAAAAATTGTAAAAGTCAGAAAAACAGGAATGAACTTATACCTCCGATAGTTATGCCGCTGCTTATCCAGAGTTTGTCCTTTCCCTAGGGAAAATTAAAAAACTGTCCACGATATTTATAATGACTACCCAACGTTGCATAGGTTCTGGTGAGCCTTTAATTATTAAGTGAATATAACTTTATATTATTAACACTCAAAAAAACAATAGTTCCGAAACGTTATACTTGTTTGAATGAAATACCTCATTTGAAATTTTGTTTTTAAAATAAATGTAAACGATAAATAAATTAGATCTTAAGAGAGAGTACATGCACAACCCTTTCGCCACGAAGAGCATACGTATACATCTCCGTGTATATGGGTCCAATGGCCGAAGATAGTATTTTTTTGCTTTACTGTTTTTTTATTGTGTGACTATAAATGTATATATTTCGCTGTATATTATATGTTGGCAACAAGGACCGTTCGTTTGTGTCGAACCGGCTTAGGTTACGAGGATCGTATATTTAAGTGTATGCACCCTTGTGTGTTCTCAATCATACCAATAAATATATATTAATCTAATCATTATTGTAATTCAAAATGTTTAATTTTGTACAGTAACATTTTTCGCTGCCTAAGTCCTGATCGTCTGATGAGAGTGGAAATAGGTTACAGATACCCACAGTTGCTTGCTGGCAAAGTAATTTGCAATAATTTGTGAAATTCAACCGATGAACTAAATGAACACCTAAGTACTTAACTGTTGGAGACCATTCTATGTAGGCTCTCTCTGTGCGCATCGATTCAGAACGGGCCTTCTTCTTGTAAATAGGATTTCTTCGTTTTAAGTCTCGTCTATTTTTAATTTTCATCTTAGCAAATATTTAAAGATTTTTTCAGTCTTGTTGGAGCCTTCTTATGATGGTATCTATTCTCTAGGATTAAGTGAAGCTGGCGGTATGAGCAGCAGCACACAGCGCGTAAGAGACACTATTTAAGCGGAAAGTCGTTAATATAAATGCAAAACAGAACTGGGTCGAGGACTGAGCCCTGTGGAACGCCTGCTACAATTTGACACGCCGATTAGTTATTCATAACTGTATGGAAATATCGGAATGAGGTTTGCAATAAATTGATAAAGTAGGATGGCAATTTCAATTTTACTAAATTGAAAATTAGTCTTTCGTGCCAGACAGTATCGAACGCCTTTTCAATAACTAATGTTTTCATCCCAGTGTATTTATTTTCGTTAAATCCATATGTGATCCTGTCTATTAGTCTGGCTTGTTGGCTCGTTGTAGAGTACTCTTTCCTAAATCCTAAAAAGAACGCTAATAAAAGACCATGAATAATGCGGAGAAATTTATATTTAGTTTACTCAATAATAAAGTTAAGGAGCCAAACTATCGATGCGTTTCCTTGCATCACCTATTATCTTAAGTTAGTGCATTACTTACAAATTTTCGGTACATAAAACTGGTGGTGTCGAAACTTACCTGAAAAAGAAAGAAATTATTAGAAGAAATAATATAAATCATGACATGTTATGTAAATATATTAACGCAAAAAATAAAATAAAAAATAAATGCATTTACCAAGTAAAGTCATAGGTAAATGAACAGCTTTAACATATCTCAAAATAGGCACATACATATATCATATTGAAGTTGAACTGTACACTTTTTATCTCGAACCAATTTGCGCCAAAAATGTAAAAAAAATTGTCCCCCACTTTATTAACCAAGAATTTAGTATAAAAATCTGAAAAAAAATACTTTCTCCTAATATCTATTAAGTGAACCCATACAAATATTTCCAAAACACTATTCTCATCCTCGGTTGTAATTCTATCTTATTAAATAGTTAACTGTAACTAAGTACTTTTATTTCCGGATTAAACACGATACTTCTCTATAGGTGTTTATCTAATTATCACTTGCCGACTACAAAATACTTAAATATCATCCCGTTCCTAATGTTCCTATTATAAATTCAACAATCCAGAAGAACACTCTAGCAACTTATCTGGGCGACCCCATTAAGAGAAATACATAAATTATAATGCTAGCGAATCGGGAACAGTATCTGTGTTTTTGTATTCTGTTTGTTATAACATTACGAGACATAAACAATTAGAAAAAAATATATTTGAAAAATAAATAGCTGTTGTTTGCGAAACTCTGGTCAGCTCTTAAAATCTCTGGGAGATTATGCAAAAATTTGACATCCCAATGGAGTTATCAGGATAACAATGGTATGTGTGTGTCAGGATCCATTAACAGAATTAGACCGTTTTCACATAAACCGGCGAAAACGGTGCCGACACAGGCGCAGGATACAATGTAATCAAATTGAAGTTTTCACTCATAAACTGGCACGACACTGAAATTCAACCGGCGTTGATTTCGACATGTCGGAGGCCGGGCAGCAGCGACCTGAAACTGAACCCGAACCGAAAACCCGAAAAAAATCTGTATTTTTCGTGAACCTGAACCTAAACCGAACCATTATATTACTAACCGGTAACCATGAATTTTTAACTGGTTCAGGAAATTATTGTATACAGTTTTTTATAAGGAAAATTAGGTCACCGAGCAATTAAGGACATATACCTAGTATTCACTCAACTGTATGGATACTGTGTGAGTACCTAAGTATGCAGTACGTCGGAATACCATCTGTACCAGTGATGTCCAACCGAAATCGTTTGCTGGGCTCAAAAAAATCTTATTGGTCGATTGTGGCCCGCACATATAAAAAGGATAAATTAATCACACTACTATATTTTATATCCTTTAATAATTTTATTATATCATCAATAAAATTAAAATTCAAACTTCAAATTAAATTTTAATGTGAAACATCTTTTTTTATATTATTTGCTAATCTTTTAATATAAACTGGTAATTTAGTCGATGCGCAACGCAACTGATTCTTCATACTTTCATCCGTCAGCCTGTTTCGATTCTTCGATTTAACGATTTTAAATTTCGAGAAGTAAGATTCACAGACATAGGCAGTTCCTGTTGCAGCTGTAATGCACATTGCTAGTTGTTTTAGGTTGGGAAATTTATCGTCCAGAATATATTTTCCGTAAAATTCCAATTTATGATTGACTCCAAACATATATTTCAATTCTATACTCGATTAAAGGTCAACTAATTCCATTTGTAAATTTGAAGGCGCTAGTTGCACAATATTTTGAATATATCCTCATACTTTTGAATATTTGAGAATTTGAATATGCGCGCAATATATATATATATATATATATATATATATTTGAATTTTATGAAGAAACATTTTAAACATTTAAGAAGGGCCGAAGAAAAACTTCAATTGGACAGAACGCGACGCGCGGGCCGCGTGTTGTGCGTCGCTGATCTATACGTTAAAATTTGTCTCAATTTTATGTTTATATAAGCAAACTTCCTTCTAAGGTTCAATAACCCACGAATACTACGGCGTGTGTGAAAGACTGCATTGGTTAGTGCCGGTGCAAGCGCCGGTCTTGTCGGTATGTAAAAGATTACGATGATTAGAGCCGGTACCGCGGCCAAATAAGGAGAGGCCATCTCAACTCTGCTGCTCAACTTCTTGCTGAAGATGGTATCAGACACTGTTGATTTTGATGTGGTTATAGAACAAATATTCCTAGACATCCAGCATTATGTTGCAAAATTCACACTTCACATAATTTTTCCTATTTTTGTTCTTACTTATTTTGAAATGTTCTAAACTGATATATCTGTATATATCAGCAAACAAAACAAATGATGTGGTACTTATAAAAAGGGCATTTTTATCTTGATCAAAAAGTAATTTTTCCCGCAAATATCCTTCCTCGATTCAGCGTGCGATAGCCCTCATGATCTGTGGCTGAACGGACTCAATATTTATGTATCGTCATATATTTTATAAAAATACCAAAACGGCAAAAACAATATTTCAAGAGCATAGCCTTGCCAGAAGTATGTTACTCCAATAGTCATATATTTTATGATAAAAACAATCCATAAACAAATCATATTAAATATTTGAAATACATAATATACCTATTTTGCACATTTTTGTAAAAAAAATGTCGATATGATAAATTATTTTTCCTCCGTTAAAATACGCATCATGGGCTTCAATTTAACAATTCTATTATTATTTTTCCTAAAAAATATCCATGCTTTATAGATCTCAACAGTGGCGGACTGACAATTTAAACCGGCCCGGGAAAACTTTTGTAGACCGGCTTCATTTAGGAGAAAAAAGGTACACACTATAAATAAAAATATAGATATATTCTCAATTTACAAAACAACAACAAAACGTCAATTAATACAACTCAGTTGAAATAATAGAAATTACGTATTGAATAGTTGATAGTTTTACTTGGTAAAACTCATATATAGATAAAAGGTTCTTAAATTAAATACTTGGTAAACAAAATTCTTTATTCGTCAAGCTGACTACGTTTCAGTGCAAACCATTATCAAAGCTGCAATGTGGCTGTGATGTTGGTTTGATTATTTGAGAACCTTTTACCAATAGAAATTATGTAAAAAAGAAATAAACAAATAAACTTTGAAGCAGTCAAGTTGACAAATTTGAAAGAAATATCGACAATAATAAAAAAAAAAATCAGCTGTGGCTACCACAGGACCGACCGCCATCACAAAGTACTCGTCAAAAATACATTCTAGAAGCAGAGTATAAATAACTTGGCCTAATATTTTATAAGAGAGATATTATTTATCATGACCATGGAAAAGTTACATATATGTAAGTATGGAAAAATAGATATTTAGAAAAAATTTCGAAAATTTTTTAAATTTTTTTTCGTTTTATCGAAAAATGTCTAAAATAAAAGTTGTTAGCTATTGCTTTTGTAGCAACTTTTGTCAAATAATTTTTTTCGAAATATTTTTCTGTTGTAAAATATACGCAATAATCTTAAAATCGACACAAGTCAACTCCCATTTTTAGTCAACCGATTTTTACCAAAAGTTGATCAAATCGTGCCATTGATGTCAAAAGCTTAAATATGAAGTTTCATAAAAATCCTTTTAGCCGAATTTGCTCAGCACGTGTACACAGACAGACGGACAGACGGACGGAGGGACGGACGGACAGACAAAAAGACAGACGGACAGACAGACCGACAGATATCATGCTAAAAATAGTTATGCAGGGACCTCAACTCGTGGGGATCCATCGAAATCTCGAAATGTCAAAATCTGTATGATCACAATACCTCCCTTATATATGTTGGCGGTCGGTAAAAATGCAATGCCTAGGAACCATAGAAGCATTGTTCTCTATTTAAGTACTGTTCCAGAGATGTATGCATATGGATTGTAATATATTTTCTTGTTTTAAAAACTATCACTATCCAAAGCTTTTTGATAGTTTTATTCATAAACATAAGACATAAACTTTTGATTTACTGACGCTAGAGATCGTATTATCTTAAATGAAGAATTGGTGAATAAAATCCAACACGTTGATTAAACAATAGTTTATGCAGATGTTCTACAAAGACTAAAATCACTACAGGACAGCGTAACAACGTATAACAGCGTAACAACGTATAACAGCGTATTTTCATTATTGATAATATTACTATAATAATATTATTTCGCTAGAATCTTAAATATATTTTAAATTTAAAATGAAAATAAAAAAAGTAGTTATAGCTAGAATAGTAACAGCATCAATACGTAAAACGTATTGCCATGTTCAAGTTATTTTCTGTAGGCCGCTTTTATTTATGAATTTATAAATGGTCCTCTTCTGAAAAAAAAAAAAAAAAAAATGGGGAACCCTGATGTATCAGAATTAAATGAAAGCTCGAACACTTAAATTAACAGAAGACAAATGTTCATTTTGTGGCGATTCGATCAACAAATATTGTGGACATATAACATAACATTCAGGCCCTATTGGCTGCCTGCACTTACTAAATTATTATGATATCTCGAAATGTAATAAAATTCACACTTCAAATCAATTTTTAAAGCTAAAACATTAAAGTTCAATAACCCATACGCGTACTAATAACTAATAAGGAATTGATAAACCATTTGTCATGTTGCCAATGAGCAAACCATAACCTAACTTTTTAAAATTCTTCATCCAACATACAATAATCATTAAAGAAGCCAGTCCTTAGAAAATAATTTATAGATATATGTAGATTTATGAGGCGCAATATAAAATCCGACGTCTTTTCTGGCTCCAGCGTTAGCGCGTAGGCCGGCGCATCAGACAGATTAGATGGCCTCCAAGAACCACTTTTCATATCATTTATTTGCGCTCACGGGGGTAATAAGTGGCGAGTATAAACTTACTGAGGGATGACTAGAATGCAGGATAAAATGAAACTGCTGGAGAATGCGCTTGGATTGTTGATGGTGAACATCGCGTTTGTTGCCATACATTGTCTAATAATTGTCTCATCGATTTTAGATAAAACTGATTTTATTTAGAAAACTTACTATCATGTTATTATCGCCTCTTAATCTTTTTTTTTTATGGAATTTGTCTGGAATTTCTCTGTGAATGAATTCAGATATTGAAACCCCTATATTTTAACGAATTGGTTAGTCCGCCCGGACAATGACAAACTTTCACAAACCACCCGTCGCGAGAATTTCTTTGAACGGCATTTTAAAGGGTATTTTACAGTCAACATTTGTGAGAAATCAAATAATAAAATAAAATTAGAAACCTTACGTTTACAACACGTAACTTTAAAATATGTTTTTAAAGTTTATTGTTCACGGAGACTTTTGTTCAAAGTTATTATCTAATAACTTTGACAATTCCTTGAATAATCTTTTTACCCTTCTTCCTAGAAATGCCTTACAAAAACACCCGTCTCTCTAAAGACGAGGTCAGAAAGTATTCGGTCCGGTTAGCATCAACATCTAAGTTGTTGAATTCTTAGAGGCACTGTGTCGGCATTCTGGTGGTCTATCCGATTCTATTTGTTTTAATCTTTGTCATTATTTTTACCTATATTTTAATCTTTCAAACTTACTCTTGTAAATAGTATATTATAATAAATCAAATTCATTAATTTTAAACCGTCTTACTTAACGTGTGTAAACCTTCACCTTTAAGAACTTAAGTGAACAGCTAAGATCCAAACTAATTACAAGATGCCTGATCAGTTGATTGGTAAGTATATACACATATCATTTAAATCACATATTGTAATGCTGAAATCTGGATAACACTCACGCCTAGTATCCGAACTCCTTTAGTCAGTAAACTTATTTCAGTTTGAGATCAGACTTTATATAATAGCACAGGCTCGCTACCTAGTTGATAATTAATGGTACGATATAAAGTAACGTATCAGGGCTCCCTACAATACTATTATTATTAAACATATAAAGACTATATTTCACTCAGATGATTACAACCCTCGCCTACAACTCTGGTTGTAAACCTCATCCTCGTCAAATATAGCCTTAATGATATGCTTGTTAAATAAAATACTAATATTTATGATATATTGTTTTTTTAGTTTTTTTTTTTTTTAGACCGTTCTACAAAAGTTTCCCGGTCCGATTTAATGTGCCTATCCGCCATTACTTTGAGTGTTCGGTAATGCCGTTGTATTTATAAAAAAAAAAAATCTGACTGTCATTAGAAAATTTTGCTTATAGTCTTATAGTCGAAGAAAGTATTTTATGTAGCTTGCAACGGAATGAAAATATAACAAAACAAAAATGTTGCTTTTGTTTTTAACATGTTTATCTACATAAAATAAATGTAAAGTAACGTTATTCAAGAAGAATCATTCTTCACTGGATTTTTCAGCAACGTAACACTCTTTCACCTTTCGCGTTCGGGTTGTTATTTATCTATTAAACAAAAACAAAAGTGTACCGTTTTATGTCTGACGAGAGAAAGATAAATGTCAGTCGTGAGCAAGTCTGGATCTGTTCGGTTAAAAGAAGAAAAGAGAGAAGAGGTGGTCTAGTGCTGCCGCCACTCGACGTGTTCCCGCAACAACTAAATGCACTTTTCTTTCCACCTCTTTCAGCACTTCGTTTTGCAGTAACTAGCTCACGCAACAAGACATGTACATTTTCATCAAATTAAACCAATGTTTTCATATACATACATTTATTCACTCCATGGCAACAACTGACAATGCTTCATTATTACATTTGACGATAACTCCTAATATAATTTTCATTATTTGATTACTCAGTATTGAGCGTGGTGGTATTTCCCAGCATAAACCTGCGTAGTGCGTGTTGCATGTATCAGAGATATATGTTTACAGTTTAACATGGGTTTTAAAACACTTTTATTTGTGTTTTGGAGAAATTCTCAGGGGCAACTTACTTCGATAGTGGGAAAAAACGGAATCTGATTAAAAATTCCTCTACTACGTTTCTGGCTCAGATCAATGTACGTTACCTATACATTTTTCTTTTAGTTTAACCCCTTTGGGTTAAAGGGTGCGGCACAAGAACTTTTAACACTTTTTTGGCTAAAATCGTCTTAAAAGAAACGAATTTTAAACAACTACATTTTGTTCAGTAATATACTCTTCAACAGCTTTCTTTTGATACCACACAATATATATTTTTTTTTTAATTAATATTTTTTCAAATATCCCATAATATTGATTTTTCAAAAACAAAAATTTGTTTGTGTACCCACGCATTAAAAGGTTTCATGTGATACAACACCCAAAATTTAAATATATATATATATAACTTTTCATTAAATAAGCGTGCCCAATTTCAACATTCTATGTTCAGGCCTTTAGCTACAATTTCTACCGTACAGACAGATAGAGTCTTATGAATGGCCAATTCTGGGCAATTCAGTCTACTGAATCCCATAGTTGAGCACATATTGGAAGTCTGTAAAATATAGTAGTTTGACAATCTCAATCGATACACAATACATTAATCTTTGAAGTACATACATCTTCGTATTTAGTTTAAAGAATACTATGGATCAATTTCAGCAGTTGAAAATATTTTTTTTTACTCATTAAGCATTCTATAGGCATATACAAGTTATCCTAACTAACTCCTATCTTTACTTCTACAATACTACTATGAATAAGAAAATTTTCAAACTAAATCTTAAAACTCTGGAAATAAATTAGATTTTAATTTAATAATTTAATCAACAGAAAACTTTTTAGTAGGTATAAGAAGAAACCACTGTTAATTTAAAAATTAAAAGCTACTAATTTTGTGCTTTGATAGTTTCAAAATAATTAATTCCGAACCGTGCTTGGATTTAAACAAATTTAAATATTTGCAGAGCAGTTATCACAGAATATCGCTTGCATTTCATACAGGTGTGTGAATATCTACCTAGTTCTGTGGATATCAAGGATTTTCCTGTACCTATTTATGAGATGCATTATTAATAATATTCATTTGTATTACCTGTACACATGGTATAAAATACGAAAATGGAAGTAAATCGAAGACATGAGTAAATAAAATTATCAGCTGTGGCCACCACAGGACCGACCGCCATCACAAAGTATTTGTTTTATTTATGCTGCTTTGTCAAAAAATGTCTCAAATAAAAGTTGTTAGTTATTACTTTTAGAGCAACTTTTGTTAAATACATTTTTTCAAAATATTTCTCCGTTGTGAAATATTCGCAAAAATCTTAAAACCGACACGGGTAAACTCCCATTTCTAGTTAACCGATTTTTACCAAAAGTTTATCAACACGTGCCCATTCATGGCACATTCGTGTCAAAAGCTTAAATATGACGTTTCATAAAAATCCTTTCAGCCGAATTTGCTCTCCACGTGTACACGGACCGACAGACAGATCGACGGAAGGACAGACAGATAGACAGACAGACAGACAGACAGACAGACAGACAGACAGACAGACCGACAGACATCATGCTAAAAATAGTCAAAACGTTATGTAGGGACCTCAATTCGTGGAGATCCATCGAAATCTCGAAATGTCAAAATCTGTATGATCACAATACCTCCCTTATATATGTTGGCAGTCTGTAAAAATACTTCAGTTCATCTGACTAAAATCATAATAACCATAATAATCGATTAAAACACTTAATTTATAAATAACTAACAACTAATTACTGGTCGATCTTATGTTGTCATGATAAGCAATAACCAGGTTTCGATACTAAAAAAAATCATATATACCAGACAAATAATAAATGTAGAGTTAACGCAAAGTTTATCATGAAGTAATATTAATAAATGATTAATTTCTTCACAAATGATAGCCTTAATTCTTAAATAAAAATCGTTTATTAATTTTATTTCATACATAACGAACATGAACCTGTCATTTTTCGTAAAATTTTGGTACTAAACACCAAAATTGTGATATTTAATTTATAATTACCCAATTCTTTTGAGCTTTTATTCATATTTTCGGTGTTTTATACAATACCTACGTAAAGGACCCTCTTCAATATCGTGCTACCATTTTCGGCACTCGGCTAAGGTCTTGTGCGAAAATGCACACCTGATTAAAAAGAACTCCTTTACACACCGATTGCATTAATAACTATTTTATGCAGGTTACCTTCAGAAAAAACAAACTTACCCCCTCTGTAGTAGTGGCTTACACTTTTTACAATTTTACACTTTTTACACTTACAATTTTTCAGTCATGTAAATATTCGAAACCACAGAGTAGAAACAAAAAAAGGTTAATATATGTAATATTTCAATGATTTTCAGGGCTGTTTGGTACATTTATCACATTAAATCATCATCAGCATCTTAAATGGTTTTGGTTAAAAGTTCCTTTTGGATGCCCGTTTCCTATTTGCTCCAAAAGAGTGCTTCTTCATATTTTTTGAATCATCAGGTTCCAGATGTCACTTTAAATTCCAGCAGTGATCCGCAGTCATATTGGTATTGCAGCGACCTTGATATCGTTTCTCCATATCTTTTATGTTTTGATGGAATCTCTCACACTGCTCCTCACTTACTCCACCAAGATTTATAAGGAAATAGTCAAATATGAAAACAAAAATATTACTTTAAAGCTCATATTACAACTTGAATTTTTATTCATATTACAACATGTCTTCCACAATCGTTTTGTATTTAGGATTTTTATGACTGCCTAAAAAGTCTTCTGTGACAGCCATGCATCCAACCATGCTTCCTTTTCAGACTGTGTTATATGACTTTCGGGTCAGAAATAACAGAAATGCATTTTTTTCAATTTAACATTAGACAAACAAAAATATTCTACTTGACTTACAGGCTCATGCCTAATCATTGGATTTCCAAAAGGAAGAGACTATTTTAGTCCTTGAGAGGATGTTCTCAATTGTTCCAGGCAGTTATGCACAATTTTTATCTTGATTTCCTATACTCAATCCAAAATAGGCATAATACGTGTTTTTTACAAATTCGGTAATATTTGTTCGTCGCTTTTTTAATAACATAAAGATCGCATATGTAACAAAAACTATTGGGATTACACATTATATTTTAGACGAATTAGATGCCATTTCACTAAGATAAACAATTTTCGAAAAAAACAAAAAAAATATATATATATAAACAATAACATCCCAGCAAACATTTTTATACGGGTCAGTACTGTTGAAGCACATACTCCTCGGCATTGAAAGTAATGGGCCAGTACCCCGGTGTCCCCGTGGCCGTTAGTTGGCCCATTGGCGTATAAATTGCCGGCCCAGTAGCGGTAAAGTGCAAAATAATTGCATCAATGCTGGTAAAATACTTAGTATAGGAGGAGTGCGAAATACAAATGTGAATTATATTATTAATACTGACGTTGCACAAACTTTTGGTGCCAGCAATTTACCAACAGAAAAAGCAGTTTTCCTGCATTCGGCCGATGGTTGAATGTTTGCTGGGACAAATAGCAAGAAAGCCGTTGTTATTCCAATGATATGGTTTGAATGTCATGCTTGTCGGTAAAGCAAAGAATTTTTCAACTACATTTATTGTTTTAAGTTCTCTCTACTATCACTTAACTGGAATATACCATGTCATAAACATTTAACAAAAATAATTTTGTGAAAATAAAATAAGTAAATTAAAACAGTGATATTTTTGCGATTTTATGTGAAATTTGTAATAGTCGATTTTTTCGAAAACTATAAGTGATAGGAAATAAATTAACACACATTTACAAATGATACTTGCTACTCTTTACAAAATACCAACAAGGACTCTAACACTAGATTCATGCCAACCTGATAATTATTATATAATCCTACATCAGTATCAACGCGTAGAAAGAAAAAAATATATACTTAAGTGTTATTTTGGCACGCTGAGCAAATTCCATTTGCACCAGTACAGTCAGTTCTCGAACAGACCATGCATATTCCACATACAATGCACATTTCTAATCCAGTATTTTGCAGGTTTATTTCGTAAATAACGCAGCAATCACCTATGCCATTATCTATGTTGTATTATTAAATCCGCAGAACGTAACATTTCTATATGGTTTGAAAATAGTCGATTCGTGCTCTGCCAGTATTATTCTTCAGTTGTAATTTTTCACAAAGCTTTCTTTCAACTTTACTCTTCTGTTTAAATTGGATTTATTATAGTTCAACAACATGTAGTTCTTGTTGATTTGCAACTCATTTCTATCTTGAAATATGACAACAAAACTTATAACTTACTATAAACTTTTCAAATTTAATATAAAATAAAATATAGCGTAAGTGGATATAACACAGAAAAAAGTATTTATTTTTATCTGTAGTAATAGATTACCAATATATATACATATACATACCAATCCTGTCAAATCTGTGGACATTTCGAAATTCTGTTTCTTGAATTTAATTACTCGTCTACGTAGCGCTCCCTTCTTTCTAATCTTCTACTTCTTCTACGCCTCATCTTTTCGAAAGTTGGTAATCAACATAGCTAATAAAGGGCTCAGCGAAAAAGTAGTATAAACATTTTCATAATATTTAACAACAGGTGCATTTACCAGTTAACTTAAAATTAATAACAGTGTTTCTGCAAATGTGTAAAGTAATTGCTGTTACATTTCAGCACAAGTAACACGTAAAAAAAAAAAATTCTTTGACCAGATTCCATTAACACAATTATACACTTATCTCGATGTCACTTATTCTCCGAGCCCGTCTATTGTTATGAGCAGGCTATGTATTCTGTCTTGTACTAAACTGGAGGATTTTAAATGTGGTCGTACAAAAGACTGTTGAAAATTCCGTAGGTGGACAAAATAACAAATGAAGAAGTACTGAGGAAAATATAAATCGACCCAGAAATAATAACAAGCATAAAAAAGACAATGCTTTGGTCATCCCACATCATTATTATCTGTTATGACTAAGAATTTTCAATACAAGACGAAAGAAAACCTGGAAGACGAAAAATATCTTGTCTGAAAAATTTGGCCTGACTGGTATGGAAAAAGTACATGTTTCGCTTAACTGTCTCCAAGATACAAATAAGCAAAGAAGGATTAACCACAAAAGTATTCAAGCAGTATATCGCCTGGTGAGCTGGCGATTATTGTTTTGAATGAGTTGGCTGAATTTTTTAAAACATAACATAGAGAAGATGAGGCCAGAGCCCAGGATAATGTCATGCATTATTTTGATGGTGGTGTCACAAGCGCGGCAGGAGCGACAAGCGTGGTATTGTTTTAGGCATGGTAAGTGTTCGTTCTTGATTTTGACAGTTATATCTTAATACAATACAAAGAAATATTTATAAATATGGTAGTTATAGGTTAGCAATTATAACGTGAAAATCAAAGAAATGTGTATGCCCGACTGTGTGGGCAGTACCAAAAGTTGAATTTTCTGAACTTATGACACCAAGCTTGTGACAATTCACTAACCACATCATGGTACGTGTTATTTCAAAATGAAGCGATCCTATTGGTTGACTTAGCTGTACCACGCTTCTAACGTCTGCATGAAGACGATGCTTCAGATTGTCAGTCCGTACCTGTAAATAGCCCTAATAATAGTTAATATCCGTTAGGATAGCAACATAAGAAGATAGTTATTCTGTTTTTTTGATACAACATCTCGGAATAGATCTATAGATGTGCATCCAAACTGGTCGCGGGTATTCTTCAGCCATGAAGTTTAACATCCAATGAATTTCTTTCCCTAAGTGAAAAATTGCTGTAGCTCATATTGACCGACACATCACATATCTAGGATCTTTTCCTGAATTGGAAATTGCAGCTCATACTTATTTTCTTTCAATGTTTGGCCGCGATAATCCAATATTCGCTTCTTAATCGTGTAAAACAGAACAATTTCCATTCTCTGCAGAGCTTCTTCATTTTTTAACCGATATGACCATGCTATCCTCATTAACTGTTGGCAAACCTACATACCGAAGACTTCCTTCTTCTTTACATTACTTTGAACGAAGTTCCATACCATGCAGAAGAAATAGCATTTTACTATTCACGTTCATGTTTATAAATTGAGATTTAAGTAATCGGAAAACGTTTCATTTTTACAAACACCTCTTCTGCCTTCTCTACACGTGTTCTTATTTATTGTTGGTAGTAAATTAATCGCTTATACACGTTACAAGGTATTTCTTTATCAAATTACATTATGCAATCAAAATAAGGTATATGGTAATGTATTTAAATTCTAACAGAACTTACTACTCTTTCGCCCGATGTAAAAAGAAACTTACCTGAAACAGAAAAAATAAGTTATTAGTATTTTATAAACTTAAATAAAGCATTATAATTGAAAAGTGGAAATGGGAAAGGGTGAAAGTCCTCGTATCAATTTTTTTTAGTAATAAAACATTCACCTCTCCTCAGATCTGTTTGGCTGGTACATGCGTAGTGCATATTTTTTTGACAAAATTTTATACTCTTTCCATCCTGAAAGGATACAACCTTTACCATGTTGTGGACCATCAAATATTCAACCGATGCTGCAAAAAATACATGGAACTTCATATTTCTGGCACTTTCACCCTTTCCCATTTCCATTGATACGGACAAAATTTATTTTTAATACATTTTTGGCAAAAATATAGTTTAATGCATTGTTGGCAATGGGTTTCATTCCTGAGTCTACGTTCTAAGAGCTTTTTTTGGAAACCATACAATACATTTTAGAAATGTATTGTAACGTGTTCGGGTGGTTCACAAAAAAACGCAGAATTTTCTAGTAGGAAAATTTATTTACACTTCATTAGAATTACATTATTTACGTCACAGAATAAGGAATTCAAACTTTACTTCGATCGTCTCGTCTCGTCTTAAACTATCAGATCAACCTATCTGTTGCAGTTTGATGTATATACCGTATACGCCCGAATATAACGCGATATTTTTTGACCAATTATTTTCTGTGAACAAAATTGACGCGCTAAATTCGAGGTCTAGGTAATGGAATGTAATATAAACAACCCTTACGCCTATGCCTCCGCACCACCATAAGAAGGGTGAAAAGACGGTCTAACTGAAGTCAACTGATTACTGCTGATGTTACTGCTGATGGATAGAAGCTTCGACCTTATGATACATTGAAACGTAAAGCAATGCCCAAAGGAAAACTGCATCCAGGAATCAATTTTCGAGCCTAAGAAAAAGGTTAAATTACAGAGATATTGGTATTAGTTTAATGTAATATGGGGAAAACGGCCAGGTTCTCTGAGAAAATCTCACTCCTTGATGCATTTCGCGGCCACCTTACATCAGGTGTTAAGGAAAAAATTCAGGCAGTGAATTCCGATCTTGTAATAATACCAGGTGGTATGATATCCCAGTTGCAAGTCTTGGATGTGGTGGTCAATAAACCATTTAAAAACAAGTTACGAAAAGAATATAACAATTGCGGGATTAGCGGGTATTCGCGGCAAATCACCCATTGAAACCTTTAGGAAAAATTAAGAAATCCTCAGTCTCACTTTTAGGAGAATGGATTGGGACCATCTGGCAGAAGATCAAACCTGAATTGATAGTGAAAGGTTTTAAGAAATACTGCATTTTCAATAATTTAAATGGGTCTGAAGATGACAAATTGTGGGAGACTGAAAGCGTGAACAAGCATAGTGACTATGTGATTTTCGGATTCTTATTATTATTATTTTATTTATTTTTTTTTCTAAATTTCGTCATAAAATTTCGGTGTCGCGTTATATTCGGGCTAATACGGTACTTTTCTATATGATCACTAAGGAAAGAGGATATCTCGTTTCCTTCCTTCTTTGCAATATTTTCTTGGTAGGTATTTATTTTGCTCGTTCTTGTTTGCACAGGTTCTTGACAAAAGCCCTTTAAAAACAAACGATAATTTCAATCGTTCATCAAATCTTATAGAGTGAGGAATAAGGCCTTTCAAGACGATTCAGGAATGATAATACGTGAAAAAGTGCACATGTGCTCTTTTAATAATAATCGATTCAATTTCATAGTATATGTACTGTTATTTTACATATGTATTTCTAATTATTAAAGTTTTGTACTTACATTTTTTCGGATATTATTATCAATCGATTATTGTTACCAAAATTCCAGGGTCCCGATGTGATGGTATTAAGAGGAGTGCACTATATTTTATTTTATTTCTGTTTAACAACAAGAAGTTTGTCTTTAACTACAGTTTAATACTTTTCCATATGTTATAAGATCTGTGTGATTTCACGATTGAACCATATTTTGTAACTTTAATCTAATCGGCTTCCAGTCGCGTTTTATGATAGCGTCTCGAGACTGTGAATTTAAGATTCCGCACTGGTCTCGTCTTAAAACATTGGAATCAGAGCATATTAATTCGTAGACAGTGCAATATTGATATTCTCATATGTATTTATTCTGAATACTGATATTATATAAATGTAAGTATAAAGTCAAGTTTCATGTTTACAACTTACGACAAAATATTATTTTGCTATAAGGCAATGCCAACATATTAAAGGGACTTTAGGATTGAATATTCATATTACGAAAAAGACTTATTTTTGAAATAGAACAATTAAAAATAATGTAACTATAGGTAAGTATTTGTTATTTTATGTTTTAAGAATAATATTTTGTTTTTGTCCAATTATGGGATTTTGACAAAAATAAATCTTGCCATTCAGGCAATCTTATTTAGTAATAATTTCATGTAGTTAATAACATTAAGTCAGATATTTTGCCCTTGGAATGTGGAGTTCCATAGGGTTCAATTCTAGGTCCGCTTCTATTTCTAATACACATTAACGACTTTCCTCATATTTGAAAACAAAAACAGTTTATATGCCGATGATTCTACAATAATCTCAAAATCCGCTCATTTGTGAATTAATTAATAATAATGGTTTACGCCAAAACCATGCTAGCAATTGGTTGTCTCTAAATGCAAATACAGGGTGTTAGGTAAATGTCCGGCACAATTTAAAAGACAGCATGGTGACGTAGAATGCAATCGATTTTTCCTTTGCCAATTTTCTCTAAAATGTGAATATCGTCCAAAAATAAACAAAAAAAAAGATGCCCTAAATTTTGAAAACCACTGACTTTTTTATTTTTCATATTAATCCAGAAGTTGTGTAGTTGCCATAGATTAAAAAGAAAAATTAAAAAAAATCAGTGGTTTTCAAAATTTTGGGGCATCTTTTTGTTTGTTTATTTTTGGACGAAATTCTAATTTTAGAAAAAATTGGCAAAGGAAAAATCGATTACATTCTACGTCACCATGCTGTCTTTTAAATTATGCCGGACATTTACCTAACACCCTGTATATGTATATTTGAGAGTACAGGTTTTATTAAGTTTTTAGGGGTATATTATATTGACGCAAAATTGCTGAGAAACTTACTGAGAAGTTTTCACGTTTTCTCTGAATCTCGAAAACGGGGGAAAAAGGAGTGTTATTTTTCTCTACGGCTGAATACATTTGTAATGAAAAAAATCCATTAAATTTTCAAAGGGTTTAAGTTTTAATATAGTTAAAGATAGTCGCAACATGTCGTTTCCAAATTTTAGGTCATTTAACATAGAAAAAGGTCACCAACAATACATAACCTAATTTAACCTGTAGGTAGGACTGTGGTAGGCAATTATTTCACTACGGCTGAATACATTTCGAACGAAAAAAATCCATTAAATCTTCAAAGGGTTGTAGTTGTAATATAGTTAAAAAGAGTTGCAATATGTCGTTTGATATAAGCTCTAAAACAGCATACTGTTTATAAAACGCACCTTAATTAAACGTATTTTTTCTGCTTTACAATGTTGTACAATTTTCTACATTTATTCTTAAATTAAATAAACTAAAACGCTTAGATGGGTGCATAGGGGCAAAGAAGGTAAGTTCTACGTTTCTAGACCGCCGGCCATAGATATGAAAACCACGTGGTCTGTGTGACGTTTCTCTAAAATAGTTTTCTCAATTTAGAGTCTTTTAAAAATAATTCGTTTCAGACCAAAATGCTTTCCTATTAATATCAAGAAAGCTATGGAATATTTAAAAGGTGATTAATATACTAATTTACTAAAATAGGATCAACAATTTTTACAAACTAAATACCAGCGTTATTTTTCGTCACCGTTTTGGTAGGCGCTTATTGTAGAACGTTAACTGGCAATTTTCACGCCATCGCGTTAAAATTTTAGCACAAATATGCTTAGTGACGTTTAAAATTGCGTTAAAAAAAATCAACGTCAATATTGACATTAAGATTTTAACGTCTTGTTTAGAAAGTAGACCCGCTTATATCTCGTATAGTTTACGAGATCCCATTGGTAAAACACTAAATGTGGACACTCTGTATATGCTACAGAATGTTCTTTTCAAAACAACCAAGTACATTTTCGTGTTGGTTCATTTGCATCCACGTATCAAAACCATATTTACGCACCGGTCTGTATCATATCATCAATTCTATACCACCTGTTTCCAAATTTTAGGTCTTTTAACATGGAAAGAGGTCACCAACACTGGTTAACCTAATTTAACCTGTAGGAAGGAGTGTGATAGGCATTTTTTCACTACGGCTGAATACATTTCGAACGAAAAAATCCATTAAATTTTCAAAGGGTTGTAGTTGTAATATAGTTAAAAAGAGTTGCAATATGTCGTTTGACATTTTAATATAAGCTCTAAAATAGAATACTGTTTATAAAACGCACCTTAATTAAACGTATTTTTTCTGCTTTACAATGTTGTAGAATTTTCTACATTTATTCTTAAATTAAATAAAATAAAACGCCTAGATGGGTGCATACGGGCAAAGAAGATAAGTTCTACGTTTCTAGACCGCCGGCCATAGATATGTTTCAGACCAAAATGCTTTCTTATTAATATCAAGTAAGCTATGGAATATTTAAAAGGTGATTAATATACTAATTTACTAAAATAGGATCAACAATTTTTACAAAAAATACCAGCGTTATTTTTCGTCATCGTTTTGGTAGGCGCTTATTGTAGAACGTTAACTGGCAATTTTCACGCCATCGCGTTAAAATTTTAGCACAAATATGCTTAGTGACGTTTAAAATTGTGTTAAAAAAATCAACGTCAATTTTGACGTTAAGATTTTAACGTCTTGTTTAGAAAATAGACCCGCTTGTATCTCGTATAGTTTACGAGATCCCATTGGTAAAACACTAAATGTGGACACTCTGTATATGCTACAGAATGTTCTTTTCAAAACAACCAAGTACATTTTCGTGTTGGTTCATTTGCATCCACGTATCAAAACCATATTTACGCACCGGTCTGTATCATATCATCAATTCTATACCACCTGTTTCCAAATTTTAGGTCTTTTAACATCGAAAGAGGTCACCAACACTGGTTAACCTAATTTAACCTGTAGGAAGGAGTGTGATAGGCATTTTTTCACTACGGCTGAATACATTTCGAACGAAAAAATCCATTAAATTTTCAAAGGGTTGTAGTTGTAATATAGTTAAAAAGAGTTGCAATATGTCGTTTGACATTTTAATATCAGCTCTAAAACAGTATACTGTTTATAAATTTCACCTTAATTAAACTAAAGTATTATTTCTGCTTTTCAATGATGCAAAATTATCTATATTTATTTTTAAAATATGTCATAGATTAAATAAAACTTGAAGTTTCTGCACTTGATAATCTAAATTCTAATACAAAATCGACTGTGACAATTAAGATCACGTATTTATATAATAGAGGAAAAGGTCCTAATATGGGCCCCCAAAGAAAATCTACTAATATAGCTAACACCATCTTTCGACAATAGCTTAAAACACACCTATTTTTCGTTCAACAATTTTACAAATTCAGTGTATTTGAGTTCTTGTTCCATTAGAAACGAATTACAGTAACTGTGTTCGCTTAATTTTGATTCTTTTATTAAGTTGTTATAAGAATGGGCAAGATTTTTATTCGATCCACTTGTGATTTATACTTGCTGTTGTATTGTGAGCGAGGTATATTGTGTTACTAGGAGCTACTGCTTCACTTAATCTCAAAAAAGTTAAACATGAATTTAGATTGCCATGTGCAATATTGAAAATATGGGCTCCCAATATGGACCAGGGCACAAATTTAACAATTTCTTCCAGCTGACAACGACATGGACGTTGATGAAGTAGGGAAACAAAGTCCGGATGATAAAGATCCTGCTTGCATGTTTTGTGAGGGTTGTTTTTTACAGGATCAAAGGGGCGAGCCTTCGGTTCGCTGCCTAATATGCAATATGTGGGCACATGAACAATGAATGCTCCGAGACAAAAAGATTTATATGAATGTGATTTTTGTCAGTGATCAATCGTTACACTGTTACTTTGAGTTTGTATCTTAAACAAAAATAAAATTTATATAGAACTACCCAATTCTTAATGAGAGCCCATATTTCATACACTCAATCCTGATTCGAACATTTTACAAATTTTCATAGTTGGCTTTGAATCACATTATTTTTCGAAACAATGCAATTTTGAATACAGTATACAAGTCTTTGGGCTAGATGTATGCAAAGTCTAAAATCATTTCTTCAAAAACTTAAAAAATTATCGAGAATTCTACTTTAAAAAAGAAATTAATAAATACGTGGTCTTACCTTTTCTCGGGGTAATCAGTTATAAAATCGCAAATGAAATAAAGATTAACTAAACTCTTTGTTAATTTAAAACCGTAACATTTAAAATAGATATGGGAATTTCGGCTCAGTTTGCGGAACCGGATCAGTGGAGGTCGCTCAGTTTGTTGAGCCGGTTCATTGATCCGGTTAAGTAAACATGTTTTCGAGACACAGGTCGGTCGTTAGTTCGTAGGTAGAACGTCGCTTAGAGCCGGCTCTTGCAATATATGAACTGTAAACATGATCCCGAGACACAGGTCGGTCAGTCGTTCGGTCTTAGGTAGAACGCGGTCAGTTGTCGGTCGTTCGCACGTACGTAGACGTCGCTTAGAGCCGGCTCTTGCTTAGACCCGGTCAGTTGTCGGTCGTTCACTCGTAGGTAGAACGTCGCTCAGACCCGGTCAGGTAGGTAGAACGTCGCTTAGCCCCGGTTCTTATCTAACATTTTTGAAACAAACAATTCACGTATGCTATTATGTAGCTACTGTATTTTAAACCAGATATGTTAAGTTTATGGCGATGTTTATTGCCCTTATAAATCGGACATCTGGGATTTGGGCAATATTTTTAATATTTTTATATAGTATGGTTGTAAGAAAATACAGACTAAGCCTATTAGTTTCAAATAAACTGCCCTACAAATTGATGACAATAAATAATACACTTTATGATAATACATTACAAGCCGAGTTCTCGCGAAGTTCAACATGACATCGATCCAGACCCGGATCACTCCGGTTACTGCTCACAATCGCCCGACCAATCGTATCCTTGAAACTAAACAGTGAGCCGTGAGCCGGCTCATTTTAATTTGGTGAACCGTGTCACTTCGGTTAGTGTACTGAGTAGGCTCAGTGAGCCGGTTCGTTCATGAACGACCCATCTCTAATTTAAAACCGTAAGCAATATTAATAATTACCTTGTCAATAATAAAGATAGAATAGAAAAACTGAACCTTTGTGGAGTTTATAGATTAATGTGTGACACGTGTAATAAAGCATATGTAGGTAAAATGGGACGCTGCTACAACATAAGAATATCTGAACACATTAGATCAGTAATTCTTAAACTCCGCGTACCCCCAGTGATCCGTAGGTGAAGACCTGGGGGCCCATGAGTTCATGGGTATGCAACTAATCAACTAATACTAATGGCATTTATATAATTAATTTTAAGTTATATATACAAATTGTTATATGAATAAATATTTAAGAAATGCATTAATAAGTCTGACGGATAATTAACTTAAAGTATAGTCTATTTCTCTGGTTTAAGCGGAACTACATATTAAAACCTAGTAACTTCTAACGACTGAATAGGGCGTTTTACTATTCAATAGTTAAAAAGTGAGCTCGTTTCAAATTGTCTGTTTAGTTCAACATAAATATTTGGAACGAACTATAGGATCCACGTTTGAAAATCATATTAACGCACTAGTAGTCTGCAAAATATTATCAATTCTGTATCGCTCGTTTCAAAATTTTAGGGCTCTGAACATCGAAAAAGGTGTCCCACCAACTATGCTTAATTTAACTTATACGAAGGTGTGTGATAGCCATTTTTTCAGTACACATTGTGAATGAAAAGATTCATTAAACTTTGAAAGGGTTGCAGTTTTAATATTGTAAAAAACATTCGCAACATGTCGTTTGACATTTTAATATCAGCTCTAAAACAGCACACTGTTTATAAAACGCAACTTAATTAAACCTAAATAAACCTTTTAACAACCGTAATAAAGTAAAATAACGCCATATAACCTACAATGTATGATATATCCAAAATGATTCCCCAAAAACGGCATGATAAACAATCTTAATACCTCCCCTAATTAACCTAGCGAAAACTACAACGAACCACTATTTCAAAATATAACTACCCTTTAAAATCACCAACACCATTCAAAATGACTCCACCTTACCGTACTAGGTACATACTCTATATAATATTGCGTACATTTATTTTAATTAAATGTGTACAGTTGTTGGGGACATTTTATGTTAGTGCTAACGGTGTAATGTTGTCGGCACTGCTGTCTGAAGGGTGAGGATGAGGGTAGAGGTGTGGGGTGAAGGACGATGTGGTCGCGGACGTGCCATCACTCAGAAGCTCGGGTCGTCTCGCCCGGAACCAGAACCGTCATACTATGGGTTAAAAAGGAAACGACAATGTTAGATGTTCAGAGATGAAATGTAGTGGAGTGCTTGTAAAATGAATGGATGTATAGAAAGTAATGTTATTATAAAGAAAAGAAGGAATTTAAAATGTGTATGTTCATCTGTATATTCGGTTTACCTTTTTTAGTTAAGCAGAGCACTTTATATTAACACCAAGAAAACAGATAAGGCTGGTATTTATAGCTACAGCCATTCATTTCTACATTTCTATACTTAAAAAAAAAAAAAAACTAAATATTGGTATGAAGTGGAAATTTTGCCCACAATTCAGGATTTTGTTGGTATCTAGCTAGTGAAAATAAATTGTGGGTACATATTAAAAATCATAAATTCTTAACTTTTAAAAAAAGGACTCTCGTGCTTCCAACTGGAGACACAAGCGTACTTGATTAAGAGATGCGTGCATATCAAGGCAGGTTCCAGTACTACAGTTAGTCAATTAAATATTGCTAGCACGGTGTTCGTAAAACACCCTGATAAATGGCAACTGGTCAATTTTTAAATCTGATGGCACAAAAACTGGAGAGGAATAATTCGGCATATAGCATCTCAGGCTCTCAATTCCATCTTTCGTAATTTTTGCGATATGAGCACGAGCGTTATCATGATGCAAAAAAAATTGATTACGGTTATACCCTTCTCACACTAGAAGTTTAGGATAGGATGTTGAAGTGAAGCTGAATACTAGTGTGAATACGCATGTTCTCGGTTTAACTCAGCCTAAGTTTCTAATACTGTTTGACGTTGTGCTGTCAACATTTTATATTATCATATACCTACTATATTATACCGACGTTATAAGAAGTTTATACTTATTGTTATAATTAAATTAGTTATTTTAATAATGTATTTAATACAATACAGACCTTCAATAATTAAGGTAAAAATCTATCGACTTATATATTAATACAGGTGTAATATACTCTTTATTGTAGAATGGAATCAAATATTCATATGTGTTTAAAATATGCATCTACGCAGGCAGTTGAAAACTGGGAACTTCGTGCCACCAACTTAAGAATAAAGTTATCATAGCAGATGGCAGCACAGGCGATTTAAACATCAAGTGTGAATTCAAACCGATCTTAAACATCAGTGGATTATAAGTTCACCTATCTTCAAGTTATAGTGTGAAAAGTGTATTACGAATTACAGGTCGTTTTTTTTTTTTTTACTTTCTTCTCCCAATCGATGTAGCTGATCACATTAAAACTCCGTAATTGTTTGGCTGGGTTTGCACCTTTAGAAATGAGATATACCATTGCAGTCCCACCATACAGACAAGAACTTTTTTAACGTTAACCGTGGCTTTTTGGCAATAAAATAAAGCAGTATTGTAACTATTTTATTGCAAAATAAAATGAATATACACCAAAGATCCGATTCGACCCAATGTTACTTACAGTTATTGCATAAAAATTGGAAGTAGATAATTATGAAATAACATTATCCTATGAGACAAGAGAACATAAAAATAATTCAAGCTGCAATAATTTTATATGATGTTCGTTCATAAAGTGCAACATTTTGTCTCATAACAAGTTTTCGAGCTAATAAACTCATTACGTGTCTTGAAATGAGTGCATCATGATCAAAATCCTTATGACAGCCGTTTCCTGCAAAATCACTTTGACTCCCCCGGTTTCTACGTACATGAGCATGCATATGACTTTACAGCGTCACATAAAACTAAATGCATTTATTAGTACACTCCAAAAGACAGAAAATGACTAAAGCTCGTCTCCAGACTACATATAACTATAACAAAGTGAATAATAAAATTTAACTATTATATTTAACAAACAGTTTCATGTGTTACTGCTTCTACATTTCTCCACTGCATTATAATATTATTAATATTTAATTATCAATTACGCTTACTTTGTATTAATTAAGTCATGATCAGACAGAACTTATAACACTATTACTTAGATGCCAAAAAACTAAATACCGTCTCTAGATTTATATGTATACATATATATTGTGTCCAAGATCTCCTCGCTGAAGCATAGGACTTTTAAAAACTCGCGCCATCGGGTTCTGTGAAGAGCAAGCCTCTTCACCTGGCGCCAGGTAGTTCCGTGGACTTCAAGTTCTTTATGTATTGTTCTCCTCCATGTGTATACAGGGCGACCTCTACGACGGCTTCCCTGAGGGCTCCCCTCTAATGCCATTCTGAGGTTATCGTTTATTGCCTTCCGGATGATGGGCATACCATCCAGTTCCACTTTCGTGCATGGATTTCCAAGGATAGGTTTTTGTGCTGTCGATTCCCAAAGATCAGTATTGGGAATATGCTGGGAGTTTATGAATATTTTCTTTAGTAACTTTCCAAGTTTCGCATGTCATACATCAGAACAGATTTTACATTTGTTTTAAATAGGCGAACCTTAGTGTTATGAGAGATCTTATTAGATTTCCAGACTTCTTTCAATAAGCCAAATGCATGTTGAGCTTTAAGTATTTTGTTGTTCACGTCCCTCGAAATTCCTCAATCTCTCGTTATTGCACTACCGAGGTAGCATAATTCGAGGTAGAAGGTTTAGAAAGAGTTAACATACATATCTATTTGGGAAGAATTTGATTGACAATGGAGAGGAATCCCATGAAATTAGAATCAGGATACAGCAAGGAACTTCTCACGACTCACCAATCGAATTGTAGCTGCGATTAAATAAAAGCTGCAACTTCCCACTAGTATTGTATGGTGTCGAGGCCTGAACAATATTTAAGGAGTTAAGTAGGAGAATGCCTTCGAATTGTGGATTTACAGAAGAATGATATGCTTTTCGTGGATCATCAGAACGAAAAACCAAGAGGTCCTCACCAAGATGGAAACAAATCTACAAATGTTCCAAATGAAAAGAAAGAAGTTAGAATAATAGCTGGGTCGTGCAAAGCGCAATAAAAAATACCACCTATTGCAACTAGTCTTGGAAGGAAAAATAAATGGCAAAAGATCGGCTGATATTATCCAAAAGATCAGCAGATATATTCAAATCCTGGTTTTACTCTACCCACTAGATCACATAAAAATTTGTCTACCCGTTTTTGCATGAAGCTTAGACAAACAGACAGACATACAATGGCATTTAATCTATGGGTTTTAATATGTGGATAGGCCAGGGGTCAGCAAACTGCGGCTCTTTTAGAAAATTTTGTGGCTTTTTGTATTTTAATATAGTTTATTTGTTAATATTCAACTTTCTGCCTATACTACACAGGTTTTGTATTGTTCAGGATGTTTTACGGTGCAATTCATGCCCGGTAATTCCCCGAGTTACTTGATATCATTTCAGTTGAACTGAAAGCGAATATTGCATATTCCCTTTTAGAAGAAGTACTTTGTTTCGAAAAAAAGTTATCTGTATTTGTGAATGATTTACGTGCAGAAAAAAAAATATATTTCATTAATTTACAAAAACATAAGGACAATAACAACGTTATTAATGTAAATTTTTTTGCACAAACTATTGTTAACATGCAAGAAGCTTTTGGAGAAAGATTTAAAGAGTTAAGAAAATATAAAGCTACATCAGCTTTTTTGACAAAATCAATTGAAGCAGATATGCAGCAATTACAGTCTTCCAGAATTGTCCAATCATTTATGCTTTTGGCCTACTGACAATTTTCGGATCCACATATTACTGTGAGCAAGTCTTTTCACATATGAAATTAATAAAGAGTCAGTTAATAAGTAATCTTACAGACCTGAAACTTGAATGCTGCTTTAAGTTAAAGATTACTGAATTATTCTCCAAATATTGAAGTCTTATCGAACAATATGCAGGAGCAATCGTCCCATTAAAAAAATTATTAAATTGTAATATACTGCCAAGTGCAATAGGTATCACAAACTAAATGTATAAGTAAATATTAATTTATTGTAATACTTGATTATTTTTAAAAAAATAACAATTTTTACGTTTTTTTTTTTTTTTTTTTTTTTTCTTAAATATAGCATATATTTTTTTGCGGCTGTTTCATGTTATTGTTTTTTTTTTTTTTTTTTTTTTTCAATATAGGTTTGGCTCTTTCTTACCGAACGGTTGTATAATAAGTAGATGAATTGAATTTATTCACCTTATTAGCTTTTATGGCACAAACTGTTAATTAAAATTTGTGAAAATTATTTTAATTAAACAACAATAACATTTTTAAGTGATATGTGTGATACATGTCATGACATACCTATAATTACTTTGTTTTTTTTAATTTTTTTTATTATTAACAAAGACCAGACTTTCATATGCAATTACCTAATAAAAATCAAATTAATCAATTCATGAGCGTTTATATATTATATTTTTTTGTGAATATGTTTTTTATTGTCAAGAAATTATTTGGGCTATACTATTTGTGATCTACATCGAGCGATGATGTGTGATAAATGCACTGAAGTAACGGTCCAACTCCATTCATTCGCTAAGAAACATAGTTTACCTTGCCGACCCGAAATTTTGAAAAATATTGAATTCAATATCAACAATTTTTGAAGTAGACAGTTTCATTTAGAAGTGCACTAGAAGCATAAAAAATAGTATTGCGGTTATCACATCTAAGTCATGTGAAGAAACAAAGATCGTGGACAGCAAAAAAAAATCTTTTAAATTAAGCCAAAATCTTCCAAAATATTTTCTGTATATATTTCTATCTATATATATAAAACGCATAAAAACATATAAAGTGTGATAAAAAATCATTCTATGATTAATAAATTTCAGTTTACTTTTTAGTTTTTTTCAAGTTTATTGAAATTTATAAACACCATTGAACTATTTTTGGGCATGGGACATGTGTGGGCAGCAGAAATTCCCGTTGTGCGCAACATGTGGCTCGCGGACCATCGTTTGTCCACTCTTGGTGTATAGCAGTAAATTTTTCAATCGTACAAACCGTACAACCATATATACTATACATGTATCGCTAGCCAACAGATTCCATATCATTACAAATAATCGACGCCCGATTAATCGGTATTGGCCGATAAAACAAGGCCGATTAATCGGTAATCGGTCAATTTGCTTATTGGTGCAACTCTAGCTTTGACTGAATATTAAAGATAAGGATAAAACTTTGTAATGTTAAATTATAGTACAAGGGCTATTCGGAAAGTAACCACCATTATTTCGTAGCATGAGTAGTAGGCGGTGGAGTACCGCTATTGTTACATCGGCGCGTGCAGTGATTCAGTAAGCTTCCAGTTGTGCAAGAGGGAACGTCGTACTGTAAAGTGTTCGCTTGTTATAACCTCAAAACATAAGTACCGAAATGGAATATCCCGCCAAATGTTATAGAGAAACGTCAGTTCACGATCTCGAAAATTTCCGAAAAATTTCCTCGGACTGTTTTGTACGAGAGAGTCACCGAAAAATTAGTCTACCGGCAGTTTTGTGCTCGTTGGGTAACAAAACTACTGACCAAGATCCACAAAACCACACGAATGGGTTCCGCCCTCGACTTTATTCTAGACCTGGCTCCAAGTGATTTCCACCTGTTCAACCACATGAAGAACTGGATTAGATCCCAGCACTTCGCTAATGATGAAGATCTTCAAAACGCTATGACAAGTTGGCTACATTTCTATGTCGGCGGCAGACTTTTATGAAGAAGGAATTTCAAAGCTAGTTAAACGCTATAACAAGTGTTTAAATTTAACTGGCGACTAGATGGAAAAATAAAGAAAATATGTGGTTTTAAGATGTATATAATAAAATATTTGCATATATTCTGATTTTGTTTTTATAGCCAAACGGAAGTTACTTTCCGAATAGCTCTTATACAAAAAATATATTATCAATCTACCTGTAATATAGAACTCGTTATAAAAGATTCTGGGATCCTCCAAAGATACCAGTGTATCGTTTCTAGGATGTAAAATGAAGTATGTTGTTTCAGATTTAAGGCACTAGTCAGCAGCATATACATTGCTACACACCTAGCTCATCGTGTTAATCAACATGATACAGATGTATTAATAACCACAATCAATACCAAACACTTTACATTTGAAAAAATTATAGCAGCTAAAACTTACACTAACAAATAAAAGTCGTAATACAAAGTTGCAATATATCACAGTTTGAATACTGCTGTATGTGGCGCTCTGGCTCTAGTCTATCGATAAACATTGCAATATACATAGTTTCTGTAAACCTGCTGAGCGATATTTACGATGGTGCACATGAAATTGTTTTTCGCGAAGCATACAATTTTCTCCTCAGTCTTCGTGATAAATGTTAAGAGGGAATTTTACAGCGGCTTGTGGTAAACAACTGAATGATTTTATGATGAAAAGAACATACTTGATAAACTGTCATTACTGTTACATTGATGTTATATACCACAAGAATTTTAAACGTCTTAAAATAGAAACATATCTATGTTTACATTCATATTTTAAATAAAAAATATTAGTTAAAATAAGTGATACATATTTTAGTTTGGATAAGATAAGTTGCAAAACTGTAAATTTAAAATTGTCCACTTTTAAATTTTTTGGATCTTCTCATCTTTTTGCGATATACACTTTTAGATATAGAAAAGACATATTTTTAAAGAAATGTTACATTTGATAGCATCCTTATCGATAATCGACTTTTTAGATATCAATATTTTTTTAAAACTTAATATTGACATGTCGATACGTCAAAAATGAAAATATCGCCACAATATCGATATTTGGTGCTTCGATATTATTGATAATTATGGGATTTCGACATATCATTGCGACATAAAGCGTAAGCATAAACCCCTCGACATAAAGCGTGCAACCAGAAAAACATGGCGAATCTAGGCGAATAATAAATTTATAGTGCATAGCTACAATGACTTAGATTTGTGTAGGTATTTACTAGATAATATGAAACTCTCCTTTGAAAAAACTGATTAGATCTGACCTAGTTGAAAATGAGTGTATTATTAGAGTTTTTTAAGTAGGACCACCAACTCTTATAACGTCACCCATGCATTTGTTTGTCTCTATGGTAGATATTGTAGCCAAACGGCTCTACACAGAAAGTTAAAATTTAGCATGCTCATACAAGTAACAGACTCACTCGAGTTCAAAAAAAAAAACACACATCGCGGAATTAATATAACATAATAACAAATATGTATTTAATGAAAAAAATGTTGGTCCCACACCGTAATTCCCAGAACGGTTGATTTAAAATCTGAATAAAATCTCTATAATGTACAAATGATGATAACCGGAATAGTATAACATGAATTTCTCATTGGCTAGTTTTTCGAAATTTTTTTTTGTCGTGGTAAACAATATATATATATATTTTTTTAAATTTATAGGGTAGTATCAAGTGAAAGCTCCCAAAACAAAAATTAAGGAACGAAAGGAGTTTTTTAAAATATAATTTGAAACACATTTTTTCCAAAAATATACTAAAAAAATTACTGACCCGCACCCTTTAACCCAGTGGTTTCCAACCGTTCTGTACCTCCGCCCCCCTTTTTTATGAAAAAATTGTTGGGCCCCCCCTCAATTTTCGTAACAATTTAATTTCACAAATACACACCTGATATTGTAATTTATTTAATGGGCTACAAGATAATATACCATATTATGTATAAATATACATCAAATATTTATTATAAGTAATAATAATTTTAAATGGAAGAAAAACAAATCTTACAAAAATACAAAAACTAGAATACATAATTAATAAAACATAATTATAATTTAATTTTGTGATGGTTGGGCTTGTTTTTCAGCACACATTTTCTCAAACCGTGGTATCATTGTAGATGTATGATTGTATCATCGCTGTTCTTAGTTCCTATTCAATCACTAAACGTGATCATACTTCGTCTTCAAAACAGCTCGATACCGAACGCCGAAGGCGTGACTTGAGGCGCGACCCCCTTGCAATAGTCTCGAGCCTCCCTAGGGGGGGGCGCGTCCCACAGGTTGGAAACCACTGCTTTAACCCATCAGAGTTAACTAAAAATCTGAAAAAATTCTATGTAACATTGATGTGAACCGGAAACGTACGAAAAGTATTTTTTATCAGATTGTGTTTTTGGAAAATATTGCAGTTTTTGACAAATTGAATTCGTTTTTAATTAAATGGCTAAAAATGGTTAGTAATATTATGGATAATAAAAAATACAATTAAAAAAAAACAGCTGAAATTCGAGTTCATGTATGTAAGCTACACCTACTATCATTGAATAGTTTTTTAGTTTTAAAGTATCCATGAGAAACAATAAATGAGCCGGTTTCTGAAAGTTTAGCTGAGTTTAATCTTTTGGTTAAACTCGGTTACAATATAACAATCCCATAAATAACCATAGCAACCATTTTATAACTATTTGGTTATAGTTAACTAGGCTTTCAGAAAACGGCCCTTAAAGTATTGAAATACTTCAATAACAAAAATAAATAAATCAATTAACAGTTTGTTAATACTAAAAAAATACCTTTCTGAAATTAAAAAAAAAATCCATTTATCAATAAATTTCTTATTAATTTAATGAATGTACAAAACAAATGGAGAGAAAATCCTTGGGAATTATTAATTTATTTCAAAAAATTAAGTGATGAGCTCTCAGTACTCAAATGACGTCTAAAAATGATTCATCAAAATTTTGATGTGATTATACAGGTGGGGCGAAAAAACTTCCTTTTTTGAAGGTGAATGAAAGAAAAGTTGTTGCTGATAAACCAAATTTATTTTTTGATAATGAAAGAACATAATTTCAAATTTCAAATCATGCTGTATTAAACAAAAAATCTCGAAGATGGTGGTCACCGTTCTCTATGCACTGATGTAACCGATTTCAGACGTTTCCAGTCTTTGGAAGAACCCATTAGAGAGTATCAAAAAGAACTACTCAGTGGCGACGGTAACGCCCCCCCCCCCCAATTGCTCTGGACTCGTTTTTTTTTTCAAAGGAATGGCCTTAGTTTCGTGACTATCAGCCAGCAAGTACACATTTACGAATTAATTTACATAGCTTGATACACTAAATGTGATGTTAGGTCTAGTTACATAAATGTACACAATAGGATATAATTGGACCCCAGTTGCCCCCCGCCCCCACAGAAACGCTTGGAGAAAAATGTGTGCACAACAAGGATCTGTTTTTGAAGGAAGTCATCACTTATAATTTTAGAAGTGATGAATGTATTTTAACCTGTCCCTAAAAAATGATGCAAATCATCAAATGATCATCAAATAATTCCTGACCCTCCCCCAGAATTTACTCAAATATTTCCTGACCCCCCCGCCCAAATTTTACTCAAATATCACCTCCAGATTTTAAGAGCCAGCACCGCCACTGGAACTACTCCATTTCCCTTGTATTGCATTCTAACGTTTGAACGGACTACAGACATCCAGCATTCTGCTGACTTTCGACACCTATTAAATACCTACAAAACTCTGAAATGTGTGAAAATTCACACTTCAAAACAATTTTTTAATACGATATAAAAATACGAACTCTTAAAATCCTTTCTATTATCCACTTACAAAATTAGCCTGACCTAAATTTAGTCATTTGTGAGTTGTGCGTTATGACTATGTTTATAAAAATAATAATTTTATATGTGATATGTATATATGTGTGTGTTGTGATTCCAGGAAGCGGTAGGCATGTCCTGTCAAGTTGGTTATGTGCATGTGCAGCGAGACAGGCCCAATGTAAATATAAACACACGGCCAGGCCATCACCGCCCAGCGCCACCTCGCCACCTCGCCACCACCGCCGCCGCCGCCGGCGACCTACATTCGTCCAGACAACCCTACATACAGGCCCGCCTTTAAATGACCTGTCTCAAGGATTCAGGCCACTGCTGCCTCAATTGCACTTTATTTTCAAACAGGAATATTCAAAATGTGTCTGCTTACTAATAATGGTTTCAAAATACTGGGATAATAAAATTAACAGTTTAGCCATACAAAGCGTTAGGTGCTCTAATATCGGGTGTATGAAACTGTCTAGATATACAGCATAAAACCAAAATAATGATATACAAGACAACTGTACTTAAGGTGACCAACTTTTTTACAATGAAAAGGAGGACACAAAGAAATATCGCATTTTTTATTATTTTATTTTTTTCAACAATAATACACTATAAGATAAATGTAAAATTAAAACTTTGCAAAAAAAAAAAGCAATATATTGGTAATAATAAATTGAACAAGAAATATCCTTCATATAGAATTTTACGGCAAGTGCTGCAGCTAGAGTATCAACATTCAATCTAGATTTCTCACTTGTCCAGAAATCATTAGCAATTGAAAAAATTCTTTCAACTTCTGCATTAGTTCCAGGGCAGCACAAGGTAAATTGAACAAGAATCAATAAATTTTCACATGGCTGTATATTTCTACCCATCTTTCCTTAATTTCAACGTGTTGATTTTCCTATTGTATTAATTTTTCAGAATTTAAATATACATTCAGTCTTCTAATTTCTTCAAAGAGACAATTGTCGTCTATTTTAATATCTGGCATTTCTTTAGACATAAACTCAACACAAGATTCAATATCTGTCCAATTTACTTGCGATGAAGTAAAAAACACCATTGAAAACAATTATTTACCAAGGTGTTTGTTTCAGACCATTCTTCGATACATTGAAAACATGTTTGGTAAAATTTCTGCACTTCTTTGATAACCTTTTCTGTTATGCCTGGATTTGATTCCTCCAAATAAACAAAGCTACTTGTGTGCGACGCGCTGTCGCAAGATCTCCCGTTCGAAGCGTATGCGTCTCATAACCGCGTCTCGCCGCATTCTACCGAACCTTGACCAATGTCAAATGCAAATACGTCACATCAATTGCAACGGATCGGCTCAACATCGATCGAATACGAAAATTTACGAAAAGGAGGACAAATATGGAAAAAGAGGACATATAGGAGGACAGTTTTCAAGGAAGGACAGACTTTACAAAAGGAGGACGGTTGGTCACCTTACTGTACTCAATGTACTATTTTACAGCAGTGAATCGCGATATCTATCATCTTTACAGCATCAAAAATATGCATTCAGGTCATCATACTCTTATGAGGATTTTGTAGGTATGACCACAAAAAAACTTTTATACCGTCACTCATGTGTGTCTGTCTGTTAGTTTGTATGTACGGTAGAAATTGTAGCCTAACGGCTGAACATAGAAATTTTAAATTTGGCATGTTTGTACAAATCTTTGACCCCCATATAGGAAAATATAGAGTTCAAAAAAATACAGGTATAAATATAAACAAATATGTATTTAATGGAAAAATAAATATTTTTTTTTAATTTTGAATGAGGTATCAAATAAAATCTATTAATGCATGGATAAACAAACACATTTTTATTTATGTAATTTTTTTTTTTTTTTATTGGATTTTCGCAAAAAATATGTCAAAAACTTTTGTTCCCCAACCTATCTGTCAGAAGGGTTTGAAGCTCAACAGAAATATTTGATCAGATTAGTTTTTCGAAAAATATCGATTTGGTCAAAAACACGAACACTGAAATATTTTCCAAAAATGCAAATTGATCAAACATCCCTTTTGATTTTTTCTGCTTTATATCAATGTATACTTAGAATTTTTTCAGATTTTTAGTTGCGGGATAATATTACTTTTTAGTACAATTTGAGAAAAAAAGTTCAAATTAAAAAAATAAATAAAATAAATAAAAACTACTTTTCGTTCCTTAATTTAAGTTTTAAAAGCTTTGTTTTGATAGTTACGTATATAATAAATTTATTTTTTTTTTTAGAATTTTCTTCCAGGGCACTATTCTTATTAAAAATACCTGTTGTCAATCAATATACATTATTGGGTTTTATTTCAGATTTTAAGACCGACCCGTCTAGGAAATAGATTGCGGGTGGGATTTTTAGTACTTTTGATGAAAATCTAACAAAATCTAATTTTTCAAAAATTAAAATTTGTATATCCCCGCTTTAAGATGTTTCATTGGATACCCCACTCAAATTTAAAAAAAATATATTTATTTATTCATTAAATACATATACGTTTGTATTTAACCCGCGATTGTTTTTGTGAACTATCTAAAGTTTTCCTATATGTAAGTCAAAAAGTCATACAAGCATGCAAAATATCAACTTTCTATGTTCAGCCGTTTGGCTACAATTTCTACTGTACAGACAGAGAGACATTATAGTGAAGTGCTGTCACAATTAAGCCACGTACACACCTGATGAACAAATAAATTTGGTCAATATGTGCGGCCATATCAATACCCATAACCTTCTACCACAAATTTCGCTACACATTGTTGACGCTCGTGGGTGATTGTATTCGTTGATATTCGTTCTTTTATTTTTACATATGCAGCCTGCGTGAGAGTTCTGCAAGAGGGTATCTTTTTAAGATGTGACAATCAGTTTCGTCTGTATGTTCTAATTTTATCTAACATGGGCTAGTTGTTGAATTCTTCTATTGTATCTTTATTATGAATATGATCAAGTCTGCTACACATCATTTCAATGGCCCCCTGAATTCTTATTTCAACACTTTTTTTTTTAAATTTCGTAACCAGTAAAAAGTCACACTGTAATCTTATAAGAATATCTTGTGAGCCTCAATTTGCTCACCATTGTTATAATACAACACAGTCTCCACTATCAAGCAAAGCAACTTAAAATGTAAAATTGTATCTGAACATAGCTATTCTGTGTAATATAGTTGAGCCAACAATTATTACGTAATAACAAAATATTTGTTTTAATGATATCGATTTGTCCTATATTTTGGTAAAGGCGTATATTACATATTTGTGTAAGTTATTCCAGGAATTCAACTGACATATCAACTAATTTTATCAAAAAACAAATAAAGTACTGAGACATTAGACTCCATTCAGTAAAACGTAGAAAATTTGATACTGCTACGTTACATTACGTTATATGATCATTATAAGATTAAACTAAATTTTCCGACAGTTAAAATTCTACGAATAATACGTAGATAGATACTCATATTTGATCTTGAAATAAACAAAACAAAAACAATAGGGCTCCATTCTAACGACGGGTTAGAAACTGTACACCTGTAACACCTGTCTAAAACGATTATTGTCGAAAATTAGATCCTGGGCTACCAGATTTGAGCGATATACCTAAAATCATTGAAAAAGAAAACTGAATAAACGTCATAACAATTTTTCAGTTAAGACTGAATAGTAGTTGCACGAGTTTATTAAAATTGAGAAGAAAGTCTAATTTATTAATTTTTATTGGTTTTTACTGAACAAAGACAAAACAAAAACGAAATGAACAGTTAGAGCGTATACGTAGCTCACTGGAAAAAACAGTTTAAAGCCCTTGATATTTTTGGCCTTTCAATATATCGATAAAATAGTTATGAAAAAATCATTGCTTTAGTAAAACAAAATGTGTATAATATGTATGTAAGAGAGGTTAAATACTAACCGCTTACAAAGACGACGATAAGATTTATATTTTAATTGTTTTGCATAAAAAAAATAAAATGAAAACTACATGCTTTAATAATATCAGACACAGATTTTATATTACTAGCTGGAGTACCCGTACTTCGTACGATTTTTGTAATGTACATTTTTGCTGTAACGTAAATGATAAGAGAGATATTTCAATTTCAAGTACAACACAAAATAATTATATCTTTTATATTTGGTGGTGTAGGCCGTTACTTTGTGAAAATTCATATTAATAATACAATAATACTATGCTTTTATTTCACTTTATTAAAATAATTATAACTTAACAACACGACTAGTTTCGTCTTATTAGGGCATTTTCAAGTGTATTTACAAACTTACATCTACGTATATATAGATACTCTACTAAGATAAGGATGATAGTGGGGTTGTATTTTACAATTTTAGGTTCAATAAAGGGGAGGTATTTAAGTCTAATTGTTCATTTAAGATATTTTCTGAATTACAATACCTAATAAGACGAAACTAGTCGTGTTGTTAAGTTATAATTATTTTAATAAAGTGAAATAAAAACATAGTATTATTGTATTATTATTAATTATTTCTTTATTCTAAACCACTCTTTTGTACATAGTTTCAATTTTAAGTAAATGATAATTGAAATACTTCGTTTATAAGTAGCTCTCCCCATAGATGCCCAAATATATCTGTTATTAAAAACTGCATTAAGAAGAAAAAAAATTCCTCATACACAGTTTTGATGTAAAGAAAATAAAAGAGATATTTCAAGATTTTAGTTTTAAGGTGTCTTTACGTAATACCTCAAATATTCATTTAATTGAAAAAATGCATTGAACAAAAAAGATTTGTTTTATTGCAGTAAACAATTTTTGTTTTATATATAAGCCCGGTCTTTCCACCTTCAGATAAAGTTCCAGGTAACTATCTGACAGATAAGGTTATTTGTAACTTCATCTGCTGAATAAATGTCAATACCAGTCAGTGAATCCAATACGTCAGTCTCATTATACGTTAGATAACTATCCGATAGATACATTTGTATAGAAAGAAAGAATGACATTTACTCAGCAGATGAAGTTACAAATAACCTTATCTGTCAGATAGTTACCTGGAACTTTATCTGAAGGTGGAAAAACCGGGCCTAAGTATAATAAGGGAGATATTTTAAGTTTTTTAATAAACCACACTGAAACTCCCCCCTAGATAAAAAATGTTTAACTGCCTTGTAGCCTATGTTCAAATCCTGGTTCTACTATATCATCATACCAAATTACGCTATAATATGTCCAGCCGTTTTTGCGCGTGAATCTTGAACTTACAGACAGATAAAAAATGCTTTTTTGAGTATATTGTCTTAAAATCATCTGAAACGTGTAGAAACTAAATATGAGGCAGAAAAAATAAAAAACAGATATAGCCTCCAATTTTATTATAGATAAAATATAATACTCTTGACTAGTTTTGCAGCTGGACAAAGGCTTTTAGGTAATTTTGGAACTATCATCATCACTCCTTGTCCATCATCGGGTGATTTTGGACTGCCTCTAAAAAGAGCATAAGCTGTCAATAAAATGTCCATCAAATTCGTCTGTCTGCCACTGGCTTCAAGTCAGTGATGTTATTGTAGTCTTTTGTCTTGATTTTGAGAGCCCCATGTATTTATCTCTGACAGTGTCGAGCGACGCCAGATGTTCTTGAGTCGTCCTTTCCTACTACTGTCCTGTGGGTTGTATCCTGATGCATAGTGACATACCTCGCTAGGAGTTCTTCGAATTTTGGAGCTATGGTGTCCACTATTTTTATTTTCTTTAAAATTTTGTTTCAAATAAACTTAAAAAGAGGAAGTCCGTCAGCAAAAAATGTATATAAATATTAAAATTTCCCTGACTGTCATAAAGAAATTAATTGCAAATTGAAGTTTTATGTGCCATTTTGGTTAGTATGGATTTAACTTTTGGAATTGTTAATAAAAACGATGGACAAAACTGCAGTTGCAACTGCACACAGATCTTTAACTCCTTTTGCAACTGATAGCATTTTTCTACTGTAGTTTTAATAGATTGCACAAGATTTTATAAATGATTTAAATGTTCCTTTATAGCCAAGGAGCTAAGGTATCCAGGGGTATCAATCCTATTATTATTTGTTTTTTAATTTTTGGTAATAGCTGCCTTTACCATTGGGCTACTCATATGATAAATTAAAATGTGAATAATAAAATCATTTTTCCGAAATTGTATTGTTTGGTTTTATAAGATTTCTCCAATATAGAATTTAAATGGTGCGATGAAACAAATAGATAACCTATTTGAAATGATACTAACAGTGAATTATACAACGATACCTTTTCTTAATTTAGATACTAACAAGACACTTAAAGACGCTTAGTTACCGCGATACCAGAATAAAATTTTCTGTCTCAATATGATTATTAAATACCACATGTGAACAAAGTCCTTTTCATTTTCATAAAAAATTAATAATTGAAAATAACTTGTCAGAACACGCCTTTAGGCAGCAGTTTATGAAAGTTAATAGTTCCTTCTGATTTCTCTGCGTTCACAATCCATATTATTCATCTGTAAAATAATACCAATTTAACATACGCATTAAAGATTTCCTCTACTATATGTCATCAAAATATACATACATTGGCTTTTAAAGGATATGGAAAATTTAAAATCAAGTTGAAAACAAAAATCATTTACTGCACATTATTCCGGAGAAATCGTGAAACAAGCTTAAGGGATCTCTGGGATCTGTACGTCATGATCGATGTCGAAATAAGTGTCTGACAGGCGAAGGCGATATTGAAGCTGCAAATATAAAACCATGATTGATGCATTAGTCTATTAGATAATGCATACAGTGCATCAACTATCTCTCTACCTGCACTTAAAATATAAAATACACATAATATTTAGATTCTGAGCTTTTACTTCGAAATCATACATATTCAACCAGAATTAAATCTCAGAATCTCAGTTACTCATTTGATTCAAGAAAAGTTGTTGGTCAAACCTATTTCTTACACCCTATTCCTTTAATGCATAATTTGTTATCAAAGTACACGAATTTTAAAAATATTGTTATTCTTAGCTACCATATATATTTCGATACTAAAAGAAAAATGTTTCACTAATTTCGAAGAGAGTGTTCAAGAATGAAGAGGGCAATTCCGGATACGATCATTTTGCCACAAATAGCGCAGCGATAATCATAGGCAGAATCACGCAATAGTGTCCGTAGTCTGGCGTTTACTGCGTAATTGTGTGACACACTCTATACGTGTCCGTTCGTACTGCTGTATTCTGTTTACAAGTTGCGAATGTACTTCGTCCGAGGGGATTTTCTTCCCAATCTGGGCTGAGCAGTTGACATAAATTGAGGTTATTTTTAATCTTATCTTTGTAGGGTTGTTTACGAACTCCCACACCTTCCAACTCTAAGTACAGTAATCTTTTGGGTAACCTAGTATTTATGACGTATCCAACTCACCGTAAATGAATTTGGTGCAGCATGGCCTCAATACGGACGATATTAGCTCTGTCCAAAACTTTTGTATTCGGCACATAATCTATCTGGAGTTTTAATGTGCCGTCTTAACATGATTCACTGCTGTATAGAAGTACAGGGAGTACAGCTACCTTGTACATCCTTATCATTGTTTTAAGCTGTAAATCTCGATAGCTCAATATAGAGGTTCTTTGTGCATCAAAAGCCTGGTATGCAGCGGATATTTTTTGTGACATTGTCACAAAGAATAGCTATCATGTATACATTAGAAATATCAAACAAATATTTACTCAGTCGGCCCTCACACAATTTACGTTACATTTCATCATACATAAATTAAAAATCTTAAATAATCAAATCTGATTTAGATTATTAACAATACAGTCAATATACTATGTTAATAAACAAAGAGAATACATAATTTATATAATCTATATGCAGTGTGCTGTGTCACCCTAGCATCTCGACAAGCTTGGGTTAGTAACTCCAGCGTAATAATATACATAATGTCATAAAATGTATAATTTGACTTTGCATTAACTGCAATATACAGTGAATTTATATTTTAATGCAACATGTACTATGTCATTACCATGGATACAGTTTTTGACAGCAATATAAATCGTGTTCATTTTCATTTGCAACATAGAAAAAACCATATTTACTAGCAAAATCAAAATATTTTATTGTAAATACAAATAAAAAAAAATAATAATAAATAAAAAACTAATAAAAACTTATAATAAATGTTCAAAAGTTTCTCCGTTTACTTGCATACAAAATGTTAAGCGATCATAAAAATGATTCAAAACATTCAGCAATTGCTCTTGAGGTATATTGTTGGATGCTTGAACAATTTTGTCTTGCAGTTCAGCAACATTCCTAAGCTCTCCATTATATACTTTGGCCTTTAAATATCCCCAATAAAAAAAAAATCATTGACCCTTGACCCCTCCTCTTCCAATCCAGCTATTTGGGAAAGTTCTATGTAAATATTCTTTAATTATTCTAGAATAACGGACTTGTGCGCCATCATGTTGAAACCATACTTGTCCATTAATTATTCAGGTTTCGCAACGCAGGTAATATTTGGTTTTACAAAAGGGCTCGATATTTTGCGGCATTAAGGTTACCGTCAATAAAAAAAGGCCCTATAATATTGGTTCCTATTATCCCTGCCCAAACATTTAATTTTTGCGGCCTTTGAGTTCGGGAGGAATGAAATAAATGTAAATTTTCTCGACTCTAGTACCTAAAATTTTGTCTGTGCACTTCACCATTTATAGTAAACGTTGCTTCGTCAGTAAATAAAATTCTTTGAAGCATTGTTAGGTCGGAATTAATTTTTTCAAACATTTCAAAACAAAAATCCATACGTACTGCTGCGACCCTTTCTAACAATTCTTGATGATTTTGAAATTGATCGAAACTTTTCTTTTTTTAAGAAGTTAAAAACAGATCCAATACTGACACCAACGGTTTGTACAAGTGATCTTAAAGTATTTTGATTGTGTTCTTCCACTTGTAATAATATTTCCAACTGCTTCTCTTCTGTAAGCACGTGGGATGTTGTTCTTTTTTTATTATGTTTTGACTTAAGACATCCTTCGCGATGAAATTTATTAACTAGTCTTGAAATTGTAGAGGAATTTGATATGGCCGATCTGGAAAAGTTGCACTAAATACAGCAGAAACTTCTCTTAAACTCATTTGGGAGTTATACCAAGTTACCATCATTATTTTTTCTTCATCTGTGTACATGTTGATTAATTTTTAAATCAGCAATGAGCAAAAGTATACACACTAATTGTCTATGTTGCAAATGAAAATGAACACGATTTATATTGCTGTCAAAACCTGTATCCATGGAAATGACATAGTACATGTTGCATTAAAAGATAAATTCACTGTATGTAAATCAGTAAGTTATTAATAAATGTTTGTAATTTGCTGGTCATAGTTTCTATAACTCGCCATGTCTCACCTACATACAACAGGACTACCTTTACATTGCTGTTAAGAATGAGCAGTTTGGTCTTACGAGAAATAACAGTCGAACGCCAGAAATTGTTGAGTAAACTAAAGGCAAATCTTGCTTTACATATTATGGCATTTATATCAGCATCAGTTCCCACACTTTCGGTAACTATACTCTCTAAATAGCAGAACTCGTCTATTCGACTGATATCTATGTCATTTAATTGAAGAGATTGGTTACAGGTGGTATATACTCTCATCTATGTAGTTTTCCCGATATTGATGTTTAACCACTTCTTGATTGAAAGATGCATTGCTTAGGTTAATATCGTCAAATGAACAGTTGGAGGTTAATTTTTAAAACAACAATATAATTATGGAATGACTCAATGTTTTAATGAAAATGGGGGCACAGAAGATATGACTGATTTGACAGGAAACGCAAATTACACAACTTGATAGAAGACGGTGGAAAGATGGCCATGTAGGGCCATGGCCTTTGAAGGAGGAGGTTATGTCAAATATATGAAATAATGTAAATATTATTATAAATGAATTTAAATACAAATTAAACTAAATACAACCCAGTTAATTTACAAATTTAGTTCATTTATAAATTATCAGACTGTCACGGATACAGGGCATCCACATCTTAAGAATAACTTACTCTGCACTAAATTGAGCCATGTTTGAACACGTAACACATGTCATGAAATTATTCCACGGATTGTTTTTATATAATTCATATATAAAGAGCTAAAAGATCTTAAGGGACAATAAGTAGTAATTAGTAATCAGTATTCTTATGACTATTACCAATTGTGCATTGACCAATAATGGGCATAAAAAGCCATAGTTATGTAAGTACAGTTTAGAATTATATTGTTGTATTTGCTCCAGACGGTTGTATGTGCCTCACAACTTTAATGGAATTTATTCCATTTCAGTAAAACTATTACGATCCGAAATTAATTAATGAGTCACTAGGTTGAACCTAAGCTCTAACTAGAGCCCTTATTAGAATTTTCTTATATTGTATTTAAGGTGTTATATAATTTCGGCACACTTAACCTGGCTTTGCCAATTCTTTTAGCAATTAAAATTTATATTATTTTATTCCTATCAATACATCAGTATTTAGAAATTATAGTATTTTATTCATACAACCCCCCCCCCCAAAATCAACCTAGACGCGACATATGGTTGGTTTGACACCACAGACTTTAAATCTTATGCTTAAATATCGAGCCAAAATGGCGGAAAATCGTGGTACTTCAGTATTCAAGGGACTTGGCCAAAAATAATGAAACAGTGCTAGACAAGTCAGTTTTAAACAGAGTATCACTAGCCATATCCAAAAATCTTGTTATTAAAATTTAATTTACATATTTTTTTTACTTATTTTACAAATAAGCGTAGAATATTAAAATAATAACTAGTTTCCAAACCATAAAGCAATAAATTTAGTTGAAACAAGTATAATAATTTAGCATCCCGTTATATGAACATGAATCATTATCAGGCATATTATTCCCTAATATTTATATTTTCCATATGGTGATAAAAGCTATTTTTATTAATATATTTCTGAATTCCGAACCCCACAACTCTTTATCAGCCTTTATTTTATGGCCATTAGATATGTAAATTGCATTTTTTTCATCACGGTTACCTTGTATAACGCTAGAAAACTTGTTATGCGTGTAACTTAACAATATGTGAGCTATTATCAGTAAACATACATAAACTATAACGCACCCTTTTCCCTAAATTGTGGGTTTAACCGATCGTTTTTAGGGTCCTGAAAATTATTATTTAACGATTTTGTAAGGAAAGTTAACATTATGAAGTGTATACCTAATATTTTACAAGATTGCTTTATATTGTTCGACTAACTGGCGTGCTCGTACTAAGTGAGATATTTCATTTTCAAGTAGAATAGAAAATAATCATCACGTTCTTCTAAACCACTCTTATTTATATTTTTAATGTTAGTAATAAGTAAGATACTTCGTTAAAAGTTAGCTACCCCGTTATCCTCCAAATATTCATCTTATTAAAAACTATCTTGAATAGAAAACAAACGTTTCGTCATTCTAAATAAATTTTCTAATACACAATTTTACTCTTAAGAAAATAATAAGTAGATATCTCAAGTTTGCTGGTGATGCTCGCCATAGATCCCCAAATATGTATCTGATTAAAATTTGCACTGAACAGAGAAGATTCGTTTCTTCATCCTTTCTTATAAAAGAGTAACATTCAAAACGTGATTTATCACAAAAAAATTAAAACTGTGATACTGGTATCAGTGTCTTCTTCTTTGTTAAATGTATAAAATAAAATTATTAAATTAATCTAAAACGTGTTTTGTACCATATACGAGCTGTGTAAAATAAGTAAGCGGACTGGCAACATAGCGTTTGATCTGGCAACATTTGGGACACGGGGCTTGGAGGGGCGGCAGGTAAACATGTTATACGCTTTACGAGTTTGAACTCGCCAGAGTAATTTTGTTGTCCGTAGCGATTTTTTTCGTAAAACTGTTTTTTCTAGTGCGTTCTAAAAATTAGTGACATTCAATTCGAGCAACGGTGTGCTATCAGGTTTTGCTTCAGACTTGGGCACAGTGCAACGGAAACTTTTGCAAAACTTCAGCAGGCTTACAAAGACAGTATTTTGTCACAGATCCAATTTTTTTGGTGCTTTAAGGCATTTTCAGAAGGAAGAGAGTTGATTGAAGATGAATCACGCAGCGGAAGGCCTTCATCTTCAAAAACCAATGAAAATGTCAACGTTAAGATCGTCGGCTGACAGTCAGAATGATAGTGGAAGAGTTGAATTTGACTCACACTACCGTTCATCAGATTTTTACCAATGAATTGGGAATGGGAAAAATCTGCAATTTCAATAAACGAGTTTTTAGCCAGTAAAACATTCCTGTGGCTCCTCAGCCTCCTTATTCGTCTGACTTGAGCCTTTGTCACTTTTTCCTCTTCTCAAGATTGAAAAATCACCTCAAGGCATTTGGGACAAAATCCAGTATCCGAGTTCCAGCACTGCTATGCGGATTGGAAGAACCGTCTCCAAAGATATGTGGCTTGCCAAGGTAGTTATTTTGAAGGAGACAATATTGAATTGTAATTCTATTCGAATATATATATTTTTTTTTTATATCAGTCCGGTTACTTAATTTACACACCTCGTAAGTAGCCGTCGGTTTTTGCTTTAAGGAACAGGTGCTTATATTTATTTTATAAATAACTTGAATACACTTCGCTGCCGACCTGTTTCTGAAGGCGGGACAGTAAATAGGTTTCCGGGACGATTACCGATATTAAAGCGGGACATAGATCGATAATACAGTACTAAAAATTCTAATAAATCCTAAAAAAAAGGCCTAATAAATATCAAACATTAGTGGATATTAACATACGCCTTTATCGCATTTCTTGCACTCGGCGTAAGAATCCTCTTCTTTCTGGTTATCGCTATCGTTTTAGCAAGAGCGGCGTAAACGGAGTCTACTCCGTCTACGCCGCTCTTGGTCTCTTGGCTTTCCTTAGTAGAGGGAGACAATATTGAATTGTAATTCTATTCGAATAGTCTGGTTACTTAATTTACGCACCTCGTAAAAGAACACCAGAATAGGGGGAAAAAAATAAAAGAGTATTTTTCTTATTTTTTTGAACTTATATTAATTATATCAGGGGTCCCCAAACTTTTTTGACCGTCGACCCCCCAGAAGAGTTTTTCGACTTCGAATCGACCCCCTCTATTTTACAATTAAGTTTTTATAATAGAGCAAGCAAAAAATACGCTTATGTGATTTCTTATATTGTTAATTGTACAGTATTTTTTATTTATATTACATTTATCTAATATAATTATATCTAATTGCATTACAATAATATTATTATTAAATAAAATTGCCTATCATTGTCAATGTGACGGGTGTGGTTGGGTTCAAAATTAGTTAATTTCTGCCTTAAATCGCCACCGAATTCTACATCTAACTTGTTTCTCTGTTTTGTCAGGATGGAATTAACATGACTAAAACCAGCCTCACCACTGTGTAGCTACACAGTTATATATTAAAATTATACTAGTAATTTTTAACTTTTTTCCATAGACCCCCAATCGACCCCCGAGCCAGAATCGACCCCTAGCAATGTCATATCGACCCCCAGGGGTCGATATTGACCACTTTGGGGACCCCTGAATTATATAATTATGAACTTATAAAATGGTACAAAGAATTAATCTACGATCTTCCACCTCTACATGTTCCTTAATCCGAGATTTTATGTGATTATTTGGAAAGGTAAAAATTGTGATTTTCATATTTAAAAAATGCTAACTAAATAATTTAAACAAATTTTTGTTAATAAACTCTATTCAAATGAGATATTATCCTTGTTTTTGTACATTTAAGCACGCCCCATATTTCCGAGTATTAATTCTGAGGTACTAATTTAAGGAGTTTAAGTGAGTGGGCCTACGGTTGCAACCACTAAGAATTTTTTTGAAAAATCTTTTGCCCGTAGTGTGGCCGATCTCACGATCCCACACTTACAAAGCTCCTGCGGTAGTGCAACCGCTACTCCAACTGGTATCTAGTGACGAAGAACAAGCAGAAGAAGACTTAAGGGAAGGAAGAATTTGCAGGGACCATCTGATTAATTTCCAAAATATTTTTTATATTTCAAGATTTGGGGTAGAATTTCGTAAGCGATAAATCCTAAAAATACAATTGTGGGGAACCTCTGTTTTAATATGAAATGTCACGGTCGGCTGATTAATTTAAGTATAATATCGATATAGTTCATTCGTACTTACTCTGTACATCCCTCAAACTCAAGGTTTCCCTCACAATATGAGTTCCCAAGAATTACGAGCGGATCAAGTCTGGATTGCCACATGTTCGCTGACTGATTGCTATGATTTTTAGGAGAGAGTTAAGGGTTGTTGAATTAAACTCAAAATTTTAACTAACCTACTTTAATTCTGATTAGGAATAAATATTTACATTATTTACACTAGAATTACAATTACGTTGATAACAGCTAATCCAAGTGATACACACATTCAAAAAATTAAACACTCGAGAGACTCTTTTCAGCAATACTAATTTGTCCACCGGACATCACCAACATTGTCTAAAACCATTTGTCTCTCACTTGCCTCTGAATATTGTCTCTCCATCAAGAGATGGAGAGACAATATTCAGAGCCAGATAAAGATAGCTGGCCACTACACTAACCAACATACGGACACTACAACTTAAATACGGAATTACTTGTTACACGACCGAACAGTAAATATCTCTAACCCATGATGGACAAAATCTCACTCCCTCAAACACGTATTAACCTCTTGACTATTAAAACTCAACTTCTTTAAACATATCCTAACCTTACGACTGTTTAAAATGCACTGACTCTTAAAACAGAACTACCCTGAGAAGCTTACATCGTCCAAATATAAAATATCATTTCACAACCCGGTAATCCAGACGACAGTTATTATTCAAAAATTAAATAGTATAATCTCCCTAGATAAGAAACTAAACTAATATTTATTTTACAGACAGGCTGTCATTAGTATAAGAATTTACGATTTCCTTTCCATGTTAACTTTACAAAGGTCTCAAGTTACAATAATAAACATGTCTACCCTTAAGTGTCCTTTCTAAGAAATATATTATTTTTTTATTATGTAACATTTTTAATACATTTTAATATATCACTCTAATTGGATAATTATATTGAATTTAACTATGAAATTTTATTTCTGGAATAATACCAAAATTACCTCCCTTACACAATAAGACCCAGGATGACGATCAATTTAGGTTCCTAAAATTTAGAGCGCTAACCGAAATACTACTTAACGGGATTATATTAACATTACGTAAAAAGAATTGACTCGTTATAACAGGAAATTATTTCTTACGAGGGTTGCCTCTTATATTTCGGGATTGCGCTAAACTAATGCTGCCATCTGACAACCGAAGTTTCTATCATAAAGCTTGACATTTTTGAGAGTATACGTACTAAGAACGTTTTGACAAACAAGCGCTATTTGTGTTGTTTACAGTAACTTAAAAAAAATCATCTCGGTTAAAAATGAAATTATATCGTGAACATTTTCAAGAGATTATTTTTTACAACTTTCTACGTCGATTAACCCAACAACAGTGCATCGATGAACTTTTCGATTTTTGGTGATGAAGCACCATCGAAGACTACTGTTTATCGATCGGTTGTTGTTCCGGAAAACATTGATGATGTGCCTGAACTGATACTGCAAAATCGTCATGCGACTTATCGTGAGATAGAGGTATTCTTGGGCATTAGTGGGACTAGCATACATTCACTATTGCATGAACATTTGGCCGTCAAGAAATTAGTTCGCGTTGGATCCCACATAATTTGACAATCGGAGTGGAAAATGCTCCATCGGATTGGAAAAAGTGCTTCGAAAATTGATTCATACGATCTGTGACGGAAAAGAAGACTATAAACGTCACAGATCAGTTCTACTTATAATTGTAATTGTTTAATGTGCCAGTTATGAATAGAAAAATATATGTGTCATGCCAGAGCACAATAAATCATCCGATTGTTAATTCTAACCGTACACGTAGTTGTACAAAGTACAATATCTTATTAAAAATTATGTCCATTCACAGTTTGTGCAGATGTATATTGTCGATAACCTCGATCACACTAATAAACGATATAATTACACTGGAAGAATAAGAAGAAATAGAGTTAATTAATGTAAAGCCCTGTTCACAGTTACCACTGATTTACCAAGCGAGAACTCATTTACACGCAATCAGCAAATATTTTTAACATTCATGAGGTACATTATGCAACAGAAGTTCTCAAAATGCTATTTAAAAAACAAATAAATAAGCATCCACAAGTATAACAGTTGGGTGACATTTATTTATTTATTAGGACAATATAGACATTGTCATTTTTGTGTCTGTAGACAAACATACATTATACATACAAACATACTCAGTTATCAACAATATTAAATAAATAATTATGCATAACCAAGTCATATTGCTTTAGTACTTTTCTAATCTCAACATCATCCTTGGCTCTCCTGTCCTTAATCAAATCCGAGAATCTCCTCCTGCTTAATCAAATTACAATCTGTTCTATACTATTCTCTCCATGTTAATAACCATGATCCTTATATCTGACAACATTATCGTTCCGGGTGTTTGTTTTTCATTGGATCTTTTAGAATCCTTACGAAGTGACGACTAAAATGTCGAGTCAAAATACTAAGCGAACAAAGTTGGCGAAATTTTAATCGGTTGTGATATAAAAAACGTTTAGGAACCTCTGATACAAAGAGTTACTAATGGAAGGCGTAAGCGTAAATGCCTACCGATAATGAACAAACATATTCTAGAAGCAGTAATTGAATATAAATCCGTAACTATAATGTGCAATGCATGTTTGTAGAGTAAAATATTGCATAAAATATACACTCCACACTCAACATATACACCGTATGTCCCGGAATAAACTTACACCACCAGATATCCAATAATTTCATTACTTGACAATTAATTTTAACATGTATAGATCACGCCTACCTACAACCACGAACAGTTAATATTTAATTTTGTTTTGTAAAATGGTGAATTTTATTAATAGTATATTAACATAAATTAAATTAAAAAATCTGTAGAAAATGATAGATCAAAATAAGATTCAATAAACTATTGTGCAAGGTGTGATAAAATTTCGTGCAATTTTTATTTTTATTTGGTAAACGATATCCGATTCAAATTGTTCTTGCTTTGTTTTGTTGGGACACCTTTCCTTAACAGCTGGGTAAGTCACGGCCTATATAGGATCATTGTTGCCAACCGAGGCGAATTATCGCCAAAATAACTTTTTCGACGTGGTAGTGGTGCCTGTTATCAAATAAGTGACGATTATTATTATTATTATTTTATTTATTTTACATCGACCTATTTCTGCACCGAGGCTAATCGCCGATGCCAGGGGGCGAGCTCCTACACCTGGATGAGGGGTGAATGATTGTGAAAATGGTAGTAAAGTTAACATATTATTCTCGCCCGAATAATATCCCCAACGCTTATTGAACCAGCAACCTCACAATTCAGACTGTTATCGGCAGTCCGAACTGCACGATTTAACGAGCTGGGCTACTCCGTTGACAAATGAGTTAAGAGTAGCGTCTTTTTGTTACTTATGATATAATGCAATACACACATTTATAATTTTTATTTATCCTATTTAACTGGTAAAAACACATTGTTCTCTCTAATTTTGATACTTCCTCCGGATTGAAACGTATTAACTCCTAGATTGGCCGCTTTCTAACAAAAATATTTAAACAGAAAACTACGGCAATTATAAATATTTTAATTCATTAAGCCTTCAAATGGCTGTAATTCTAAACTTGTATTGCGTAATCTATATCCATTTAATTTTAGCGAAAAAATACAAACAAACAAAAATAACAGACCTGAAAGCATCGACAAAATTCATTTGATGTATTAGTGCAGAGTTTCCCAACTTTTTTGGTCCCGGAGCACTTTTCACGAGAAGAATTCGTCGCGGAGCACTATCGTTGCTATACAAATAACAACACTAGTAGATCGCGGATCAATATTGACGCTCCTCGGAGTACCAAGTGCTCCGCGGACCACAGTTTGGGAAACACTGTATTGGTGCTACGTGTAACAATGCATTTATAGGACTTTTTACAAACCCGCTATCGGCGAGATCGTTATTCCTTACTATATTTTAATAACAAAATTGTAGCCGCAACTACAGCAATCCTTTTCGTTTCACGATTTCCGAAATTTGTTGAAATTTGTTCGACAGCAATTTTTGGGTTACATAAAGTAAGATAGCTAATGTGTGTTTATATTTGGGCTTCGAACCGTATTTTTTTCGTTTCGGTTTTTGTTCGGGTTCAATTAAAAAAATTAATTTCGGTCCAGCAAAAATAACGGTTTTTTTTCGGTTTTCGGTGCAGTTCCGAGCGATAAATTTTTAAATGCTTTTATTTGTATTAGAAATTTATTTTCTATTATAATTTAGAAGAACATTTTATTCCTTATTTTATAATAATCATACAAAGGTCGCTGCAAGGGGGGTTCTAGCTGTTCAGCTCCCAACCCCGAAATAATAGCAGCGCTATTTTTTTGTAACTTATAGTTAAAAAAATTACTATTTTTTTCTGCTCATCAGCTCCGGTTTTCGTTCCGACAAAAATAACGTTTTTTTTTTTTTCGGTTTTAGGTTCAGTTCCGTTTCAAAGCCCTGGTTTATATATCGGTATCATTGTCTCTTTGTTAAGTTTTCATACTTTTTCTACAGTCAGTGGCAGAGAAAGGCCAGTTGTTAGAGGTGCCAAAAAAAAAAAAAAAAACTATTTTTTTCTGCTCATCAGTTTAAAATATAAATAAAATCTATTTTATATTCACTCCCATAAACATTATCTGAACCGAAATAAACCGATATATTTTTTTTTCGGTTCAGCTCCGGTTTTCGTTCCGACAAAAATAACGTTTTTTTTTTCGGTTTTCGGTTCAGTTCCGGTTCGAAGCCCTGATTTATATATCTGTATCATTGTCTCTTTGTTAAGTTTTCATACTTTTTCTACAGTCAGTGGCAGAGAAAAGCCAGCTGTTAGAGGTGACAAAAAAAAAAAAAAAACTATTTTTTTCTGCTCATCAGTTTAAAATATAAATAAAATCTATTTTATATTCACTCCCATAAACATTATCTGAACCGAAATAAACCGATATATTTTTTTTTTCGGTTCAGCTCCGGTTTTCGTTCCGACAAAAATAACGTTTTTTTTTTCGGTTTTCGGTTCAGTTCCGGTTCGAAGCCCTGATTTATATATCTGTATCATTGTCTCTTTGTTAAGTTTTCATACTTTTTCTACAGTCAGTGGCAGAGAAAAGCCAGCTGTTGGGGCGCCAAAACAAACTCTTAAATATACATATTCTAAGTTTTTATTAAGTTTTTCTATTTTTATTTAGATCAAACATATAAATTTTTATGTCTATATTAATCTTGTACATATTAAATACAAAATTGGATTTAAAGATATACACATTTATTGATTATATAATAATATTCAGCCTTTTTTTGGACTTCTGCAAAATATTTAAAGCATCATATATGCATATATTTGTATATAAATAACAAAGAAAGTCCATTTTTCAATCTTCTTACTTGTTTAAAGACGGTCTTTCGGAATTTTTTTTAAATAATTTAACGTAGAAAATGATAGTTCAGCAGTACGTTGTTTACTGGTAACGGCTTTTGACAGCTTCTATATTTGATTAATTTTCTTACACGTCTGAAAACATCTATAACTGATTTTGGTTGCACATTTTGATATATAATGGCACCTTGACTTGCAAACTTAATTTGTTCCTGACCGTGGTTCGTATCTTAAAAAGTATGTATTTAGAAACCCAATTTTCCATTATATCTTATGGGAAATTAACTAATCCGTTCCCAGATTAAAAAATCCTGAAGAAAATCAAAAAAATTTACACACTATTATTTCAGTGCATTTCAATATATTTGTTATATAGTTTTGTTTGTATGTCGAAGGAATCTCTACATACTCTTTTATTACTTTTCTTTCACGTTTTTACTACAACATTCTCTTCAATTTTTATATAGAATGTCCGCAACAAGTTCACGGTCTGACAAAACGTAACAGACACACACATGGTTACGCACAACCGCTTTACAACGTTCTAGATGTATGTAAGAACCATAAACAAGAACAACATAATATGTGTTAAAGTTTCCCAGATTTATCTGCGTTTATTCTCGCCCATCTAGCTGCTGGCTGTCCCGCAAGCATCATTTCCTATGCCGGATGCAGCAGTTGTGGTTGCTATGCTCCGTGTTGGACTGCTTCACAATACACTGATCTTGTTTATTATTTTTATTGTGTGCGAAAAGCGGAAGTTGTTTAGGAATCCAAGATGTTATACAAGCAGTAAAATTAGCAGACGTGAAAATTAGTTAACTGGTGAATTTTAATTTAATTGTTGGTAATAAAACAGTATTTTTAATAATTCACATTTGAGGTTATTTGAAATTTGAACTATAGTTACTTTATACCAGTGATTCTCATAGTGGGTGATGATCAGATCAATTCTGTAAAAAGTTACACTGTAGTAACGTTACTACAAGATAAAATATTATAAAAAGTATAATGACTTTCATTCATGATAGTAACTGACCTTGCTCATAGAGACAGATTTAGTTACTATTTTCATAGTGTTTTAATTAATCTTGCTTGCCAGGCAAAAAAGAAAAGGTTTTTGCATCGTACTGTGACTGGAGACGAAAAGTGGATATATTTCGATAATCCCAAACGAAGGAAATCCATTTGCGACCCAGAAAAACCATCCTCAAAATGTGGCGGAATATTCACGGCAAGAAAGTAATGCTCTGCATATGGTGGGACCAGAAGGATGTAGTGTATCATGAGCTATTAAAGCAGGGCCAAAGCATCACTGCCGAACTTTACCAACAACAATTGCTCCATTTGATTAACGCATTGAAGAATAACCGGCCGAAATATGCAAAGAGACACGACAAAGTGATCCTCCAGCATGATAACACTAGACCACATGTTGGAAAGATTGTGAAGGCCACCTTGGAAGCACTATGCTGGAACGTTTTACTTTAACCGCCGTATTCACCAGACATTGCTCCATCAGATTATCACTTGTTCAGACCGATGGCAAACGGGCTTTCGGGTCAACACTTGAACAATTATGAAGAAATAGAGAAATGGCTCAATGAATGGATCGCTTCGAAGGACGAGTTGTTTTTCCATCACAGAATACAACAACTTGCAGACAGATGGGAAAAAAATAATAGCAAGCGATGGCAAATACTTTATATAGTGTATTTTTCATGTATTTCACAATAAAGTATTTTCTGGAAGAAAAGAAACGGACAGAATTAATTCACACACCTAATATTAATCAAGAGTTTTGACTAGTTTTAACTATCATTAAGTAAAAATTACGATTATTTTTTTTTGCTATTTGCAGTATTGGCATAGTAAATGTTTATACTATGTCGATTCAGCATTCAGCCATATTTGATTATATGTATCAGACTGACTTGTGATATTCCTTATTCTTTAAACTTTGGATTTTATATTTATACACAGTGTGTGAAACTTAAATACATACTTGATATTGTAATAATATTAAATAGGTGGCAATGTGCTGTATTTACAAAAAATAAACTTTCGTATGTAAACATACTAGAAAGTAACGCCATTGTTTTAGTAACTTTTTATTGATGACGTAAATCCTCTGATGTATTAGTTCACCTATACTCAAAGCTGTTACAAAAACAACTAATATTCACGTAAGAAATACCTACGAATTACTGAATGTGTCAAAATTCACTCTTCACATTATTTTTTTACAATTTCGAAACTACAAAAATAACAAATGCCGTTAGATATTTTCTGTGGAATAATTTCTATGCTTAAACGTGCGCATTTAATTGTTAACTATATACACGATATATTTCGTAGACAATTAATTTTTATTATAGTTCATTGTACTTTTTTAATGTTATTTACCATGATTTATTATAAACTATATTTTTAATTAATCGTTCTTTTAACGCCATTTATTTATTGCTTGTATATTTTGTTGTATAATCTCGAATTTATGTTAATGTTCGATAATTAAATTTTAAATGTATGATAGTTTTACTAATTGTGATAGTGAGCTACTGTAATTATGTATTATGGTTTGACTCCCTGTTGAGAATAGAATATTATTTGGTAAACATTTTTGTATCAATGAATATTCATGATTTTAATGTCTTAGAATAATTTCTCTCATAATGTTAATTATAACGTTGCACAATATTTTGGGTTAGATTTCACGAGTGAATTCATAAATATATAAATATTAGTTCCCGGTGAACTGGGCCCAAGCGTGCACACAGGAATTTTTCTTGTGGGGGACGGGGGCTTAGAAGACATTGTTTTAAAAGAGTAGGAATCGGTAAATTTCTCGGAAACAAATACTGGCAAAAAACAATATTTATCAAAATGCAGGTGTTGACCTAAAAAAAAAGAAGGTCCTCACTTCCAATCTAGGAGTGATGACCTAAAAAAAGGTCCTCACTTACAAAATACGAGTGATGACTAAACAAGATATGAAGGTCTTCACTACCAAAATTCCAGTGATGTCCTTAAAAAAAGTCATCACTTTATTTTGACCAAAACACGTAAAAGCCACGTATTTTTACCGACCGCCAACATATATAAGGGAGGTATTGTGATCATACCGATTTTGACGTTTCGAGATTTCGATGGATCTCCACGAATTGAGGTCCCTACATAACGTTTTGACTATTTTTAGCATGATGTCTGTCGGTCTGTCTGTCCGTCTGTTTGTCTGTCCGTCTATCTGTGTACGCGTGCAGAGCAAATTCGGCTGAAAGGATTTTTATGAAACTTCATATTTAAGCTTCTGCCATCAATGGCACGAGTTGATCAACTTTTGGTACAAATCGGTTGACTAAAAATGGGAGTTTACTCGTGTCGATTTTAAGATTTTTGCGAATATTTCACAACAGAAAAATATTTCGAAAAAATTATTAAGTTGCTATAAATACAATAACTAATAACTTTTATTTGAGACGTTTTTTGATAAAGAGAAAAATATCGAAAATAAATTGTAAAATTTTTCTAAGTATCTATTTATTCCTACTTATATGTAACGTTTCCATGGTTATGATAACTAATATCTCTGTTAGAAAATATTTGGCCAAGCTATTTCTACTGTGCTGCTAGAATCAAGAGATACTCGACTGAAATATTCGTAAACAAGTAGTTTGTGGTGGCCACAGCTGATTTTTTATTTTACAGTGTACTTAACAATGACTTGCATTACAAAATTAACAAAAATTTCTAGAAATACCTTTGCAATCATTCCAGTTTTGATCTCCATGCAGTCCAAACACCAAAATCCACACTATGCCACATTTTTACCACTTACACCTTGCACTTTTACCACTTAATAATAACTAAACACGCCAGAAAAAATGCAATGCCTCTTGTAAAAATCACGTATCTACAAATCAAGATGGCTATCACTGATAAAGCTCATTAGGGAATAGTCATTAAAAATTAATAAAAAAAATAAGTAACAGATTTGTTTAAAAATATTATTAATGGGAATAAACACATTTATTCCCATTTATTTTGGGATTTTTGCGAATATTTCACAACAGAAAAATATTTCGAACAAAAATTGCTATAAAAGCAATAGCTAACAACTTTTATTTGAGACATTTTTTGATAAAACCAAAAAAATTTGTAAAATTTTTCGAAGTCTCAATTTTATCATACTTATATGTAACGTTTCCATGGTCATGATAAATAATATCTCTGTTAGAAAATATTAGGCCAAGTTATTTCTACTCTGCTGCTAGAATGTAATTTATATAAGTACTTTATGATGGCGGTCGGTCCTGTGGTGGCCATAGCTGATTTTTTTAGTTCTTGGGGGGGGGGGCTCAATCTCGTGAGTCCCCCCGGAGTGCGTTGGCCCAGCCAGCTGCTTGATGCCTTTCGTAGGATGGCTCTGTTATGGAGCTAGTCATAAGGACTACCTCGACAGTCCGGAGCTTTGGCTCAAGACCGAATGGAAGAACTTGAACCGAAAACGCCAAAGTACGGAAAAGTACATATTATGGTATGTCCATAATATCCGTGGTACTTATGTTATGTCATGTATCTACAGATACGGTCCATCCGCGGTCCATCTCGCGGTGTACCCGTTAGACGATCCACTCCTGAACCCCGTGTTGGATGTGGCGGCAAGACTAAAATCATCAGATCTAGAGGAGAAAACCTCGGCAAAAAGTCGTGCTAGCCCACATCTAAAAGAGAGGCACCCACAGAGCGGGACATTGCCACCACTTACTGTATATCACCCTCCTTTCTCCTAACTTTCCTATCGGAACGCTCTAGATCCAACTCTTGAACTTCAAATATATAATATAATTTTAATATTGGAATATACGTGGAATATAATGGAATATACGTGGATATAACAAAACCAAATAAGAGCCCTATCGATATAAGGGTACTATATGACAACATTTCGTCATCCTTTAAATTCATGTAATTTTTTTGCTTCAGCTCAGTTATCGAACCTGATACACATGCAGAACAAAAATTAATCAGGTATTTAGCCCATTTACACTTCGGTTATTGGGGATAATTTACCATTAAACTTGTCTATTTTTTCCCCGAGTTTTATCGCACCGATACAACAAATATTGTGGGATCTAACAAATATTCGTCTTTTTTGTCCAAATAATCAGTTGCTCTAGAGTTGATAAAATTCGATTGGGAAAGGTAACTGCTCTGAAAGTGCACTGCGAACACTTTTTCTTACTCTGGCTAAAGAGTCAGAGCAGCGTCGAGCAATGTGGCGCGAAGCGGTATTTCAAAGCTAGTATGTTTATTAGACCTAATTGAATATTTATAAAGTAGTGATGCATCTTTTTGTATAGTAAATCAAATTAGGAAAAAAAAGACATAAAATAATTTTAAAAGAGTAACATTTTGAGAATATAAATAAACAGAAAACAAATAAATTATTGTAATAAAATATTAATAATTATACATAAAGTATTATTCTGCACTGTTTACGCAATGAAACTACTGTATATTTAAATAATTAATTATAACAATAATAAAAACGTATTCGATTGGGAGTTGCTCTGGCGCGCCCGTTAGTAAAACTCGGATAGAGCATGACGTCATTTGCTCGCTTGCAGAGCAATTCTAGAGTGGTCCAGTCGAATACGCCATTAAATATATCAGTCTAAAGAAGTAATTTCCATTTTTCTTGTAGACAATTTCGATGAACTTTTGCAGATTGAAGTCATTTCACCCCATAACTTCCATGAAGCAATATTTACAGTAGGTACTGACGGAAATTTGTCGTACTAGGAGATAATTAAATTCTTAATTGCGTTTCACGACGGTGCATTTAGTCTTCCGGAGTACTTACCTTTTCCTATCGGTAGATAATTGCACGACTTTTTGTAAAAAATATTAAATATGAAAATATTCTGAAATATTAATATTATGTTCTAATCTTCATACAAATATTAAAATAATAATACTCTTCTTTGGTAAATACATTTTTGCTGTAATGTAGTTTATAAGTGAAATAGTACAATTATAGGTTACACTGCCCAACGTTTCCCAATTATACATCTGGTCTTATACACATTTTTGCTGCGAAGTATAGAGTATTTATTAGCAGAAATATATCGTGTTTAACAAATTGTCCAATGTACATTGAAAGGTGTGGGGTAATTCTAAATGTTATGGGTGTTGCGGGCAGTAGTGTGGTCAGATACGACTCAGTCCTGCGTCCGAGCTCGTCGAGGGTTTCGGATTACAGCGCAGAGATGCCGGATTCCCCACAAGTGCCTGTAGCTTCGTATTACATCGTGCGTGCGACCTAACACAACAAGACAACTGAAAACAAAAGATTTCGAACGAACGGAAACATAAGACACACGATAAAAGCAAGTGAAGGTTCAAAAAGTACATTGTTGTTTTTATAGCGCGTGACGTGTAGCAAACACTGCTCACGAATTAAAATGGCTCTGGCAGACAATAAAGCAATATCGGAAAAGATCATCTAGCGATATTCGATGGATATAGCAACTGATACGTTGACATATTTATAAGTATTATCAATAGAACAGTCTCGTTTCAGAGAAGTTCAGATTCGGAACGATGAACTTTAACACTTAACATAATAATCATCAATTAGATCGCTATTGAAGATAACTAACATGATCATTCAGAAACATTGAGGTATTATAATGTTGCGGGTCCGTTGGTAAAATTAAGTGATTGATATATGAAAATAACTAAAAGAATAATATATTCACATATGTGAAGCGGACACCATTATTTTGGACGTTTGCCGTTGCTGATAGTACTAGGCTAGAATATTACAATATAATGAGTATTAGTATCAAAAAGATATAATACTTCATGAGTATATAAAATATATTCGGGCGTTTCGGAAACTGCTCAACAATCTGTTTCCGTCTTCAGCGATCACAAGAAGAGATAAACATTTCAATTTACTTCGGGTTTTTATACCGGGTATTGTAAGAGTGGGATCAGGTTATAGGTGTGTTGCTATTGGTTGGGTGGTTGGGATCATATAGGTAGGGACGGGACTACCTGTGAAGGATTAACGACCGGATTTAGGTTGTTTGTCACATTATTGTGTGGTATTGAGTTGTTTGTTACCGGATTAGTGACTTGAGGATTATAAGAATTGTTTTGAATAATGGAAAGCCAGAGTTGAGGAAATTTTATGCTAGCTTGGCCTGACAGCATCTCCAGAGTTTTCGATCAAAGCAGGCTCTTTCAATTTTCTTTTGAACTTGTTTTCCTCATACATTAAGGGTTTAGCATCTTTCCATTGGAAATGGTGTTCATTTTCGCAAGCATGTTCAGCCAGTTTTGAACTGTAAATTTCACCCTACAGAACTTTTTTCTTTTGCTCGTTTACCCTCACATGCAAAGGTCTACAAGTCTCGCCAATATATCGTTTCCCGCACTGGCAGGGAATAGAGTAGATTCAGTTTTTAGGAGAGATTTGAGTTTCGTACATTATAGGATAGATCTTAAAGTCGAACTCGATTTGAAGGCTACTTGGATATTATGCTTCTTTAGTATCTTACAAATTTTCTCAGATTCTCCTTTATAATAGGGTATAGAGCCATATCTCACTTCGTCAGTTCTAGGTGCGTCATTTTTCGTATGATTGATAGCATCAGTAATCATTTTATGACTGTAGCCATTATCCTGTAAGGTGGGACGGATATTCTTCAATTCAACTTTCAACAGTCTCTTGAGGAACAAATTACTTTAGCTTTATTAACTAGACTCAGTGCAACAGTTCAGAATGCAACAAGAATTTTTGAACTGATAATTATTTCAAAAGTTATCGATTTATATTTACAATAATTCTTTTACTGAATGCAGAACTTGTAGGTATAGCTGGGTCTCTTGATACGACCTCGTATCTCCTAACTAAATATCTAGATGGAAGCACATGATTTATACTTTCAAATGGTATCAAAATTTATGATATTTAAACGTACAAAACCCTGAAATGTGTGAAATTGCACTCTTCAGATCAATATTTCTCTTATACTGGTTTTCATAATCGATTTTAAAGTAACTTTATTCATTTGTTCAAATGATATTTAATGTGATTATTTATTATGGAAATGGTCGTTAGATATACCTTTTTAAATTGCTCATCACTTTAGACTATTGGTTGTAAGTACGAGGCGGTAAAAAACGCCTACGTCCTACATTTTGGGCCAGGCCTAGAGATGGCATGGATTAATCGAATGATTGAAATACTCGATTATATTGTTTCAGTTAATCGATTAATCATATGATATTTTTGGTTTCGATTAATTAATAATTAATCGATTAATTTATTATTAAACGATATCTTTATATTATTTTCAACAAATTACTTGGTTGTATTGTTAAAACACTGGTCGGTAGATGACATTGATCTATTCTTTTCTAGAGAATTAAACTCAACCGCTACTCATTTCTACACAATACACTGCTAGAGTTTGCAACCAGTCCAGTTTTGCTCGATAATTTGCGAGAAAAGCCTGGCAAGTTACAGGTCCTCTGGATACAAGCCCTGGTTTCCTCAATCGTCTTTGGACAGTTTGTGATAAAATTGCCAAATTTCGAACTTCTTCGATATGAGGTGCGAAAAAAGTTAAGGACCAGTCACGATAGCGTAGAAGAATTAGGGTAAGAAATCAATCGTTTCGAGTGCTTGTGGTTCGTGGATGCTGTTCGCTGATGACCCTTTATAGCGTAATTCATAGAGTTTTTAGTTACATTCAAAACACCAGCGATATTCTAATACTGCGGCCATCTTCATATAATGTCGCAGCTCGTACAACGTCTTCCGGCCACATTTTAATTTCATTGCACAAAAAAGAAAGACTTGCAGGAGTTTAGAAATCTCTGAGATGGGTACCTAAAAGCAGAATATTATTTTAACAATGAGTTATTTGTGTTGAAACTTACTTATTATGCGATATTATATAGTCTCCGTTCAAACGGGCTTTATTTATTGTTACAGCCTGTTTAATTAGCAAAAAAATATTTGTTTATGCAGACATTGTATTACCTCCATTGTATTACTTATAGTTTCCTAATAAAACGGTTAAATATTTTTTTATTAACCTTTAAAATACAACATTAAGACAGTCCCATTTTTTTGTCGGCCAGTGTATTTTTTTTTTTTTTTATTTCATAATCGATTAGTCGATTATTTTCTAACAATTTAATCAAAAATCGAATATAACATTTCGATTAATCAAATGATCAATTAATCGTTTAATTAATTTTTATTGCCATCTTTATTGAAATCCGAAATATCAAGCAAGCAAAAGAAAAAGGTTCAAGCAAGCAAAAACAAAAAAGGAAATCCGAGATTATGTCTAATCTTATCGGTTCCGGTACCTAATTTAATCTTCTCCGGCGCTTTTATATCTGACGCTCTATTGCTCCATGCCACTGGAAGATCCTGATAGTAACTTATAACTGTAATATTTATAATTTGAACATAGTCCAATATTGGTGACTATGTTCGTCTTCCTCTGAACTCTTTATATTTAGTTTTTTTATTGGTTGCTTAAATTTTACATTGACGCACATTTCTGTGAATTCTTGTTCGTGTACTGCACTTTAAGTTCATTTAACGCTGTAACAATCTAGGTCATAAATTAATAAAGAATTCTTGTAAAAGAAGCCGAAACATTTGATGTAAGTGGAACTGTCGTTGTTGTTGTGACAGCCGTTGCACTTTAGTGATTCAGTACATGGAGTTGGTAAGTTTGAAGGCGGAGACAGGAGAACACTAGAGTGCGGCATGCCCCGTAATTACATATTAGGTTTCAATCTAGTCCGGTAGAGGGGCTGTGCTGATGCCGGTGCTGTTGCTGGTGTCGTTCTCGACTTGACTTGATTGCGACGCACAGCGTCGTGTACTTTAATTGCAAGCGCCGCTACAGTATACCACAGATTACGTTATCAAGATTGCGCTGGCATTAACTTAATTAACCATGCTTTTTTTTATTATTCATTTATTTTACATGTAGTTTTTCTAAGAAACAATCCTACTTACGGATCTTCCAGTTATCTGCGCATATTTATAATCTTTTTAAATCTCCTTGCATAAACTTTCTTTACTCCTATGTACAATAGGTATTTTAATATAATACAGAAAACAAACGATAAATAGAAAAGAATGAACAAACGAGATAATATCAGACTAATCCATCGTAAGTCGAAAATCATCTAGTATTGAAGTACATGCCCAGGGCCGTAACTAATTTTTTTCGGGCCCTGGGAAATATTTTATAATTGAGCCCCCCTAAACATTATATAATACAAGTGATGTCCTAAAAAAAAAGGTCCTCATTCAAATACAATTATTATGCAACTATTTTCCTTTCCGGGCCACTCCTTCGATCTAGGCCCCGGGCATGTACCCCTGTTGCCCCTGCCTATAAAGTTCGTTCTACATTATACTTTTCTGCGTAGCACTACAGATTTTTTGCGTAGACTGACGTAAAAAGTATAATGTGAAACACAATACTTCCTTCCAACTTTCGATGCTACACTCCAAACTACACTATTTTCAAAACTACCTCCGCTCAAATTTTTGGATGACAGTTGTATACTTCTCAGTCGTACCAACTACCAACTTTTTAGATTTTGTTTCCAACTTAACTTTTAGAAGTTTATTAAGTTGATAAGAAGTTTATTTAGAACATATAATTAAATATAAACTAAAAGCACAATTAAACAATATTTATAAATTGGTTACTAGAATTGGTTCTATAACCAAACTGTTGTCTGACACCTGAACCTAAATTTTTTTAAGTTGGCAGTGAAGAATATCACAAAGTAATAAAAGATGGAAGGTATCGCTGTCTCTTATTTTTTTCCCCCACTATATTCTGTAGTATCAAAAGTTGAAATGACGTCAAAGTTGGATAGTATTGAAGAAGTATAATGTAGAACGGACTTAAGACCTTATAGGCATAAGGAATCAAACTGATATAGGTCAGTCGTTAAATCAACACAGTTGGTCATTTTGCGTCATAACTTCAAAGATTTATTTATTTTTTTTTTTTTTTTGCATTTGAATTATAGACTTATATTGGTCTTCACTCTTTTATTTTACTAAAACATACCTTTTTAAGTCATATTTAGTTTGGGTTCAATAGTCATTTTGAAGATTTACAAATTATAAAAGTGTTTATTTAATATAGGGACATTTGTAATGGTATCGCTAAATAAAAATATTTTGACTTTTGACATTTTATAATACGCTCTGATGTGTTTTAAAACTTCTGTTCACATATCTAACTTATAGTAATTTCTAAAAACCTTTTTTATTTATGTAGTTTGTTGTTTATTTAGCAGTTTTATGTTTGGCTATATATTTTCTTATAGACATCTTATAGATTTCCATTTGATATTGTGTGTAGTGCATTGTTTTTTAGGTTAAATTCAAAGTATTTCTATTTTCTTTTCTTTGATCATATTTTTGGATCACATCAGCCCTTTTTAGGACTAGTTAGCCTATTAGAATAGTTTATTTGTTTCTATTATGTTCTTATTCTTATATTTTCATTTCATTACGATCCAAGTGACGGAGTACGAATATTACATTCGTTAAATGGATGCTATGTAGACGTACTAAACATGACGTCAAAAAAACATGTGACGTTTCCAGTGACGCAACTGCACTTATTCGCCGACTGCCCTATATTACATATGATATGATAGATAAAAAGGGAAGTAATTTCCGGTATAGTTTTTCTGACTCTCGACTCCAACTCCCAAAAAGCTTCAACTCCATCCCTGCAATACCCATCAATATTTTTTCATAAACCAACCTAAAAATTAAAAGAGAATAAAGAGAATTAACACGAACACAAGATATAACAAGTATTTAATTTAAACAATATAAAACTAAATTCTAAAGATGAAAATATAAATTACTCATATCTGATAGATACTTACGCGAAACCACAAAAAATTTATCAGAGGTCTGTCAGTTGCCATAAGAGAAGTGAGTTATTATTGGTGAAGGCTACAGTGCAGCATCATTTCTCTAGATATCTTTATTTGCTGTGATGGTTCTTATTGTTGATTCGTTGTCTGGGTCAACTTGCGTCACATAAAGGAGGCAGCACGACGTTCGGCGTCTCTATATCACAGCGTCCGTTATCCGTCTGACCACGACCCTGATCTCTATTTGTCATAGGACGCTGGTCATTCCAAAACTTCCCTTTATTACAGTCAGATATTTAGTTTAGTCTATCAATTTTTACTCAGTCTGAATGCCCTTTTAGACATCCATATAAAGGCAAATTAATTAATAATTATTTTTACAATTATTAAAACACACACAGTGTTCAGATATATCCGACGTACCAGATAAATTAGTATATATTATTCAGGAATTAAGATATACGTAGGGTGCTTGGAAAGTTTTGAGATAGGGGCTTACTGTTTAAACTTTTTCAAAGTACCTCCCATTACGTTCAATACACTTCCTCATATGTATAAACCATGTGTTAAAAATTTCTTCTTACTTTTCAGTTGGTACTTCTACATAGGTTTGTTCCCAGGCTGCTAGAAGGTCATCAACGCTCTTAAAATTGCGGCCTTTTTCAAATCCTTGATGAACGAGAAGAGTCCAAAATCACAAGGAGCAAGATCTGGACTATACAGAGGATGTTGTTACACTTGTAGTCCAGAATTATTTAAAAATTCTTTAATTAGTTGAGCTAGATGCGCGGGTGTATTATTTTCATGTAAGCGCAAAGTATCAATGCCTCAATGTGGTCATAAGTATTGAAGAGACTGGGTCAACTGAGGTAAACAAAACTCAACGTACCACTTGGCCGTAACTGTTTTTTGCTCTTCGTCTTCAAAGAATCTTATTTCTTGACTGTGATGACATATCATAATAATAAATCCATGTTCTGTCCCCTGTCACAATGGAGTTCACGTATTTCAACTGCCAAAATCAGGGATGGGAAGTCAGCAGAAAATAAATCCGACTCACGACTCGCGAGTCTGTATTTTTTTAAACCAACTCCTTTCACTCGTAAATCGTAATTACATTAAATAAATATTTTAGGTTGAGGTAGGCTGTCATTATAAAATGTCATTTTCATTATATCTTGAGTTTTTGTATCATTCTTAATACAAATAATATTGAATATTTTAGTTTTACAAAATTTTATTTTATATACCTACTTTATTTTTCATAATATGTTACTTCTTCCTTTTGACATTTAGATTTTGGGTCCCAATATGAAACGTGACATAACCATAATCGGTTTGTCACCATCTTTGATAAAAATTAAATCAAAAAGTCAGGAATCCTGACTACACCAAAAAGCTTCGCCTCCTCGACTCCCGGCTCCAACGCCCCATCCCTGGTTAAAATGAACATTTTCTGTCCAGTGTTGCCAATTTTGAGGATAACCCGCTAGTTTTAGCGGAATTGCTTCAGGTTTCGCGAATTAAAATATGTTATAGCGTATACCGTATTTTTATTTTAATATTTATTTATTTATTTTTTTTATCGGGAAGAATATAAATGTAAAAATTTTAAATATGTTTAGAATTTTACATATTTTAGGACTGTAATATTCAAATTCGGAGTTAATTATTTTTAATTGATATGCAATATACACTATAATATAGTTGGATAATTATATTACATAGTTATTGTTTATATAGCGAAGAATCGGTTTTATTCGGTTATTTTCACTAAAATAAATTTCTAGGTATGGTGGTTAAAAACAAAACGAAACATGCCCAAAAATTTCAAAACGAATGATTAGCCTTTCTACAATTCAAAGACTGGTTAGTGAAGATTTCAGGACACTCAACTAGATAGCAAGATGTACATTTTCTTTGGAAACTGTCAATAAAATCATTATTATGATGAAACGGAAGAGTTATAAATAAACAAAGTTTAATCCGTAGGTATAATCAAGAAATCCTAGACACTCCTAGACCCTTTGACCGATCTAGAATTTGCACAATTACACATTATGCGGAAACAACAGCGCTTCGAAGTATCTAGAGTTTCGTAGGTATAACCAAGAAACCCAAGATACTCCTAGGTTCTTTGACCAACTATTGAACAGACTCATTAGGACCAATAGGATAATTATTTCTATGCTCAAGTAATGACGCATAGAAATTTTTAGGATTTCGCAAGTATAAACAAGAAATCCAAGACACTTCTGGCTGTTTGACCGATCTGGATCAAATTTTGCACAGTTACTCTTTAGAATCCAGCGGATGTAATGGCGTTAAAAATAAATAAATAATAGGTATTGTTCATAGTTTTGTTGAAAAATTTGTTTTTAATTATATTACAGCGAGGAAACAGGAATTTCCTGTGAAGGGTTGACTGGAAGGCTGTATTAACACGGTTCACCTTCGTTCAACATCGAAATTGTACATTTCTAGGGGACCTAGGACCCATCCATGTGTACGCGCCTGGTCTTCAATCCTAAACAACTAAAACAACATATCATATCTAAACAATCACCAATGCAGTGCCAGTCTGCTAGTGTATTATAAATACAGGGTGATTATAAAATGTAGTCGTAACGTCAGCGATTTTATTATGCTTGTGCCGTATTTTAAAAGCTGTGAAACTTACTAGTGCAAAGCTTGTAGAGCCACCTGTTGATAAAAAATTGAACTACTGAACTATCAAAAACAAAATATTTAAGGTTACATTGTATAGAAATAAAGTAATTTTCATAATATTAGAACCAAATTTTAGTATTGTTATAGAAAAACTAAAAATCTGAAATTAAAAATTTATGTTTGTGAAACGAATGTATTTAAAAAGGTAATCTGCAACTGATCAAAAATAAACCAGTAATAATTGTTAACTAAGTAACATGATTATATTTGCAAAAACCCTAAAAAAAAAAAAACGTAAAATTAAAAGAATGCTCGACACAATTCTTGTAAATTAAATGAAAAAACATGGCTTTTAAAACTTCAGTAGTTCAACTTTTCATCAACAGACGGCACGTAGATTTTTGCATTATTAAGTTTTATAAAATGATGTTGATGTATGATCACCAGTGCCAACAGACGTGGTAATGGAGGCATCTGAAGCTTTAAAAAAATACATTTAAAAAATACCTATCTCAATTTGTCATAGCATGCTGGTCATCTAAAACTCAGCTATATTTTAATCAGATTTTAAGTTTAGTCTATGTTTCGTAATCGTGTTATCCGCTACACTTTATTATAGCCCTTGTTTGTGCTACTGTTTGTATGCATGTATGTGAAATGTCATAATATTGCTGTTTTTATATGTATTTGTGTTTTTAGATGACAACGGCATAATTAAATGTGCAAATTAGAACTGTTATTTAACTACTAACATAAATAAAAATTTCTAAAGGTCATAATAATTGTAAATTATTTTGTTCATTTACTTTATTATTTCTATGTTTTGATTCTACATACAAAGAATAAATAATAATGTCATTCAAATAAATAAATTAGATTGTTCTTTGCTGTTATTAGAACCATACAATTTTATTATTTTGTTCGAGAACGAAAACGAATGTTAAAATATAATATTAATTTCAACCCTTTTAAGTTGTTCTTCAGTTTACAATCTGATTAATAGAATAAGATGATGAGGGGGTTCATGAAGATTTTACTTTCAGCAAATACTCGTTTTATCAGGCATACTAAATTAAATGAACGATTATGGATTAAAAACTTTCCTTACGCTTTATTTAAATTTTATTTTACTAAAATTACACATTAAATGTTGTGTACATATATTCAGGATTACATTTACATTTTAAGAAACCCTATAATTTTATTTAACATCTTATATACGACTAGAGAGGCAGATACAACTTAATGTGCCCATATATATTATTTTCTTTTGTCAAAAATGATATTATTGTACAACATGATTTTTATCCTGGTAGATCTGTGGATACCAATTTTACTTTGTACACCGACTTTATTTTCAACTCAATCAACCAGCGCATACAAGTGGATGCCATTTACACGGATTTTTATAAAGGTTCGATACAATAGATCATGGCATTTACAGATCAATTCTGTAAAGAAATTACTGTGTAGTAACGTTACTACGAGATAAAATATTATAAAAAGTACAATGACTTTCATTCATGATAGTAACTGACCTTGCTCATAGTGACGATTTTAGTTACTATGTTCATAGAAACTGAGTTACAGAATTGGTCTGATTGTTAAATAAGTTAAATAGAATAGAATAGGCGAATAATCTGTAAAATTTTGTTTAAAACGTACCATGTAGATAGAACTCAATGTGTTGTCATAAATCTGACGTCAGAAAAATAACTTCCGGTGTACCCCAAGGTAGTCACTTAGGCCCACTTTTGTTTAATATTTTTATAAATGATATAAATATGTGCTTTAATAAATATAACTTTCTTCTTTATACTGACGATTTAAAAATATTTCTGCAAATTTTAAATTTCAATGATGTAACGAAATTCAGTCTTATTTAAATAGGCTATCCAAGTACTTGCAGCTAAATAAATTAAATATAAATATTTCAAAAGGTTCAAAAATATCATTTACTAGAAACAGAAACATGATAGATTTTAATTATAATATTAATGCAGATGTCTTCTCTAATGTTACTTTTGTTAAAGATCTGGGAATAACATTTGATCAGAAATTAATATTTGACATACATACTGACAACATTGTTAAAAAAGGTTACAAAATGTTTGGGTTCGTTACCAGAATTTAAAAAAATCGTATATCATTAAATTTGAACAAATTTATTAAGATGAATAATTTTCGCGATATATACTCATGTACCTATGCAATAATTAAAAAATGTGTCATTAATTCTTTAAGTGGCTAAGAACAAACCTTTTGTATAGTTTTTTATTATGATACTGTCTTAATTATTTTGTAAAGTTTTTTCTAGTGCGACACAATTATTGGGATTTCACTTGTTGTGTGTTATTAAAATTGTTATAAATAAATAAATACAATAAATATCATTTGATTTCTTTTGAAACTTTGATAGTGAATACTTTTGGACTTTACTGTTTGGCCACATGTTCCCACTTACATGTGTTATTTTGATGACATGAATTGAAATATTTCCAACATAATTTAACAGTGTTATTGTTAAAATTTTATTATAATTTATAAAATTTATAGATCTTGATTTTAGTAGAAATTTCAATTATCTATATATGAAGCTGAGTCTACAACACTATACCATTTGGCAATGTTGAGTAAGTGTGGACTTGTGTTTGGCCTATGGCAGGGGTCGGTATACCGCGAACCGAATGCGGCTCTTTGAGAACATTCTTTAAATTATGTTGATAAGGAATAAAATTTAGAAAATATTTAAAAAGTCATGTATTAAAACAAAATTATGGCTCTTTAAAATGTTTGCAGATGCCGTAAAGGGTGAATTTGGCTCTTTGGCTTCTAAAGTTTGACCCCTGGCCTATGGCAATAAGTCGCATGGCATGCCAATTTCAAACCAACTGATGGTGGTCTGAATCAAAAAAAGCCGCACCAATGCTCATAGTGTGGATGTGCTAACTGTGCCAAGCGGCTTAAAAATACGAGTTGGGCTTACAAAACGTATTTCACAAACTATGCTGAACAGACCTGATAACAGTCTAATGCGCTCTACTCTGATCTGACAGTGTGAACATCCCTTCTAACTGACAGAGCTATTGGGCTCAACAGCGCTATGAAGTGACGCTAAGCGGATAAAAACTGAACTAGGCGTAACGAGTAATAATTTATTGTTTACATCTGGTTTACATGTGTTTTCTCGTGTAGTTTGTGTTGCTTTAAACGTTAGTGTTGCAGTTTGTTTGTTATATTAACTTTTGATAGCAATTATTATTCTTTTTTATATTACTTTATGTTATAATGAGTTATTATAACACAAATTTGTGTGTGTTTGGCTGTCACTCTAGAAAAGGAAGTAACAAAAATATTTACATCCACTATTTCCCAAATGAGAAACAATTTGTGAATTGTTAATAAATTTGGTGTTGTGGAAGAGATAATAACAAACTAGTATTTATTAAACAAATTAAATAAAAAACAAACACTAAATTATAAAAATCCTTCTCGAACATAATTAAATATCTACCCGTGTAATTTTAATGCAGAATTAGGGCAAGCGGTCTTAAATTCTGTACGCAGCTTTTCTAATACATTTTCACTAAACCTTCAGTGCCTGCTTTTGTTTTTAATCAATTTATTTAGGCAAGGAGTTTCTAACAGAGGTTGCGGTTCATACTGTTGTAAGACAGTTTTTTAAAAGTAGACCACAGGCATTTTAAATCTGTGCTGGTTAATATTTCCATACACAATATATTGTTTCTGGAACAAAAAGAAAAACCAACAGAAACCACACAAAAAAAAAGAAAAATCAAATATTACAATCAATCAATGCCCTGATCTTGGCTTCTTTCATTTTGGTTTGTTAACCACCTGGCACAAAATAATAGGATAGCTGAAATATGTTTGCATGTAGTTTTACAGGTGCAGGACATATTTAAAACTTCAACATCATTACTAAATTTTAATTTCCCAGTGACTTTGTGAGGTGATTTTAGACTGCTTGTTTGTAAACATAACCCACATATGTCGACATGCTCATCATTTTTGTCCAAAATTCCGCACAAGTTAAGATGTCTGGCGTTTAACAACACTTTTCCTTCAACTACACACCTATAAGAAGGTGTTGCACTTAAAAAATTAAAATGATTTAATAAGGATAGCTGTTTATTATCCATTGCAAATCGATGATTTAACATGTAAACAAATATGGACAACTTTCACATTACTCGTTTCAATCAGCTGTTCATAGCGCCTGTAGCGCCGCCATCGGCCATTGTTGTATCCAATTTGGCTTTGTCAATTGGCATAGTGAGGACAAAGCTTTAGTTAATAAATAATATGAATTATAAAAACAGTTTCATTTTATTATTGTTGATGATATGTAGAAAAACCAGTTTTAACATGTTTTTTAAATTTTGGTTGGAACCTGTTTCAAAAGAATGAATAGAAAAGAATGTAAATAACGGAAACGGCATTTTTTATTTTCGTTCCGAACGGAAACAAACTGTATTTTTCAGTCCCTGGTTGTAATAATGCAAAATACTATCCTTGAGCACCGAAAATTTGTCTTGAAGTGGTAATAAAATTAAAAAAATATCAACGAAATTCAAAGATAATTTCGGAGAGAAAACACAAATCTAGAAACGCGTCTCACAATTTTGCGTATTCAAGGTTAGTTTTAAGCGTTTGTGCAATTTGCAAACAGCTAAAATTGGAAGATCTCGTACATCCATAAACCCCAACAGATTATAGGCGGTGCTGGAAATTTTCCGACAGTCACCAGTGAAATATGTCTAGCAAGTTAGACATAAAATCCAAATTCCTATCATAACATTTTTAAGCACATAAAATTAAAACGCTACATTCAAAGATTGGTACAGGCTCTGACCGACTCGATCGCATGTTTTTTTTTTTTTTTTTCTTCGTTTTGTTAGAGCTTATCTGGATAAAGCTTTCCGAAACAGATGGATTGCACCAAGAGGCAGTATTTAGTACCTACCATTTTCATCAGATTTAATGCTATTAGATTTTTATTTATAGGGACTTCTCAAAGATAAAAGTTATGTCACAAAGCCAACAACTATCGCTGATTAACTGCAAGCTATTGGCGTAGAATGTGCAGCAATATCAACAAATATCTTAGGTGATGAAAGAAGATCAGTTTATAGAAAATTTTACAGTGAGAATTGAGGACACTTTTATCAGTTGCGTTAATACAGGTAAAGCACAAATGATGCTACAAATTTAATGTTAATATCTGCATTATTTTCTTAATTATTTCATTAATTTTTTTGTTCAGAATTACATGATACATTTTTAAAAATGGATAGGATTGACAACGCAAATCGAATATGGGTGTTGCAATTGTATCACGAACTGAAGTGCCAATACTGGGCCTGAAAGCGTTTGTGAGGAAAACAAATCATGATGCTCCAAGCCGGTGAGACATTATGGGAATAATGGAAATGTTTAACGCAGTTTGAACTATTCAGAAAGCGTCCTACCATCGAGACCAAACATTATCACAGCAGTGACCACACAATTTGAGAACAATCACCGCATTTCATGAAGACAATTGGCGTTCAACACAGCTGTCAATCAAAGGAGTATTTTCTGCATTTGCGGAGGTATTTGGCACAGGGAAAATATCATATATATATTTTTTAGTGTAGACACGGCAAAATATTAGAAATATTTTGTATTCATTCAATCTATAAAAATGATTTAAGCCATTCCTGATAAGTAAACTTTTATCCATATCTAATCTATTTATTTACCTTAAATATCAAATGAAAAGATATGAGCAATACTAAAAACTTTTCAGAATACTTTCCATAAAGGAAAATTTATGAAATATTTGTGATAATCTAATAAATACAAAGTAAATATTTTCAATGTACGAAACGGAAACTTATTCAACTACTTACAATATTTGGTAAATATATGTAGACATTCTCCATAAAAATCAGATGTATTGTGGTACTTACCTGCAAAAGAAAAAAATATATGTTAGTACAAAATATATAAGTAGCATGCAATACATACATATTCAATATAAAACAATAACTTTTTTCTGAGAGCAATGTTAGATATCTTTAGAGCAAGGTATTGATTTGCTGTTTTTCATTTTAATTTCAAATTAAAATTTAGCATTTTTGCAATTGGTTTTATCAGATTTTGAATTAAAATGATACTTTTTGTTTGCATACAACAAAACAGTAACTTTTTAAACCGGGAAATATTTCCAAGAAACACATATTGATACATTTTTTTCTTCTAAAATTATACCTGTAAGTTATTAATAATTAATTATTTTATGACCAGCATTGTGCCGGGTGATCAATATTGATTGTCTTGGCCGCTCCATCGTAATATTTTTTTGTCCGCTAACCAATTATGGTGAAGTTGACTAAACCCATAGACGTGCGTGGTACATACGTATGTAGATTTAGACTTTTTATTTAAAATATTATTCAATATACATGTTACGGCCAATGATCGAATGGCGGGCAATGTTAACAACAACCGGCCAATGACAGGCATAAAAATAAACAAACTCCTTTAAGCTTATTTCGAGTCTTTCGGCTTCTGCGGGCCTAGATTTTTACTAACTAAACCTAATCTGTCATTGACCGGTCGTTGTTAACACTGCCCGCATTAGGTCAATGGCCGTAACATACACACTTGAAAAAGTCGGGAGCACAATTTTTATTATAATTGTTGATAACTAGAGATGCAGATAACTAAATACTGATATTAAACTAAATAGTACTATAATTTTTAAAACTATTAAATTCAAGAGGAAACTTTAAATGTACAGTAGTACCTCGGGTTACGAACTTAATTCGTTCTTTGACTCCGTTCGCGAGCCGAAATGTTCGCGAACCAAAACAATTTTTCCCATTGAAATTAATGTAAATACATATAATCCGTTCGCCCGGCCTCAGAAACATGTTTTTGTTGACTTTTTTATGGATTTATGTGTGACAAAAATATATAACGTTAAACATACAGTACTATAACTTCACCTTTTTAGTTGATAGTTACTGGCACAGGTACATAGATGGTAGAGGAGGAGGAAGAGGAAGACTACTCCTTCGAAGGAGAGTCCCATTCTATAATAAGGTCGGGCAACTGTGTAGGTATTTCTGGTGTTTTTTTCTAGAAAAATTCCCTAAAAGCATAAATCATCAGAACACTGTATATAATTATCGTACGGCAATCTGGTTTTTCACCGTGTTCAGAAAACCTTTCCGCAGGCTCGAGCCTTTTTTATGCCATTAAATTTCATATTTTTTTTTAAATATACTAAAAAACACTTGTGCATGTGCATTGTGGATAGAGCATTTACATTTATTTAAATTAAAAATTCATCTATAAAATTAGCGTTCTCACAACGGGAAAGGGGTCCCACATTAGACTGGAGGTTACCTTCAGAAGGGGTGACGAATCTCTTTGGAATCACGTGCAAAATAATATAAACTTTACGTATATAATATAGTGATGGCGTGCCAATCTTCTTCTCTTGTCTCATCCGTCTTCGCATTCCGAAATAGTTCTATGGATGTATCGTCAAACCACTTCCTAAGGTTAACGATGGATGATTACCTATCCTTCGTCCTTCAGGGCCTCTTCTTGGTTAGTTACAAATTTTTACACTCAAAAATGAAGGCTATTCGCGCGTTCAGAACTCTTCCTTCTTCAACCTTTACTTATGTGCTATTCTGTAAAATATGGTATTTATACTCATTCCTTTTCTTTAAGGTTGGCAACCTTCTCTGGATAATTTCAACGGTGGGTAAGATGATATTCACCAAAATATCAATTTAGTTTTGTTTATTCGAGATCCGAGATATTTATAATTATAAATAGTAACTTTGTCGAATGTGACAAATAAAAATAGACGTCAATGTTACAAATCAGCACAGAAGTCATTTCCATTTTTCACTAGAATAAATAAGATGAGTCACACGTAAGAGTATCGTAGCAATATATTGTTATTAAGACTTTGACGTAAGCACTTCTGCAAATAATTGAATTTAATTCTTGTTTGTACAGAGATGTGCTGTGACATGAAGTCTAGGCCACGTATCTCCAGAGATGCAAATTATCTCATTTCACATTTACTACAGTACACATTATTTATTGTCTATTCTATCACCTCATTTCCTCCTCTAATATTTGTTTTTACCCTGTACTGCATCCTTCCAGAATTCCTATAAGTGGCTGGTTAAAAACATTTAAAGAAGTAATTTCAATTATTTTAGTTCTTTTTAGTTAACACAGATTATTTTTTTAATATTAAACAAAAACGATGGGGGTGGGGTCTGTGCAAAGTTTTTAAGTAGTCGGCAGAAAATGTATAGAACTATGTAACAATAGAAATCTATGATCACTAGTTTTTAAAATTTAGTATTTTTGACACATTTGTAGCCTTTTAAAAAGTATTGTTCTTTATTTTATCATGTTTCAAATTTTTATCGTTTTATGCTGCTACTCAGAATACGTATTGGCGAGCTAAAATTGATCTATTTTACCCTGAAAGAAATGGGAACGCTCCATTTTTAAAGGAGCTAAAAATGTATTCAACCGAAATATCCAAATTAATTATTTGAATGTTATTTATCCCTAGCTCCCATCCAAGTATCACAAATTTCCCTTTATCGCCTTGGTTCAATTTTTGATCCATGCCCCGAGGGAATACCCGCATCTGTTTACTATCGCTGTTCAAATTGGCTGCCTTTTGTTACTATATATTTGTGTGCAATATGATTTACCACAACGGTAAATATTGAAATGAATCAACGATATCGATTTCGAATAGACTCCTACATGCGAATACACAAATTAATATGTCAACAGCAGAAGTCTCATTATAAACACTTAAGTTTACTTTAATTTTCCGATTTTTATTATTAATATTATTAGTCATAAAAATATTTCCTACCTACCCCCCAACAAAACCTACATAAGACAGATCATCAAGACGAAACTCCACACGAGCAGACTGACTAAGTGGCGCGAAACTACCAACAACAAACTACGAACAGTTAAGGACGACATACAAAAGTGGAACTCAGGCACTAACAGACGAGAACAAGTAATAATGACAAGACTCAGAATCGGACACACCAGACACACACACGAACACCTCATGGCAAGACTAGACAACAAACTATGTGAGACATGCAACGAACAACTCACCGTCAACCACATACTAATTAACTGCCAACTCTACACCAACTTACGTACAAACTACAATTTACAACAAGACCTTAAAGACAACTTAAGACTAGACTCAACAATGACTAATAACGTACTCAACTTCTTACAGGCAACCAATATTCGGCATCTAATATAAGTTTAAAATTAATAATGTATCAATAAACTAATTATGTATCAAGCTTATCAAGCATAGTAATTTCAGACACTAATAGCCAAGCAGCTGAAGTGTCTTAAAATAAATAATTTAAAAAAAATATATATATATTTCCCCACTTTTCCATCGGCACAGCAGAATTACATGATTTATCCCACGAGAATAATAGCTGGTGTTCATTACAAAGACGTCTCCATTTTGGTTAAATTTTTACGAAGGAGAACATAGTCTCATGGTGCACGATCTGGACTATACCAAAGAGGTTATGTTATTACGGAGGACAGTAGTTATAACTCTAAATTTTCCAAAAAATCTCATTGTTATTTTTAATTATGTGGTACCTAAAGCATACAAATCTTTCTAAAATTCAATTTACCATGCAGAATTATATAAAGCTGGTGCATTTACCTTGTGGGTTTCCTATATCTGCCCGTATGTTTTATGGCAACTTTTTTAATTATTTTTTTTACAACAGCTATATTTTCCGGAACTGTCTCTTCTTCAGGTCGCCCAGAACGTGATCATATGATCCAAAATCACCATTTTGGACATATTTATACCACCGCTCAATAGTCCTTTAGACCACCAGTCCCCAACCTTTTTGCTTTCACGTACCCCTTGATTAGACTTTTCATTTATATACTTTTATTATTATTATTATTATTTATATTAGCAAAGATCAAAACAAATAAAAACAGCCTTAAAATAATTGTTACCCACATTAACTTATGCTGAAAGTAGAATAATTATTTGAAAAATTTTAAATAGCAATTATTCATCTTGATATGAGAGTCTACCATCGTGGTTTTTAATAATATTAATGCGACCCTTGAGCTTGTTTCATGGATCCGAGTATTTTTTAAATCAGGTTCAAATGAAAACAGATATAACCTGAAATCAGGAGCTGCGTCAAGCTTATTGCGATATTTATTCTTAATGTACGCAAATAAAAAAATAATATAAGACGAGAATGTTCTTTCGACTAGTTCTGTATTCGTGAAAGGTAATAAATATTTTATTGCTTTGGCACTGAGTTCTTGGTATTCTTTTTCACTACTGCCCAGAAGCCAATCAGATTTCTTTTTTTGATATCAGATTCAAAAGAAGAATCAGTCGACAGTTTAACGTAAGTATCTGTAAGACTCTGATGTATTTCGCCATTATCTATATTATTTTCGGGTACCACCAACCGGTCCTCCACATACACACAGGGGTACGCGTACACCAGGTTTGGAACCGCTGCTTTAGACAATCATCATGGAATATACCAAACATTTATTCATAGCACTCTCTAATTGCTAAACTAAGTTTAAAATTATACAGAATGTATGCCCGATAATTTCTATTCGACATGGACATTTCTTCAAATTTATTAAAATCATGAGGGTTTCCTTTATTTGTCTGTATTTTATATGGGTATTTTTGGTCACTTTTTTAACAGCAGCTTCATTTTCCGGAATTACAATTTCCCCAGGTCGCCCAGAACGTGGATCTTCTTCTATTTCAAAATTATCCACCATGTTGAAAATTATACCACCATTCAATTCGCGACTGCAAATAACAGTGAGACGCCTGGTGGTGACTGGCTAAATTAAACAGAAGCGTATATTTGGATAATATTTGTAGCGTGTTGTGCTGCAGTTTATGTGAATTAAGAAGTATTTTAAAATATAGTGACTTAAATACAATGCTTTTTTGCTGAAATATTGTTTGAACAGATAAATATTAAGAAAAAACTTCTGACATATACGCTTCTCGGCCGCCATTAGCTGTTGTACGCAGCGCCGCCAACGTTAGTTTCAGTCGCGAATAGTCAGAATGGACAGTCATCATGGAATATATCAAATATTTCTTAATAGCAATCTTTATTTGTTAAACTATTTTTGAAATTATACAAATTTATAGTCCAATAATCTCGTTGCAACATTGACAGCATTTTTTCAACTGTATTAAACAAAATTTCAACATAGACTGAAAAAAAAAAAAAAATAAATAAAATTGTGGCTGTGTTAATATGAGAATCTTCTTTAAATTAGTACAAACTCTATATCACTGTATATATTTATGTTAGAGCACGACAAACAATTTCTAGTGCCCTACTTATGATGTATATCCTTATATTAAATTTTGCAATAAAGGTTTCGTAAAATTAAGGATTTTTGCTTTAACTCCAGGACCACAAAATGCCTATTAGCTTCAGGCCCCTGAAAGTCTAGATCCGCCACTGGCTCAACTGGGAAAGCGCGATTAGTCAATAGATGCTGCAAATTCGAACTATCTAATGAATAAGCGATAAGAATTTTGAAGATCATTAAACGGAGATAAAACTTAGAAAAGTTATTTTATTATGGGTATTTTTGAAGGGATTGTTCTGATATAAAAGGTTCAATATTCGTGATTGTAATTTGATAATAGAAGTGCATGTTAGAAGCGAGTGAAATGTGGGCGGGTCATTTATACGTTATTGCCGAGTTTACGTGCATAAGGCGTCGCTGTCTGAATATTTTATATCTTTTCAATGTTAAATATGCAAAGAGTTGTTTGCGTTACCGACTTATCACAATCACAATGATTTCTGTCTTTTCTATTGAAAATGTTTTATTCTTCTTGCTGTCAACAATAACTTTTATTTTGAAACTGTATTGCGTATTTAACATATAAATCGCTTATCTTACTTTTAGAAAACGACGTTTTAAATTTATTCGCGTCAATTGAAAAAGAGAAAATACTACGAAAAATACATATACCGAATGTTTAAGATCAGAATAAAAAAATTTAAAAATCATTAAACACAGGTGTAAATTTTAAAAAATTTACTTTTTAGTAGAAAAATTAGCATACATATGCGGATTTTATTTGTCGAAATTATGTCGTCCAGATCAGTGTTTCTCAACCAAAAACGCACCGCGTACCAGTATAATATATAATTTTCTAACGCGGACCACTAATAATAATTATTGGTTCATTTTTTGCAAAAAAACAAATATATTTTATTTGTAGAAAATCACAGAAAGTTTACAGAAAATAAACAAAATATAAATTATTTACATAATTTTTTTTTTTTTTACCTGCAAAAAACATATATTAATACTTTTGCGGACCACTAAAATTTTTCTGGAGAACACTGATAGTCCGCGGACCACCTGTTGAGAAACACTGGTCCAGATGTGTTTCATCTTGTTTGACAGGGCGGCGAAAACAGACATCGTAGCTGTACGCCGAAAATTTTGACTAACTAACTCTTGGCAGCGCTTTTGCAACCGAGCCGTTAGATTCTGAACTACACTCTGGCACATTTCTACAGGAAATTTATTAATATCGACAGATACATATATCTCGTAACAGGGCAGTCTATATGTTGCGCAAAGGGAGAGCACTATGACAGACAGTGACAGATACTTAAAACAATCAAAAAACAAGTATCAGTTCACATTCAAAATTTGTACTACTATATTATATCTAGTATGAGGTCCACAAACTTACATACCACCCATCACAGTTTAACATTAAAACTGTAGAAACGTAGCTGCTTGCTTTCGTATGTGAGAAATCCACTTGACGATCACTTTATCTACTTGATCATTGGCCAGAGTTTCGGGCTCCTGCGCTCTTCCCCAACTCATGCTATTTCAAGTAGTATTGTAAACAACATCCCACATGCTACGTAGTAATAGAGAGACGTTCTCCCGTCAAATAGAATAATACAAAATGTCAGCATATGTTTATGCACTTGACTGTAGATGTGTGTACGAAAGAATGCCATTTGTCAAAGCTTAGAATCACCATAACTAACATCACGCGCAGAGTACACACCCTGTCACGACATTAATGTCGAACTGTATCATCTTGTAACTGTTAAATATTAGCTAGTATAGTCTAGTCTCTCCAGGGCTCGAAATATACCCGAGCAAACTAGAACGATTTTCCGGTTTGTGAAATTATGGAAAATATTGTTCCGATTAATGAAATTATTAAAAATATTGTTGTACTGTTTGGTCGCACTAATTATGAAGTGGCGAAAAATATTCAGGTTCATGAAATTTTCTTATTCGAGCCCTGAGTGTCTCCCACCCAAGATTTTACCAAATTAACACTAGGTGCGACCAATGGTTTCTTACCTACTGACAAATCCGCATTACAAGACTCTACAGACACCAAACTATTTTAGGCAAGCGTGTTTATGCTTGTCCGTTAGATTTTGCAAACATAGACAACATTTATTTAGTACTTAACTGCTTAATTGCTCAGGGGTATTCAAAACTATTTAATTTTACTTTGTAAGTGACGCGTAATAAAACTTGGAATATATAAATTATTGCAATATCTCCAACATTTCTTTCAAATTTCAAATTTAAATCAAACTTGTGAATTTGCTGCAGACGGGTTGCGCCCGGGATTGGTTTATGTTTTCTACAAATCACTATCCAGTTTTATTAGTTATGATTTTATTGTATAATTTAACTGTATAATCAGTTATTGTTATATGTAATAACAATTGAATTATTATATTCAGTTATTTTCAATTGATATTATGAAATAATTAATAACAAAACTGCAATAAATTGCAAAGTTATTTCGTACCGCTGATGGCTTTTATTAAAATTTTATTTCTTCTTCTTCTTCTTTGGGCACTATCAGTCAGGTTGACTTTTGGCCTCACTCACATTAGTCCTCCATCTTGACTAAAAATAATTATAAGTTTTTTTAAATTTTTATTTATAAAATTTAAATATGAAACAAATATCATAGAAATTAAATTTTTTTTAATTTAATTTTTATTGTTCAAAGTGAAATTAAATTATTTTCAATACCCCTTACGTCTATGTTAGTTAAATACAAAATAAATGTATCCAATGATTGCTCTAAAGATGCACTATTAACATAATTCCACAGTTCACATAATTCTTGAATAGCTAATCAACAACCTCATACACAAAAAATTGATGTGAAGTGTGAATTTTCACACATTTCAGGGTTTCGCAGGTATATAATAAGTGAAGGCGGCATGCTGAGTGTGTAGGACAAATTTTGCTTTGTAGTAACCACGGCAAAATGAACGATCTTTTTAAAATAATTTATCGTCTGTTAATCTCAGAGCTTTAAAAACAAATTTTATGTTAAAATTTTTTTTGTTAATTTTAATTCGAATACCTAATATCATTATTTAGGTTTCTAAATAAGTGCAGTATTTTTTTTATATAACAAGGTTCATTAAGATTTTGAAAATTGAGCCTATGGCTTTCATTGGTTGTCTTAAATCATACGCTCCGCCCCTCTGGCTTCGTATAAATGACACATAGAATGAAAATATAATTTCAATTGGTTATTAAATTTACGCTCTTGAAAATTAAATTCAAAATGTGCTAAAATATAACTAGAATTTTAACAAATTAATTTAAACAAAATAAATATGAAAAAAAAAAACACAAAATAAAACTGACTCCACAAGCCAGGAACGAACCTGTGTAGTGAATAACGATCCTGTGTAGTTGTCGCGCAACTGAGCCACTAGACCACCAAACGCTTATCAACTTAGTGTGTTATAAGAGTATAACATGCATGCATCGTCAACCAAAAAACACAAAAAATGTGTTATTTTCCGAAAACATAATCTGATCAAAAATTCCTGTTGTACTATTCCGGTTCACACCAATATACATTACTTAGAATTTTTTCACATTTTTAGTTTAAACCATCTGGGCTACAGGGTGTGGGACAAAATTTTTTTGCACAATTTTGGCAAAAATCGCCTCAAAATAATTTATTTTGCAAAAATAAAATTTTGATCGTTAATCCACGTACTAAGGGCTTTCATTTGATACCCTACTCAGAATTTTAAAAAAATATATTTTTTTTCGATGAGCACATATTTGTTTATATTTTTAGGGGGATATGTTTTTTAGATGTTTTAGTATTTTTCCTATGTGCGGGTCAAAAAGTTGTACAAGCATGCCAAATTTCAACTCTCTAGGTTTAGCCGTTTGGCTACAATTTTTACCGAACAGACAGACAGACAGACAGACAGACAGACGACAAAATGACGGTATAAGGGTTTTTTGGTCATACCTACAAAACTCTGAAAAGCGTTTGCGCGATTTACCGTACTCCCAGACGATTTTAGTGTCAGTAGAATCTTGTATCCGCATTCATCTCTCATAGAAAGCCGGAAGTATTGGTTCAGAAAGTTATACAAATTTAAAAAGTGAATTCAATTGTGAGACATAATTGTAATAAAGGGTATTACAATGTTACATTCTAAGGTCAAAATGTAATGATTAGTCACAGTATTAAAAGTTATTGACAATCACTATGAATAACTTTTTTCGATGATTAACTACATTTGTTCTGCGAAAGACTGAAAGGTGAGAGCGAAAGGAAATACCATAAGATATTTCTGGTAATTTATAAGTAAAATTCTGAATAAATTAATTAGATCAACCTTGGAATTTTAGGATTTCGTATGTATAACCATGAAACTCTTACCGCCATGAAACATTACCGTCCCAAGTGCTTGTTGGTAGAGTAAACTCCAGGACCGCGCCACTTGGTGGAGCACGTGGTGCTATTGCACCACAGCGGCAAGTTTGAAGGGGCGGTACGTTTTCATAACTGTTTCCTTGTAATTTTTATATCAAAATTAAAAAGAAATAAAACCATGTGCTCTTTAATTATAAAATAAAAGAGAAATCCATATAAACCACATAAATAATGATATACATCTACATCGATTCTAATAACGGCTTATAATGCACGTGTTCATTGTGTTGACAATATATTTTGAATTTATTAAAAATATTCAGGATCAATTTGATCTGTTACAAATACTACGATTTTTTTTACATCGATGCAGGCTAATCACCGATGCCAGGGGGCGAGCTCCTACACCAGCGGGCGAGGATGAGAGGTGAATGATTGTGAAAATGGCAGTAATGTAAACATATTATTCTCGCCGGAATAATATCACCAACAGAGGAACATCGAACCAGCAACTCCAGACTGTTTTGACCAGTCCAAACTGCACGAATTAACGAGCTCGACCACTAACCCAGGCAGACTTATTAAAATAATGTTCAGAATTGCAAAATCTACAGTTACGGGTACCTAGGGTATAATTACTGGGCACAGATGGCAGCAGTAATTGGCATTAGGTCAGTAAATGAATAATGTCATCAGTTCTAATATATTTATATCAATTTTGTATACAAAATAACAAAAATTAATTTAAAACCTATAAATAAAAATCATATATTCTTTGGTCTTAATCTATCACAAGAATTTAATAGTATTCTTAAGAAATGTTTCAAGTTTCTTTCAGTGTAGCTGTTAGTTTATCATGCTCACATTGAGTCTGTTTTGTCTTACGGTATTGCTATGTGGGGAAATTCGGTTGAATCCCCAAAAAATTTTAAATTACAGAAAAAGGCTATCGTTATACTTTACGGCTCTATGTAAAGTAAAACCTAGAAGTCACTGCAAAAATGTATTTATGAAATGTAACATCCTTACACTTCCATCATTGTATTTACTTAGGGCCGGTTTCTGAAAGCTTAGCCGAGTTTAATCTTTTGGTTAAACTCGGTTACAATATAACAATCCCATGAGTAACCATAGCAACCATTTTCTAACTATTTGGTTAAAGTTAACTAGGCTTTCAGAAACCGGCCCTAAATGTTTTAATCCACACTAAAGAAAACGTTAGTGCATTTACCACATGTAATGTGGTTCATAGCTATAATACCAGAGGTCATGCAAATATTAGATTACCTAAAATTAAATACAATGTTACCAGCAATACACCTAGCTATATAAACCCATTTTTTTAAAATATTTTACCGATTGTAGTTAGAGAACTGAAAACATCACAGTTTAAAAAATGTCTCAAAACTTTTCTGGTCCACTAAGCTTTTTACAATGTTGAGGAATTTATCCATTGTAACAATAATGAGGTGATGAATTTTATGTGATTCTATGTACATATGCATTGTATTATTATTGTTCTATTTTTGGCGTAGTTATGTACTAAAATTGTATCCAAATCTGTATCCTAGCTACTAAATAAATACTAAATACAAAAACCAAATACGAAATTGTGTGGTTTTCTTCTTAAAAATCCTTTCATACTGGAATCTTTAACCATGCAATCAATTTTAACTCTTTTTTTTTTTCATTAAAATTTGTTCGTCTAATCTAAATTGTAATGCAACTCGAGCGACATTGTACAATTTAGATGCTGGCTTCTTGGACATGTCTTAACAGCATACAGGCCTCTACCAACCTTTAAAAAAACGATGATATATATTTTTTTTTTAAACTAGCGCTACTTCTTGTTTTGTTACCAAAATCTTATTTTCTAGGATTAAATATAAAGGTGCCAATTACTAATTCAGTACCAACCACTGTACCCTATTTCAAATAAAAATACACTGCAAATTATGTAAGAAATATTATTAATGCAATACCAATATAAATTTAATGATCACTTGAACAAGTAATAATGCATAAATAACAGAATGAGAAATAAAATGTTATATGCCACGTAAATTTGCTACAAACTCAAGATACTAACAATAATTTTAATATGTTTCGAGCTATTGTTTCGCTACTAGAATGTGCCGAGAAATATGCATTTTTACGTGTTTGCGGTATTGAAGATGGCAGTTATTTGTAAGTATACAATTATAAACTATGTTTTACGACTTAAGAAGAAATAAAGTCGTTGTAAAAGAAAAGCATGCTTTCGGTTTAAAGGTTGATAAAGGAAGTATTTTTTTTTTATTGTCTGAAGGTGGTAGAAGGAATTACAAATTATTTGAATTCGTACCTTCAACTGATGCCACGATATATTAGTTATACAGAGAGAGGAAGAGAAACAGGAAAGTCGAATTTCCCGGACATCCAATCACCGGACTTTGTAGCTGGGGGTGAAGGGAACTTGCTCACCGACGCTGTATTGTCAAGAGTATAGCATTTAGTAATCAGAGGATGTGTGAGCTACGTGCTTTCGCCATTATGCCATCTAAAAATAATGATTGTATTGTATCCACTCAATGGTTATTTTGCCGCCAGTTTATTTTGCATCCATCGAACTAATCCAGATTAAGAACTTTGAGAAAATTGGTTGTGCACTAATCAATAAGCCTTGGATGCAGCAAGTACGTACCCCTGAAAATATCGCAAATGTGAGAGCCAGCATAATAAGTGTTCAAGAATAGATGAATGTGCAGAGATGACGATTAAGAAGATGAAATCTATTATACAATTTTGTCATTAAAATATCTGGCCTAGATTTATATGATCTTCTGTTGTTTGATGGGAAGTTTCATGATAATGAAATCGTCGATCAGTTTTTGTATCTCAGCCACATTTCAAAAGTGTGCTGTCCAGCTAATGAGCGCTGCATCAACCTGAATAAATGAAAATTCGTAGTGTCACTCGGGAAAACACTCATTCGCGAGAATTTATAAACTTAAGTTAGTGAAAGGGCAACTACCACAATTCTCACAAGTTCTTCATGCAAAACTAACCATCTGAAATAAGATTATATAGTAACTATCTATACAACAAATCTTGCAGAGAATTTTTATATATCTATATAAAAAATAAATATAAAAACACGATTATTGTTTAAAAAATTTAAATGTATTGTACTAATACATATTTCGGCTTACTACAGTCTGTATAATAAGACGTCCTTGTTGATTTTTGGCGAACTATAAGAAAAGAAAGGAAAAACTAAAAATAATTTAAAAATTTACTGTAAATATTATTACGCTACTACCTAATAATTAGTCTACTACCAATCTCCATTATTATCAATTATTGGTTGGCATCTTTTCGGTACACTTTCTACCAGCTTTTCGGCATACTTTGGCCGTGATCTCCATATCTGCCGTATTTGAACGTTTATTGTTCGAAGCTTATATTTCATGTATCCCCTATGTAAAAACTAGATTCATCACAGTAAACCACATCACTCCAATCGCGGTCTAAATTTTCCTTGGCCCAGGTGAGTCATTTTTCAACATGTTTCATCAATAACAATGGTTTTGTTTGGTGCTCCTGAATTTAATACCATTTTCAATTAAACGACTTCTCAGGGTTATTAGACTTAAATGAATGTTCTTTTTTAATAAAATTGCTTGATATATACGTAAAGATAACAAAGGAGTATTTTTAAAAACGTTAAAAATCACTTTATCTTGATTTTTAGTAGTCACTTTTTTTAATCCACGATTAGGTAAATCGTCAACATTTTTATTAATTTTATAACGTTTCACCCAATATTTCACAAAGTTTACAGACTTGTGCACATATTTGGCTGCGCTTGAAAAGGATTTTTTTTGCAATTTTGGGTGGGTACTTAAAAATACCGCTTCAAAACGTTTTGCATAAATAGCACTCATTATTACATAACCGCACTACTGAAAGACAAAACATTAACTAATCAATTATTATTACCAGGCGTATTAGGTCTTGATGTTCTTATCATGTTTGAACCTGTTTATTATTTGTGCACATGCCTGATCCTGAGTTATAAGCAAGTATGTCTTATTATACAGACAGTAAAACTGAACATGTTAGAAGCGTTATAGATCAAAAAGCCTATTGCTACGAATAAAAATTTAGTGAATAAACAACTGGAGTTACTTTGTTCTCAGCTTCTAACTTCTTTTTAATCCTTTAGGGTTTTCCTCTCATTTAAATCCAGTGTGTTGAACCTACTAGCTGGTAGGTATATTTTTCCGTTATGTCTGTTAATATTTGTATTCTGAAAATGACCTAGTAAGCCGAAATACGTATTAATATAGTATAGCCTGTTTCTTTGGTTTAAGCGGGATTAGATTTTCAATTCTAGTAACATTTACCGATTAAGTGAGGCTTATGATTATTTTGTTAAGCAAAAGCCAACTTTAGTCCTTAAAAAAGAAGCTCATGACAACTTAGGAAAATGAAAATTCCAGTTAGTTCTGCTTAAATGTTTGAAATAAACTAACTACTAAACTAAACATGAAACATTTTGCAATTATAACCCATGTTTTAATTATTGCCTTTTTCAAAATGTTTCACTTTTAATTTAATTTCAAACTAATTTAATTAATATCAGTAAAAAAAATAATGCTACGGATTAAATAATTTAATTATGAACAGCGTATTGTAAACCAATCGACGTACATTTGTGTACAACGCGGAAAAAAATAGCTAAAGCTTATTTCTAAATATACATATGTTTCTAGGTATTTTGTAATGAAAATTCAATTCAATTATTTTATTTTTATTTCAATTAAATTTATTTCAATTATGATACAGATTGTAATATATACTAAAATAAGAACAAAGACATTAAAGATAGGGTCGCACACAGATGCTTTAGCTGCGCAGCACATTAAAAAGCTGCACAACTCTAGTGCTGCCTTGTGTAAACACTGCCGCAACCCGAAAAGCAGCGAGTTTCTTATCACTGCCTGAAGCATTGACTTGCAGTTGCGGCTAAAAACATACGTGGTTGAACGCAAATTTCAAAGTAGCAGCTGCAAATAAAATTTAGGTTTGGCTAAAACTTTTCCAGCGTGCTGCGAGCAGATTTGACATGAATCATTTCTTCTTTGAAGACCAATTGAAGTCATGAACAAATAATTAAATTAATTAAATTAGTGGAAGCTAAGGAACGTTTGTAATTTCTTTAAATGTGATTCAGGTATTTTGAAATAGTAGTTTTTGTCAGGTCTGGCGTGTAATTTTGCGTGTAATTTCAAAAAGAAAAGAAATATATAAATGAGGCATCAAAGTGATGAGCAAAAAAAGGTAACCGTATCAAAGTAAAAAGAGAACATAATTATAAACTTCATTTGAGGAAAATATGATAAACCGTACAATTTGCATTTGAAAGTTATTAAGGAAATAGACATGTAACAAATATTTCCATGGATAACTGGAATCATATAAATTCAAAAGGATCCTCTGGCGCTGGTGAACCTTTTTCCCAAGACGGGTCAAACTGCATTGAAAATTTTGAAGATTCAAATCAGGGGTCAAATATGTAATGCGTAAATATAATTCCGCCACTCTAGGGTGTAAATATTTGTGTGGGATCCCTTGTTAAACTTGTTAATTCTGCCTTCAAGAAAATTGTGTGTTTTACACGAGAAGCCAGTGAGTGTTTCAATTTTGTAAGTGGTTCTTAAAACTTCTTTTCAATTTTTTAAACATGTATATTTCTAAAAAACTAAAATGTAGTTCGCTGAATCCACGAAAAACGAACCAGCGAATAAATAGGTTTGACTATATATATATATATATATATATATATATATATATATATATATATATATATATTCGAAATATTCAACAAAAATGCATCTCTAGAGCAGAAATTAGCAATTTAATCCAAAAATTGATATGAAATGTGAATGTTCTTCATTGATTGAAATGTGATTCAGTAAAAAATAGTCAACTTTTTACTCTTTTTTAAATGAAAATTTTAACCAAACTGAGAATGAACTTTTGTATATATATATATATTTTTTTTTTTTGCTGTCTAGTGGAGCTACAACTTGTAAAATGCCCGTACAATGTAAAGTGACCCGAGCAACACTGCTTTTTGTGTCTTACAGATCAAAGAGATGGCACAAAATCTGCAGGCGGGAATGGACTCGATAATAAGCCCTTCGATAAGAGGCTTTCATACCACCCAAAACACCAACTATCAGGATAACAAACTTAACTTTACACCCTGGTTACAGCTTTAGATAAGAGATCAATATACTTCCTCTTTTTCTGCTCTTTGAGAAAGACATTCTTCTCAGCAGGTCTGGAAAATTCGATTACAAACATCTGTTTGGTCTGGATATTCAAAAGGGTTATGTTCGGCTTAGTGGTTGTCAGTAACCTCGAGGTGGGGAAGGAGTAATTCCAATAAATGCATAATTATAATTATAATTATAATTATAATAATTATTTTTATTATTTAATTAGTTATACTTTATATATTATTTATAAATGGAATTATTGCCTTATTGATCCTCATAACAATAAGGGGAGCAGGAATTTCAAACATAAAACGTAATCGTACAAACAAATTATAAATAAAAAACATAAAATTGTGCCAAAAACATATTAACAGTTGTTTTCCGTAAGCAGTCGCTTAATAAAATAAATACAAGCATTATAAACCGTAAAGCAAATGGGAGTAACTTTTAATTTAGGTCCTATCCACATTCACGTCGTCCCGGCATCGAGTTGAGTTGGTTATGTGCAATGTGGTAGTCAGTTTGTAGCATTGTTAGAGATGCAAATTTGAAAAGTCTCCTTACTCTGTCTGCGATGTATGTAAATAACGAGGAGGCGATGTGATGACGTTCAGTGTTGTAGTTCGAGTAGTTTTAAGAGTATTGCCAGGGGACAGCAGCAATGACAGTACGCGGTTCGGTGCAGTGTGTACACTTTGCCTCAATAGCGGGCATAAATGTTTTAACTTCAAGCACTTATTAACTCTACCGGATTATTATATTAGAAAGTTTTTTCCACTTTTCAGAAGTACTTTGTTAACATATTTGTTTTTTAGGGTTTTGTAGGTATTACTAAAAAAAACCTTATATCGTCACTCATGTGTCTGTCTAGACCTAAAGAAGTGTAATTTGGCACGTATATACAGTTCTTTGACGCGCATATAGGAAAAATACTAGGAGATTTCAGAAAAACACCACCCGAAAAATAGATACAAATTTATATTTAACGAAAAACAAATATTTAAATGAAAAATTGAGTAGTGTATCAAATAAAACCTCTTAATGCATAAATAAATAAGTAAAATTTTATTTTTGGAAAACTAATATTGTTACACCATTTTCGACGAAAATGCCAAAAACAACTTTTGTCCCACACCTTATTTCTCAGAGAGGTTGGTTTAAATATCTGAATAATTCTCAACAATGTACATTCATTGGAACCAAAATAGTTCAACAAGAATTTTTGATCAGATCAGTTTTTAGAAACAGAATTTTTTGTGTCTAAAAACATAATTATTTAAAAAAAATGTATTATGTTATATCAAAAGAAAACTCTCAAGGTGTAGATTAAAAAACAGAATGTAGTTTTTTTTTTTTTTAATTTATTTTAACACCATTTTAGACAAAAATATGCTAAAAAAATCTTGTCTCACACCCTGTTTTGTTATGATTATTTTTTCGAAAGTTGCTTTGTTTTTTACAATACCGAGTTAACAGAATTTAACTTGATAGCTATCTACATAGTTGATGCGCACATCTCGTAATTAAGTACGCTTGTAAGTTGAAAGCTGGAAGAATTATCGAATTTTATGATTTTTAATATGTACTTAAATAATCGAAAATTCACACCACATCTTTTTTTTTCCAAGGAATATAATGTTTATGCTGGAACTGTGTGTAATCCATGGTATAGTTGAGTTGAAGAAGATCAGAAGCAAACATTTAATTTGATCAGTGATGGTGATGACGACGATTATGATGATGCTACATCTCAGATGGACACCTTGTGCTGATGACAATTGTCCATTTACTGATATCAATGCAGCATGGTTTAGCTCTTATCTGAGCTCTCAGTTTCCAGAATAATCTACATAAATGAAATTGGAGATATATCTGCTTCTTATTTTTTCGTCGTCCTACTTGGTTTTTAGACCTTTCATGATATAAGATGATATCCGTAAAAAAATCAATTTGCCTGTTTGTCAGCAACGAAATATCTCGCAGTAGAATCCATTCAAATTCTGTAACTTCCATGAACGTGATTCTCAATGATTATATATAACTAAATTTCTGTACTTTAAATGACAAATCAAATAATAAAAGACAAAAGTAAGTTTATAAGAAATAAAGGACAAAGCTCTTAAATAAAGTATTGTCCTCGTATGGACGTATAAAGAAGCTGTATGGTCGCCATAACTATGAGTAATGACTAAATCGAAATGGTCTTGGGTTGGTAACGTCATGGTAAAAAATTTAGAAAAGCAGTGGATTAGAGTATCTTACGATCGACAGTAATAGAAACCGGCAAAAGAAAAGGGTTAACGGTGGTGAAGAAATGAGATTATGCATATTACTGTAACGAATCGCTTAACCCACCCAGATAACGCCTCTAAGACTTTCGAACTCCGCCCTTTGTGTCCCATCGCACATTGGAAACTTTAAACATTTTTTGAGATTTTAAATTTATATTACAGTTAAAATATTTTAGAATTCAGATAATAGAAAAATAGAAACCATAAATTCAAAACGTAACTTCAAAATTATTTTTTACATTTTATGGATCAAAATGACTTGTTCAAAGTTATTGAGTAATAAATTTGAACACTGAAATACCCTTGGACAGTTTTAGACTCATTCCAAGAAATGCCATCAGAACCCTTATATAAATACTAGTCTCTTTAAAGACGGTCAGAAGTATTCGGTCCGGTTCGTGAAAAGATCTAGAATAGGGGATAGGCATGATTTTTTTAAATTTTTTTATTATTTTCCTCTTGTTGCATATAAACATAAAAACAGTTTTTAATTTTTTTTTTTTTTTAATTTGAAGTCTTAAAAAAATCATAAATGTAAATAGCGCGCGAAAACGACGTGAGACGTCATACCCTTCTAACTGACACATGACACTACTAGTCTACCCAGCGTACATAGTTGGCGCTTTCCTTTTACCACTTTACTTAAGAAATCTAAGCTAAGCTAAGTTAATCTAAGTCATAGGTTCTCAAACTTTTTTTTTTGAGTACCCTTTATGTCAATACCAAAATAGGCGCGTACCCCCAAAAAGGTAAAAAAAAAATCGGAACAATTTGAAAATTGTTAAACAAAGCAGACTTGACTGAAAAAAACATACATGAAAATACACTTACCAACTTTAGTGGGAATGATCTCGCGTACCCCCAATAGATGCTTCGCGTACCCCCAGGGGTACGCGTACCCCAGTTTGAGAACCTATGATCTAAGTTGTAAGAGCGTTCCATTTATAAGACACTGGCTAAGATAAGCTAAGTTTTTTCCTCCCCCCTTTCCCTTGCTAAGATATTTGACTAACTTCTTAGCTTAGCCAAGCATTTTAACTTGTAAAAGGAAAGCAGCTAGTCTGTTGTGAACTTATTTGTTTGTATAACTTTTATAGGTTAGGTTAGAGTGATTTTAATTAAAATAAAGTTTAATTCTATAAAAACAATTTATACATGTTTACCGAATTAAATTTTATATTGAAATATATAAAATATGGAAGATCCAGGCCCCAGTACTTCGAAACATAGTCGAAAATATTGTTTAGTACCAATGTGCACAAATAGTTCAATTAGAAATCCAAAAAAATAATTTATATCATTACCTGATGACGAAAAACAACAGAAAAGCTATGAGGCGAAATAAAACCGATATTTCAGAAAAAAGTAAACTTTATGTTTGTGAAGACCATTTTAATGTGAGTACATATATTTTATAAATTATTTTAATAATAAATGCGTGAAAAATTGTTTAAAAACAAATACAAAACTCTCAAACAATACAATATAAACACGTAAACATTATGTTTTGTCTGTATCTGTGACGTCAAACCCTTACAGTCTCAGTCGTATCTACTCGGCAACCTTCGCGGCGTGGTCGGCTTATTTCAAATTTACAATATTTTAATTAAAAAATTTGGCTATAATATTAATTAAAATGTGATTTTTGTTGTGTTAGGTTACATAACTAACATTAAAATATCAAAAAAATGTAGTTATAAGGAAATATAAATTTTATGCGTATCCCCTATTGTTGAATTCTTAAAGGCTCTGAATGGATTATCTGGTGGTTCATTCGATCCTGTTTCTTTTACTTTATCCAATTTTTATATATTTTTTCATTAATATGAAACTAATTTGTAAATCTATCATAAATTTTATAACAAATCTTAAAAGTTAATTCGAAAACCGCCTTCTTTTACTTAACGTGTGTAACCATTCGCCTCTAAAAACTTAAGTGATCCACTACCCAGATTAACAGCAAGATGGCTGATCCATTGGTTGGTAAGTACCAATACATATCATTTAATTCACCTATCATAATGATGATTCCTGGATAAAACTCACGCTTAGTACCCGAACTCCTTTATTCCGTAATCTCACGTCAGTTGAAACCTAATTAATACCAACGGTATGATGTAACGTACAAGTGGCCCGCTATATAATTTGGTAACAAATAGTACGATCAAAAGTAACGTACCAATGGCTCACTACATTACCAAAACAGTTCACGTACAATTTCATTGTATTCTGTTCTGCTTATTATCTAGTTCTTTGATGAATATAATTTATACATTGTTGTTAAGAAGAGAATAGTTTGATGTATCGTTTTAACTAATTTACTATTAGTTTTACTAAGTTACGTGCACTAGACTGAATATACTAATTCTCATATATCGGATTCTATTAATGTTAGGTTACAACTAAAATTTAGTTTTAAGTAAACATAGCTTGTTTTACTCTGTTACAGTGTTCCAACTGTCAAAACAAATTTATAATTGATATCTTGTTCGGAAAATTAATATTGTGATTTGAAGTTCTGTAATTATAATTAGTTACATGCATTAAGTTCTAGCCATTGCGCATTAAATATTTTTACATTGTCTTAAAATAATAAATTTATTGTTCGGCAAATACCTCTTCCAAGTAAATTCTCTATCTTAATAACCACGTGCAGAGCCATAGCAATGTTTTCGGCGGCCTTGGCAAATACTTAATAGCCCCTTTTTTATCTTTTTTTATTTTATTTAAGGATGGCATAATAATTATTTTAATTTTAATAGACAGTGGGTGAAAATACAAGTGATGAACCTAAAAAAAATGGTCCTCACTTCTAAAACATACATGATGACAAAAAAAAATGTCCTCACTGCTAAAATACAACCGATGACCAAAACAGAAACGAACGATGGCGCCCTTCAGGCCTTGCGCGCCTTGGACTTGCCCCAATACCAGGGCGTTGTTACGGCTCTGACCACGTGCCATTGTAAGGGAAGTAATTTTAGTATTGTTTCATAAATAAAATTTCATAAAGAAATTCAATATAATTATCAAATTAGAGTAAAATATTAAAAAACATTAAATGATAAAAGTAATCTATTTCTTAGAAAGAGACACTTAAATGTAGACATGTTATTGGTGTAACTTGGGACCTATGTAAACTTAACATGAAAAGGGCATCGTAAATTCTATTATAGATCACAAAAGTGTCAAGTAATTCCGTATATAACTGGAGTGTCCTTATGTTAGTTAGTGTAGTGAGCAGTTTATAGAATAGAGAGACAATATTCAGAGACATGTGAAAGACAACTGGTTTTAGATGATGTTAGTAAGAATTGTGGTATCCAGTGGATAAGTTAGTGTCTGGTGTAAAAAATTTCTCGAGTGTTTGTAAATATGTGTCTCCCACTTGGATTACCTGTTAACAATGTAAATGTAAGTCTACTGTAAATAATGTAAACAGAAAACCGTAATCATAATTTAAGTAGGTTAGTTAAAATGTTAGTTTAATTCAACAACTCTTAACCCCATCCTAAGAATCATTGCAACCAGCCAGCAGACCCGGGAGTTCATATCCGAAAACCACTCGCGGATTATGAACTCATTAGAGGAAGTACAAATGAAGTATATTAATACCAAATTCAAAATTAATACGCCAACTGTGATATTTTATATTATATCAGTAAGCTCCCTGCAACTTTCCTATAGTTATAGCAGCAGAGAACTTCTCTGCCTATACTCTATGCGCCACCTATGAAGATTTATAACTCTTTTTTTTTCTAAATTCAACTCATTGAATTCTTATTTAGTTTTATTTATGTAATAAATTTGAAAATTCTTGTCGTTTTCCGTCAGCCATATGTTGTCAACTGATTGCGTTTAGATGTGTTGCAAAAGTTGATGTTCTGATGTTGATATGATACGTAAAAACAGCAGAATCTTTTTAGGTTTTTAAGAATTGCGCCCTCATAAAGCATTCGAGATAAAGATCAAAGGTTTTTGTTGTCGTTAAGATTTCGATACAAAGTTGTGGTCTGTAAAAGTTTTCCGCCTTTTTTCCATGAACTGAAAGTTATTTAGCGTTTATTGAAGGGGAAAATTCTCGAACCGCTGTTCTACCACTTTTTGTTTAATCATAGTTCAAAATTTCTTAGATCCGACTTCTAATACTCACCTTTTTGTTAAATAATAGTTTTAAAACTAAAAATAAAATCGAGTAATAGTACCGTTGGCTAATCGATACAATTTCTTACAACTAAAAAACGAAACAATAAGTAAATACATAAAAAAAAAACATACAAATAAATACATAAAAACTAATAAATGCAGTAAACAACGATAGATCCTCAATGTCTAAGCTGCGCACTGACCTCCGGTACTATGCAACAAATGTGAAGTTTGTGACATTTCTAAAGACCAAGGATAATACCTTGGACAATCCGTTAGGGATTCATAAGTATAACCAAGAAATCCTTATAACGCAACTCCGTGCGCTAAATATTTGAATTAACTAACTAACGCCACTCTGTGTCTCTCTTTGTGCCTTGTTGTAATCAAACGGCTGGACCCTGGTAGATATAATTTGGCATGCATATACAGTTATTTAACTGGTTATAGGAAAGATATTGAGATTAAAATTACGCTGAAGAAAAGTTTTTTAAAAATTTTGATCGGAATATCAAATGAAAGTTCTTAATGTTTATCTATAATGTAAAATATTTGGACAGTTTTTTTGAAAAATATTTAAAAAATGATTTTCCGCAGCCTAGATCTTAGAAGGGATGATCTATAAATCTGAATTAATCAATTTAATGATGAGAACTGAAATAGTACAACCGGAATTTTGTAACAGAATTTTGATAAAGAATATTTTGGATAGCAGAAAAACTAGAATTAATTATTTTTTAAAAATATATTCGCGTATCCAATGAAGTCTCTAAAAACGAATATTAATGGCCGGTTCCGTAAGAGCAAGTTTTGACTCGAGTTATGAACAAACAATAAGAAACATAAAGCAATGGAAGAAAAAAATGCATCTTTAGTGAAAAATATTTCCGAATTTTGTTTCCCACCTTATCATTAGTGATACATGAGCAATACATTATAGTGATACCAGATCACACAAAAGCCAGATCCGCGGATACGGATTATTTGCGTCCTGATCCGCGGATACGGATACGGAGCTTGCATTCAGGTAGAAAAACGTACGACCTAGAAGCGATAGTTTGATGTCACGCGGTTCCTACAAACAAAACCATACCAACTGACACACAATTCAATTAAGTTCAAAATCACTCACTCATTGTCTTTCATTAAATTAATTTTACTCTAATAATAATAATATTTAATAATAAAAATAATATTTATTTATTGTCCACATACAATACATAATCATTAATGGACAGTTAATCACATAAATTACAATAACATGACAAATGATAATTGATACCCAGAAGTTATAAATTAAGTTCAAAAAATTCCTTAAAACTATACATTGGGTTTTCAGTCAATAAGTTTTTAATTTTATTTTTAAATTGTACTTTATAGAATAATAGTTAATACTATATCTTGATTTATTTATTCGTGTAAAATTAGGGTAAATATTTGATTTATTACGTGTGTTGTAGTTATGAACGTCTTCATAAAAGACAAAAGAATTTAGGTTTTGATGGGCATATACTAAACAGTGATAGATAAAAAGTGATGGTAGTGTCATGATTCTAAATTCTTTAAAGAGTAACCTACAATCGGCTCTATAAGATGCACTCCTCATCAATCTTATTGCACGCCTCTGTAGTCTAAAAACTCTTTCAGCAGAGGCAGAGTGTCCCCATGCTAAAAAAGCGTATGCTATGTGCGACTTAAATAACGCAAAATACGTAATTAATAAAACATCTCTTTTAACTGATTTTTGTAGGTTTCTTAGAAGATAGGTGGTTTTGCACAAATTCCTACATATATGGGCAACGTGATGGTCCCATATTAAATGAGGATCAATATGGACTCCTAAAAATTTAATGCAATCCGGATTATTGTAGTTATGATTTTTTGTTGTTATGAGTAAATTTTGTGTTTTATAATAATAATTAATGTAAACTAGATCAGTGGTATCAACATTTTCTCATAGTGGGGCCATATTTAATTCAAGATAAGTTTCACGGGCCAGATTGAATTGGACTGGGGATCAGATATTTAAAAACTACTTGATCACTGGAGGTAGAAATTCCGAAAATCGCTTGAGAACGGTGGGACAAAATCCTGGAAATCGATTGAGGGCGAGAGGAGTGAAATTCCAAAGAACCCTTGTGAACATGGGGTAGTTAATCAAAAAATCACTTGAGAACATGGGGTAGATAATCCAAAAATCTCTTGAGAACTAGAGGACAGAAATTTCGTTCGGGCATTTTGAAATTTACTGTCGGAACTAAACAGGCCCGCTGGCCGCAAGTAGGACACCACTGCACTAGACCATTCTAAAATCAAATAATTTGATGGTTAACTAAACATCAATTTAAACGTCACAGTAAAATTTACTCCACTTTGAGCATTTTTCTACGCAAGTTTATACAAAAACTAATCCGAGTTTATCTATATGATATCCGTTTAAGATCCACCTTGAAAAAACGGATACGGATCCAGTTTTTTATATTTTGCGGATCATACGCTGTTACGGAAATCCGGCACATCACTACTTATCATCTAGAGCAGAGCGGCAACGGACGGCCCATGAGACGAATGCGGCTCGTAGAAATATTTTATGCGGCTAACCAGTAAGAAAATACAATAATTACTTTTCTAATCCAGCGCGGCCAACACATTACTGCCGCTGATTTAGGCTTCTAATACACTAGGCGTTTTTAAGCCGACGTAAATACGTGTAAACAAGAATTTAAGGTTGTAAAAAAATAGAAACTACAAAAGCAAGTATGGCCCGCCAAAAAAAATTGTTACTTAATGCAGCCCGCAACCTAACAATAAAAAGAAGGTACAGAAATGACCTTATCTGCTTGTGTCCGAACTTAAAGAATTAGTGGAGCAACAACAAGTGCACAAAGATGATGAAATCCACGTTTCTGAAGATGAGGAGCAAAAAGAACTTTCAACGGATTTTCTGAAAAAAAAGCTACTATTACAGAAATTATGGATCAATTTATACAAAGTAATCGAAATTTTGATAGAAGTTCAAAGGCAAGAAAAAGTGTCATGGATGCGATGTCCTTCTATCGATAGTTGCTTGCTGAAAGAAAAAGAAGCATGCAAACAACGTTAGATGATTTCTTGACTAAAAATACCCAAGTGTCTCACTAAATATATATTTTTTGTTTTCATGAGCAATTATAATTTATTAAAATATTCATATTAAAAATAAAAGTTATCAAAGTATTAAAAAATGATTTAATGACATTTATATTTACCTACATTGTTACAATTTATCGCTGTTTCATTTAACGCTGACATTTCCTGGAACGTATATATTGCGTAACGACTATTAAGGCTGCGTATAACCCCCAGAGGTTACCAGTTTCTTATACAAAACTAACAATCTGAAATAAAATTAGTATCAATCTATACATCATATTTTGCACCGAATTTTTATCTACCTAATAAGATATTTTTAATTGTAGAAACATTTATTGTAAAAATATTATCGCTCAATAACTTAAAAATAGACATCAGCGATAATGTTCTGTAATTTTTTAAATCTATTTGCGGGTTTCGAATAATTTTTATATTTACATAGTTTTGTGTAGATATGTTCAAATAATACTTCATCATATTTTTGACTTGATTACTTATAGTTTAGAACCTTCGTCGAAAAATATTATACGTGATTATAATGGTATGCCACTTGGTAAACGTATTCTTCACAAATATTAAATCATTTTTACTCCTTACACCTGTTTTGAGAACCACGGCAGATTCAAGATGGCGGCAAAAATAGATTACCAAGTACAACAACTATAAGTAGTTTTCACAATAGAGCGAAATAGCTTAAAACATATATGTAGAAGGAAGCTTTAGCTACAATTTGCCGCATCGTACGCAAATATTCGTCAATTGGTTTACAAGATGGCGTCTATAACGCAATTTGCTTAATTACAATTACATAACAGTTTTTTCTACAATTAAAAACATCCTATTAGATACATAAAAATTCGCTGCAAATTTTGATATATAGATGGTTATTAATTTTATTTCCGATTATTAGTTTTGTATAAAAAAGTATTGAGATCTATAGGGTTGTGCGCCGCCTTAAGCCCGCGGCCAGCCAAACTTATTGATCTAGAGGGCTTGTTCTAAAAATCTTAAAAAATTGTATTATTTTCGGTTGCTTACTTTTCGAATGAGATGTTTCTTTGTGCGATAATTAAATAAATTTTATTCGTTAGCTGTTTCGAGTTTTTTCCAACACATTTCAGAATAAAAGTCTTTCTGTTCTCAATCGTACAGAAATTCCACATAATCTTCAAAAATATGAGTGTAGTTCAACAGTACTGTTAGTATAACAAACGTTGTAGCTGTAACCAGAAGCAGTGCAGTGCAACTGCATACCGGTTGTCGTAAGTAAGACTCGAAAGCCTGTAACATGACATCCCTTGATCAACACATATTTTATATTAGATATTTTGTTTATCTTTCACTTCTGCTCTATCTTTACTGCATCTAGAACATACATTTGCACCCCAAGATGTGCATGCTTCATAGATAGCGGGCAATTTTACACGAACGACGCGCTATGCATTCACATCCAACAACCACCCTGCCTGTTAAAATCAACATCAATGTTCAAAGATGCATACTCGTTGCTACTCGTCACGCCTTCCATTTCACAAATTTCACAAAGAATATAAATATAAAGGCTGCTGTTTCTCCCACTTGGTACACATCATTGGTTTTTTCTTACTTTTAACTAAACTTAAGACTATAATTTGAACACGATATTTGATGTAAAGTGTCTATTTCACGAATCTCAGGATTTCGTACGTATCTATAGCTCATAGAGTCGGAGTTGGGAGTCGAGGAGTCGATGCTTTTTGGAGGATTCGGAAAAACTAGCGACCAACATATATAAGGGTGGTATTGTGATCATACCGATTTTGACAGTTTGATATTTCGACGGATCTATACGAATTGAGGTCCCAACATAACGTTTTGACTATTTTCAGCATGATGTCTGTAGGTCTGTCTGTCAGTCTGTGCACACGTGCAGAGCAAATTTAAAAGGATTTTTATGAACGGCTAAAATGATTTTTATGAAACTTCATATTTAAGCTTTTGACATCAATAGCACGAGTTAATCAACTTTTGGTAAAAATCGGTTGACTAGAAATGGGAGTTTACTCGTGTCGATTTTAAGATTTTTGCGAATATTTCACAACAGAAATTATATTTCGAAAAAATTTATTTTACAAAAGTTGATATAAAAGCAATAACTAACAACTTTTTTTGAGACATTTTTTGATAAAACGAAAAATTTGAAAAATTTTTCGTATTATTTTTTTCGAAGTATTTTTTTTTTTTTTCGTACTTATATGTAACTTTTCCATGGTCATGATAACTAATATCTGTGTTAGAAAATATTGAGCCAAGTTATTTCTACTCTGCTGGTAGAATGTATTTTATACAAGTACTTTGTGATGGCGGTCGGTCCTGTGGTGGCCACAGCTGATTTTTATCAAGATGACAACAAACCGGAAAAAAACAAAATAACAATATTATTAGAATTTTTTAAAGAACGGAAACGGGAACAGCAACTTTTTTTTGTTTTGTTCAAGATTAAAAACGAAATTGGAAATATTCAACGCTGGTTTTCCATGTTCTCCAGGTTATAATTTGATTAATACTGTTTGTATTAAAAAATTAATACGATGAGGCATTAAAGATTTTTTTGTTTTTACACATATCAATTTTTATCTTTTTGTGTATGCTGTTTGTTATGTTTAAGCGGCACTAAATAGAATTTTTATTTTCTCGTCTACTAGAGGTGCTGCAATCAGAAGTATAATTGAGACTTTCTTTTGGGAAAGAAAATTATTAAGATGTACGTTTACAAATAAAAACATGTAAAATATAGAAATCTTACATTTTGTGAGTTAATATATGTAGTAGTCAAGTATATAGAAGAAAATTAACGTTTTATATGCTGTATAGAACATGCGATATTATTTATTCTTATTTTTGCATTTGTAATATCCATCTTCTGTTTTGAAATTCTTTAAAAATTAATGTAATATTAAAAGAATTTAAACTGACTACTTTTCGCATGCACACAACACTATAAAAAATAATGGAATATTAAGTAACGCTAAAATAACCATTTGTGATTGGCTAGACCCAACACATTTTTCCACAGGAGATAGTTTCAATGTGTCAAAAAAAATCCTCTTAATTAAAAAACAGACTACAATAAGTGAAGGAAACAACTTTTCTCCACGACCACTATAGATTTAACAATTCTAAAACCAATTTTGACTACAGAAAGTTAATATTCTAACACAAGAGTTGGAATGATATTCTAAAGCACTTATCTTCTTATGCATTTTGCGTGTATTTCATTCCATCACTTGTTATGGAATAACTATTCCATGCTTGTTGGCTTTTGTTTTTGTAGGGTTACATTAAGATATATGCAACGTATACATTAAATAAATGCAACATAACTTCCTAACCTAAAATAGTGGCCGATGTGCGGCAAATTAAATTAAAATTAAACAAATAATAAATAAAAAAAATAGTTTAATTAATTGATTAATTTGTTATGTAATATAAATTATTAAGATAAAATGTTTGTTAAAATAATTATTTGTTAATTTATTTTATATATTATACTTTTTGGTGGTCATGGAGAAAGTAGGGTCTGCGGCTCGCGCTCGGAATGTTCCACTCGTATCGAATTTTCTCATTCCAACCTTGTTACAGAATATACTATTTTTTTATAGTCCAGTCAGTTCAAATGCTCACGAGTGAACCGGAGTCCTTCAACCCGATGATTTACGAGAAAATCTGGACAAGTTATAGGTCTTCTGGATACAATCCATTCTTTCCTCTTCTCAACTTTTCTTTGAAACTTCTTAGTGAAATTGCCAAATTTCGATCTTCTGCGAGACCAGTTGCGAGAAAAGTTGAGGACTAGGCATGATCGCGCAAAACAATAAGGGTAAGAAATCGGTCGTCTCGACCGCTTGTGGCTCGTGGGCGCTTTGAACCAGGTAACTTGGTGTAGGGACCAGATCGCTGATGACGATTTATAGTGTAATTAATACTATTTTTAGCTTCATTCAAAACACCAGTGATATTCCAATACTGCAGTCATCTTCATGTAAGAACGCATCTCGTACAACGACTGCGGGTCACATTTTAATTTTATTACATAAAAAACACTTTTTTACATTTTTAAAAATTGCTAAAACGGGTAACTAATGCCCAAAATTTTATTTTAACAATGTAATTTGTGTTGAAACTTACGTATTTAATATACGATATTATATAGTTTTCGTTCAAACGAGCATTATTTATTGTTACAGCTTGTTTAGTTAGCAACAAAAAAATATTTGTTTATGCAGGCTTATTTTGTAAACATGGTGGGAACCAGGGAGGAAAAGAAAACGGGGAAGACCTAAGCTAACATGTGTGCAAGAAGTAGAAGAAGATTTGAAAAGGGCCGGAATTACAAGATAGAGAAATAAAGTTAGAAACAGGCAACTATGGAGAGAGATTGTAACTGTGAGTCTGTCAGCTACTCCTCTTAATTAAAAATCAGACTACAATAAGTGAAGGAGACAAGTTTTATTTTAAAGTGAGATTTTTTTTTATATCTGGGCCAAGGATCTGTGTGATCATTCCAAATTTCAACTCTCTACTTCTACCCTTTTGGCCAACATTTCTACCGTACTGGCAGAAAGACACATGAGAGACAATATATCATATATAGGCTGACTAGATTTTTTTTTACAGAAAAAGAGTATACTAAAAAAAAAAGGTCCTCACTCCTAAGATAGAAATGATGAAGGTCCTCACTCCAAAAATACAAGTGATGAGCAAAAAAAAGAGGTGTTCACTCAAAACTACAAGTGATGAGCAAAACAAAAGATCCTCACTCCTAAAATAGAAATGATAAGCAAAAAAAAGGTCATCTCTCCAAAAATACAAGTGATGAACAAAAAAAAGAGGTCCTCACTCGAAAATACAAGTGATGAGCAAAAAAAATGTCTTCACTCCCAAAATTCATTCTCTGTTTCTCATTCTCTACAGAAAACAAGTCACAAGCAAAAAAGAGTATATTCGAGTTTTTTTTATAAAAAGTAAGAGTATAGACTCTATACTATAGAGGATATTACTTAAAAAAGAGTATAATACTCTAAAAAATTGATGTGAAGTGTGAATTTTCACACATTTCTGGGTTTTGCACGTATTTAGTAACTGAACGATGATTATTTGGGATGCCAAAACAAATTTTATGTCAAAATATTTTTTTATGAATTCTAATTCGAATGTTGCACCTATGGCTTCCATTGGTTGCTTACATCATAAGTCCCGCCCTTTGATTTCGTCAAACATAGAATTAAATTATAATTTCAACACTTTCCACTGGTTATTCAATTTACGCTTTTAAAAATTAAATGCAACATTTACCAAATATAACTAGAATTTTAACAAAATAATTTAAACAAAATAAAAATGAAAAAAAAAAAAAAAACAAAAAATAAAATCCACCGGATTCGAACCCTAGTTTGCAAGTTAAGTTATATTATTAAGCGTACGACAAATCCAACCACGCCACGAGAGCTAGTGTTCTGGTATGTTACACAACGTATTAAATAGTTAACATATTTTAGTTAAAAACACAAAAAATGCGTTATTTTCCGAAAACATAATCTGATCAAAAATTCCTGTTGTACTATTCCGGTTCACACTAATGTACATTACTTAGAATTTTTTCAGATTTTTAGTTTAAACCATCTGGGCTACAGGATGTGGGACAAAAAATTTTTTGCATAATTTTGGCAAAAATCGCATCAAAATAATTTATTTTGCAAAAATAAAATTTTTATCGTCAATCCACGTACTAAGGGCTTTCATTTGATACCCTACTCAGAATTTAAAAAAAAATATTTTTGTTTTCGATGAGCACATTTTTGTTTATATTTTTAGGGGGATATGTTTTTTAGATGTATTAGTATTTTTCATATGTGCGGGTCAAAGAGCTGTATAAGCATGCCAAATTTCAACTCTCTAGGTTTAGCCGTTTGGCTACAATTTTTACCGAACAGACAGACAGACGACAAAATGACGGTATAAGGGTTTTTTGGTCATACCTACAAAACCCTAAAAAGAGTACTCTTACATTAAAAATATATTTGGTGTCAATTTTAATAGGCCGCCATGCCTGTAATAATATATGAAGCAAAGATCTGTGCGTGATTATGAATGAAAATCACAAAATGCAATATTTGCAATAATCACTGTTTGTTATACACAAATATTTGCTGTTATATCTAACAACACAGTGCCGAAAACGTCAGCGAGGTTTATTATATAAGTACATCAGAACAAGTATTTACGTTTCAGAATAATGTGTCAATACGTAATAAAACATATTAAAAAAGACGTAGACGGAAACAATATCGTTATCATACACCAATTTTTTAGATAGTATGAACACTAATTTAACGTGTGATAAATACATGTAATATTAACAACACTAAATATCTACCGAAGAGTCTTAAAATAAAGATTAATTAAAAAAAAAAAAATACTTGTACATGTAAAAGTAAAGGTATCTATCTAGGATAACACATGCTATTAAATTGACTAAAATATATGCAATGACCATAGATTACGCAGGCCTGTAGACTTTTACAGGGCTATTCAGAGACAAAAAATAAACAGTGTTTAAATTAAACACTGTCTAAATTCAGTGTTTAATTTTTTTTTTTCTTATTTAAAGACAATTTTTAAACACTGTTTAATTTTTAAACACTGTTTTTCTTAGTTACAGTGGTTAAGTTGATTTTGTCTATTCAGAGACAACATTTCATTCTAGTTACATTACAATTTAATCAACATTTTTTAAACAACGTATGTGGGTAATTCAAATTTGTGTATTAAGATTATTATCTACGTGAGATTTCTAAATGAGTGATTCAGTGGAAGAATATTTAGAGGATATTGAAGAAGTGAAGGATATAAATGAGTTTGTGTGTACAAATTTTGTCAGAATTTAAATGGACAGGAAAAATCCCTATGATAATTATAGTGATAAATTTTTTCGTGAGAAATATCGTTTTCTAAACAGGCAGTTAGTTTCAACAAGGAGGTATAAAATCTCCTGGTTGAAAATGAAATTAATCATGTGACATATAAGGGACGCCATATAGATTCAAAATTACAATTATTATCCGAATTAAGATACTTCGGTAGGGGACATTCAGGACGTTTCAGTTGCGTTAGCTGAAAAAAAAGATGCTTTTATAAAATTGCATCAAGAAAAATAAATGAGAAATTTTTATAATATGACAGGGTGTCCATCTATTATTGGAGCAATAAATGGCACCCATATTAAAATTATGAAACCACCGGGATTTATACTAGGTATAAATTCAATTTAATTTAAAAAAATTTAATATCGGTCTAGCCGTTCTCGAGAAAATAATTTTTAAATTACCTATACCAGTGTTTCTCAACCTTTTCTGGCATGGGACCCCCCAAAATAACTTAAATATTGTCTGCGCCCCCCCCCCCCCCTATATATATATATATATATATATATTGTCGGGACAAGAACGGGAGCTAGGGCAAAGGAAAAAATTTAACCACAAAAAATTGTTTTATTATTAAGTCTTACAAAAGAAATATGCAGATGGTCTGCTGCAGCAGAAAGTTAATTATTTTATTTATTGTACCAGTACAACAAATATTTTTAAGAGCAGGTTCCAACTTATAAATTGTTGTTGCTATACCAATATAATTCAATATTCATTTAGTCAATAATCGGGATTTATGAAAATGATTTAAAAAATAGTTTTGTTTCTTTAGTTATAGCCGATAGTGTATGCATGTATGTGTTTCTATATTGTCCATAGAAGCACATTCTACATAACAATGACTTACATTATAAAATTAACCTTTCCAGTCGCTCCAATTTTGGTCTGCATGGAGTCCAAACATTAAAGTCCACACTATAACACACTATTTCAAGTATTTTCTGCACTTTTATCACTTAAAAATAATTAAAAACGTCAGAAAAAAATGAAGACGCCACTTGCAAAAATCACGTATCACTACATATCAAGATGGCTAATCCTGATAAAGCTCATTAAGGAATATAGTCATTAACAATTAATAAATAAGGAACAGAATTGCTTAAAATAATTCTTTATGAGAATAAACACATATTAATATTTTATCAATAGTATACAGGTGGTTGAAATTGAACTACCGGGCCCAATACACTATTTTTTATTATTGAAGATGAAGTATAACGTTAAATTTGGGAGTTACTTGGTACTACATGATCTAAAATAGTTTATAATTTGTTACTTTGTATCTTTATATAAATAGTTATACATTTTGATTGAGGATTTATTAAAATTTCAGAGCTATAGCGTTGGAGACACGGCCTATATGGTAAAATGGGAGGACAGAGGTGATAATAGGATGACTTTTGGGCTATCAATGATAATTCTGAGATCTCAAAAAGGGATGAAAATTACTATTGGAAGTAAAATGGAGTTATCTCTCGAGAATTTTATACAGGTTAATTTTTTTATTTACGGGTTCATTTGGAGGGCATTTTAAACACTTTCGCATCCTTACTCTTTAGCTAACAGTAGCTCGGAGCATAACAAAAAATATTGCAAATTCAAGTCATACCTCCTTGAAAGTACTTGAAGTACCTCCAACGCGAACCGATTTAATTAGTTTAAATTGGTTGTCAAAATAAGTATAATTTATTTTATTTAAGTTTAAAAGGTATATTGTAATGAATATAAATGTCATATATTTATGAATATATCTTGCAAAATTGAGCGTTTTTCTATTATAATTTCATGCTTCGATTTTATATGACTTCGCGGCCCCCTGACGAAGCTTTCCCCCCCCCCCCCACAGGGAGCCGCGGTCTCCCGGTTGAGAAACGCTAACCTATACAATACCTCTTAAAAACCTACATACACCTAAATAGGTAAGATAGGTGCAACAAATATTCTTTTTCAAAATCGGTCCAGCCATTGTCATATAATATTGGACGTATATCATGTATTTATTCAGAAATCACTCTTAGGGCAGTATAATGTGTAAGAAAGAGAATAACAGCGACTTTAGAATGTCGTAGAAAAAGAAAGTACATAAGAGCTATGTCGTTGATGGATCGTAAGGTTATAAATATGATATTCTATCTCTTTCTAGCACATAAAAATTAGAAAGAGACCAAAGTTAAGTTCAATTATTTTATTACCAACTTGCACAATTTTCAGCTGTCTTTATTTAAACAGTGCTTAGTTTAGATATTGTTTAAAAAAATAGTTACTATGTTTCTGAATACATAAATAAATTAAACACTGTCTAACTTTTAAACAGTGTTTAATTTAGACAGTGTTTAAAATGTTGTCTCTGAATAGCCCTGTTAGTGTCTGTTTTTTTAACATTATCTGACTTACTGCCCATTGATTGCCAACTAAGCATTTTTTTGCTTTCATAAAGTACACATTTTTTAGCAATATTCTCCAAAGAGCTATAGCTATATAGTCCATTAGATATTAGCATTATTCCAAAATCATAGTTCGTCAAATTATCTCCCTGAAAATGATTCTTAATTTGATTTCTATTGTTTTGAACGACTGCTTTTGGGGGTACTGAAAACCAAAACTGAATAAAATACTGTATTTCTAATACTGATCGTATTACAAAGAATGTATAAATATAAATAAAAAACAAACATGTTATTATTTAATATTTAAGGAAAGCATAAATCAGTAACCGCATTCAAAAAGTTCGCAAAAAGATATTAGCCTGTATATATAAGAACATCGTACGTTGAAATTCTAATGCAAAAATAAAAATAAAGAAAAACGTCGTTGAAGATTTAAGATTGAATTCTGTGGCGAAGTAAATAAATAGTCTTACGTTTAAGTTTGCACCGAAACAACATTTCATTTTAATGCACCAGTTAAATCACACAGTTTTGTTTGCATCTCGCGAGAAAAGCTTTACAGGATTAAACCCTGAAGATTTTTCTCTAAGAGCTGCTCCTTACTTCCGCAGTTACAATAGTTGGTAGTCAGGAGCGGCGTCATAAGGGGACAAGAATGACCCTACCGGTACATTTGAACATTGTACCGTGTGTCCCTCTGAATAGTGGAACACAGGTGAATAACATTGTAAATAAGTCTTTTGGCGTTTATTCACCGTTTTTTTAGAAAACAATAGTTATTATCAAGTGAAAGAGCATCATTTTCTGAATCCTTTAAGATGTTTTAGTAGCGTAAATTAATTATTATGGAAGACTGGTGTACCTTGGGACAGTTGTTACATCGGGACATTTGTAATTAATAGCCCCCTTTGATTATAGAAATTCAAACAACTTATGTATACCAAAGAGCAGTAAATATAATATGCGATTCAGTTTAAATAAAGGTAATATTTATACCAATAATATAAAAATTACAGTTCTAACTAAATTTTACTAGCAGTATTGAGTAGCCTAAATTCAAAGGCGAATAATTATGGGATTATATATCAGGTCGTCAAGGATGAAATTTGAAGTTAAAAACATTGCCAACTTTAACAGCTTATTATTTGACATTGGCTTAATATTTTACCGTTGTTTTTTTTTTTTTTTTGTTGGAAAGTTACAAATCTCGCCTGTTTAAAGAAATCATTGTATGCTGTAAAAAATATCAAAACCTTTTTTTTTAAGTTAATTTTGTTGAAAATGGAACGGTTGGAAATTCGCACTAATATGAAGTATGATTCTTACGTGGAACTACGGCATCGCAGACCGCGCAAAACATTAATAGTGTATTTGGCTCTAGTAGTACGCAGCAGACAATATCAAATTGGTTCGACAAATTTCATACAGGTAACTTAAAAACAAAAATGTGGCTCATCGATCACAGCAGAAATATACTGCAACCAACTGGACGAAATGATGCAAAAACAACCTAGATTGGTCAACAGATCGACTCCTATCTTATTGCATGATAACACTAGACCACACACTGCACAATTGACTGTGGCAAAACTACAGGAATTGGAGTTGGAACTTCTTCATCATCCTCCATACTCACCAGACCTAGCCCCCACTGACCACCACTTCTTCCGCAATTTGGACAACTTTTTAATAGGAAAACAGTTTAATTCCGAAAATGATGTAAAACTAGTCTTCCAGGAATTCATGGACTCTCGTCCGCCAGGGTTTTAGACCACCTACCTGAACAACCTGCCGCTTAAATGGCAAAAGTGTATAGACAATATGGAGTTTTAACTTGCTTTAGTTTAATTCACTGTATTGATATCTGACCGAAGTCAACTACTTATTTCTGGCTGAGTTGAGGTTCTAGCCATACCTACGCCCGAGAAGCTACGGACCACCCTACGGACAATATGGGTGCATACCCATGATAAATAAAATAATTCCTTATATTTGTAAGTTATCAACCAACTTTGCCTTTTTTTCTACAAATTTTATCCTTCACGACCTAATCTACGGAACAATTTTTATTGTAAAAGATTATTTATTTTATTTTTAACAATTTATGCGATTTTTGTTAATGGCATATTAACAATAAAAAATTCATCTTATAAAAATTCGACTTCATGGTCCCCATAAGGCCTTTCATCTCTTTATTTCTGCAGATTTTCTACTTTCCATCTTCTTGTATTGGACTATATATTCGGCGAAATACTTTCCTTTCAAAGGTACTGAGCTATTCTTGTTCCTATCAAAATAATCAACTCACTGCCGTACGTTGGTGTTGGTTTAATTTGGGTTAATGGCTTTATGCAACTTTATCTTTATATTCTTAAACAAAATATGATATTTGAAGCTAACGTGAAAAATCATCTCTTCAATTTTCCATTTAATTTATTAGCACCATCACGGCCGAACCTTGGTTTTCTTTAGATTACGTCGCTATTTTGCTGTTCTGAACTACCGTCCATCAATTTCAAGGACTCAAATGTTTTGCTTCATTCCGCCTTAACCAACTTAACTTCGGTCGTCTTACATTACGCTTCCCACCGGTCGAGCTTCCAAGAATGCGTAGTGTAGACCCGATCTTGTCCAACCTTTAAATATATTCAAACCAATGGAGAAGGTTAATATTTATATATAATAAGGTCATTAAAGGATTTTTGCGCTTCGAAATTGTACCGTCTCTTCCATAAATGGTTTTCTTGGATGGGTCCAAATAAAGGGTGCTCCAATTTGGATTCTAGGATTTGTTTTTTGAATAAAACACAACATATTGGAAAAATCCGACTTTTATTGTTATTAGCGTAAAGTACAGACTTGGCCATTATTTATGAAGTATGATGTCGGCCAAATGCCCTCCACGAATCCGATGACATGATACCATTCTTTTAGCGAAGTTTTCCGTAATCGTTTCCAATAAATGCGGTTCGATTTCAGCAATTGCACGTCTGATGTTCTTTTTTAGTTCTGTAATCGTAGCAGGTTTGTTGAAATAGACCCTTTCCTTCAAATATCCCCAGAGAAAAAAGTCTAATGGGGTTAGATCGCAAGACCTCGCTGGCCAATTGATGTCGCACCTCTGAGAGACAACATGACCAGGAAATTTGGTTTGAAGTAAAGTGAGTGTTTCACATGCTGTGTGACATGTGGCTCCATCCTGTTGAAACCACATGTCATTTAAGTTCAAGTCGTTGGTTTCATTGAAAATAAAAGTTAAAAGCATCTCCCAACAGCGTACACCATTGACAGTAGCAGCGTTACCAGCTTCGTCTTCAGAAAAGTACGAGCCAATGATTCCCCCAGCCCATAATGCACACCAAACAGTGCATTTTTGTGGATGCATTGGTTTTTCTTGAATAGCATGTGAATTTTAACTACCCCAGATGGGACAATTTTGGCGATTAACAAACTCATTCAAAAGAAAATGAGCTTCATCGCTCCATATGATTTTGATGCAAAAATAAGCATCAACTTCTGTGTTTTCTAAAACCCAGTTCACAAATGTACGGCTTTTCTGGTGATCCGCTGCATTCAGTTCTTGCGTCAGTTGAATTTTATACGCCTTTAAATGCAGGTCTTTTCTTAAATTCGTTGAGTAGTGCCATGAAAGATTCAATTGCTGTGAACGGTGACGGTGACGTGCTTGGTTCTTCTTGCACACTATCACTTATACGAGCAATATTTTCACATGAACGACATCTGCGTTGATAGCGAACTCTTGGTGTATCAATAAGCATACCACTTGTTTCAAATTTTTGCAGTAGTTCACGAATTGCACGCTCACTTGTAACATTATTCCGTCCAAAATGTGGTCGAAGTTTTCTTCGCGTAATCGTAACTGATCACCTGTTTTCATAATAAACTTGCACGATATTTATGCGTTACTGCACAGTATACGGCATCATGATGAATTTGCAATGTGTGCAAGATACTAACTGTAAAAATGCAAACTTCCAACATTCACTGAACGAAAATGGCGCGCAATTCAAATTCCGGAGTCCAATTTGGATCACCCTTTATTTTATTAATATTTTGCACTCAAATGTACCAAAGATGTTGACAGTGTTCATGTCTCACAGCATACGTTGATAAAGGTCGTATTAGTCTTATAAACAGTGTACTCTAATTTGCAGGACAGCTTACTAGATCGGAATTGTGTTAATTTTTAACCTGGCGACAGAATTTAGAGTCTCAACGAACCGCCACTGATACTATCCAAGTTTTTCATCATATAAAAGAGCTAATTTAGAACTATTATCTAAGTTAAGCAGATAAAGATATGAAAGTTTAAAGTGATACAAGTATTCTTGAGAGATGAGTACAGGCTTCAAAGTGCAAATTCTTTGCGAAGGCCACTCACAGGAAAACTGTCAAATACTAGCGGATTCTAACAAAAGCAACTTTCATAAAAGCTCCTCGCTGTTCATCAGCTCAAACGCTCAGTTGCACCCCGCTTACCGCACACCCTGCCACGACAACTTCAAGTGTAGTTTTTTTGACCGAAATGTTACGACCGAAATCTGACATCTATTTACATCGTACTTTTTATTTTCTTTTTTTACTTCATTCATGCTCAACTTTTTATTTTTTGTCGAGTACATTTATTTCTTAAATGCGAACATACATATAACGTGCTTAAAATAATTACATTTTTAAATTAGAATAAGTTATTTAACGAAACGTAGTTTAACTATTTGTCATTTTTAGAGTTTTGTAGCTACAACAAAAAAAACAAAAAAATCATACATGTGTCTGTCTGTACGGTAGAAATTGTGGCCGAATGGCTTGACCTAAAAAGTTGAAATTTGGAATGCTTATACAACTCTGACTCGCACATAGGGTTTTAAAAAAAATACCTCGCAAAAAAAATTAAACAAATAAGTATACAAAGGAAAAATATATTTTTGAATTTTGAGTCGTTTATCAAATGAAACCTCGTGGTTAAAGCAACACATTTTTGTTTTTGAAATCTTTTTTTTTTACTATATTTTGGCAAAAAATGTGTCAAAAAATATTTGTCCCTACTCTCTTTCTCAGAGGGTTTGATTTAAAAATTAAAAAAAAAAAACGAAAAATGTACATTGATTGAGCCGATGAACCGTAATAGTTCAGCAGGAATTTTTGATCAGATTAGTTATTCGAAAAATTTAGAATTTTTTGGAGTTGAAAAAAAATAATTAACTCATAAGTCTTAAGTTGAGGAATGAAAAGTAGTTTTTTTAAATTTATTTATTCTAACACGAATGCCAAAAATGTGTTAAAAACTCTTGACCCACACCTTATAACCCAGGGGGTTTAATCTAAAATTCTGAGCAATGCACATTAATGTGAACCAGAATAATACAATAGCAATTTTTGATCAGATTATATTTTCGGAAAATATCACCTTTTTTGTGTTTTAGACACAAATTATTACTGTTTTTTTAATTCATGACTAAATTATGGCTAACAATGTTATGTGTTTCTTTGTATTTGTGGCTAAGGTTGTGTACGTCTTTTTTTGAAGTTTAAAATATAATTTCAAAAATACTAGCTGAGAATGCTAGTTACACGAAGTTTAAAATAAAATAAAAAAGTAGCAGCTGAGAATACTAGTTACACTACGCTATGTAAATTGCGAAGCGTTCATGTGTGAAAGCTCCACCTATTATTATACGTCACAATTCGACCTATTGTTTGAATTATTTAAGTTTTTAGTTGTTAAGATATCAAAAACGTATAAATCATTTACAGTAATTAAATAATACATTGTTAATTGACAAATACGTTTCTGAAGTTGAAAAAAATAAAGCCATTTATCAATATATTTCTTATTAATTTAAGAAAAAATCGATGGGATTTTTTAATTTAAATTTTATTCCGACAAAATTCTCGCAAATTATTTAAAGTTACTTTAAAAAATAAATAAATAAAAGTTCTTAGTACTCAAAATGACAAACAAAAGTGTTTTTTTTTTTTTTTTTGAAGGTGGTTATAAAAAAATATATATTGTCCTAGACATCCAATATTCTATTGGCTTTCTACACTTTTTAAATACCTCCAAAATCTTGAAATGTGTAAAAATTCACACTTCACATCATTCTTTTTTACGGTGATAATGCCTGTACACTCAGAGCGCATGTGCAAAAAATTAAATGTAAGCATTTAAAATTAGGACATAAAAATGCTTAGAATCCCAATTAGGACACCAATAATTAAAAATATCGAGTTGTTGCGGAAAATGGGGTACTTAATAAAATAAAAAAAGGCATAGCTTTAATATTTAGCCATGTCATGATATAAAATAAATACTAACTAGTAAATATAATTATGCAAGTCTCAAGGAAAAAGAGGACCTCGCAGACAAAGAACATCATAGCCAGAGAAGCAATCATAGGCTGGTCCTTCTTGGTTACAAAGAATAGCAAAATTTTTAGAAATATGTTTGACAATAATTGCTTTAAAATGAAAAATTATTAACAATTACCTTACGTCCTTTATTATAAAGTTCATAACATAAAAATTTAGTTTATATTTTCTTACGCACAAAAATAAAGAATTTTTTGCAGGGCTGAGAACGAAAATAATGCCGCTCGTTTTCATTCGGAACGAACACGCATCCAGACGTATGAGAAGTCTAGAGGCTCTATACCAGATTTCCCAACCTTTTTTATACCATGCCCCACCTAAGTCTTTCTAAAATTTTGATGCCCCTCAAAAATTGAACTATTCCCTTACTGGTTTTTAAACTATAGACGAGCTCATATTCAAATCCGTCCCCCCCCTTGAACAATCAAACACCGCTCTACAGACAAAGAACGTCCCTCAAATTTTCGTAGGCCCTAAGCCAGTAGTTCTCACCTCGTGTTCCGTGGAACATCGTCGTTCCGCGAATCCGCTTTCACCGTTCCGTGAAAAAATCCACATTTTATCTTTACATTTGTATTTAAGTATACAAATCATCAAAAATCTAAACTATTTTTTTATAATAAGATTATTTAATAAGTAAAACGTTACACAGATATACAAACATACAAAGATATAAGTATTTTTAGTTCAAATCGTGTAGTAATTTCAAAAAAATAAATAAATAAATAAATAACAATATGCAGACAAAACAGCTAAGCAGCTTATGAACAACTGTATAATAAATATGATTCAAGTTAATTTGAATATTCTGATGTCAGTGTTCCGCGTAAAAACAAATCATGTGAATGGTGTTCCGCACTTTTAAATCAGTTGAGAACCACTTCCCTAGACACTATGCCTAATGTATAAGGCAGCCCTGCCTTCTTACACTAGATACCTACGAAAGTTTGAAACGTGAAATCACACTCCACAGCAATTTTTTGTGTTGTTATATTTGTAAAACTGTAGTTATTCATCCAACAGAATCTTATGATGCCTTTGTACTTTTGCAGATATATACTTCAACAAGATCATACGAATCTGAGTAAAATATGAACATATTGAAACGTCAATTCTTCTGCAAAGCATAAGCAACAAATCTTGACCATTTCGTAACATCCGATATTCTTTATCCCAATATTGAAATCCTAATCCAAGAATAATATAGAAGCAATCCAGTAAATCCGTGCATGTAAATCTGTTGTTGGTTGTCGAAAGACAACAGTCGCACTCGACTCGATATGCAGTGAGTATGTAGTAACTGTAGCGGTCCATGTGCTAAGCCTTGTAATACTCCGACACATAGTTACTCGTCGCCAGCACGTCTGTACAGCACTTTACATCGATCCAAGTCTTTGGCTTCTCGTACTCAGCCATACAGTACCACTACCACTACAGCTTGTCTTATGTTTTTACAGCTTTTTTCAAAACCTTAGATTTTTAACAGAAAATAAATGGCCACTCATGTACTTTTCTTCTTGAGGTAGGGTAACTCGTGTGATACATGGTTCCATTGCTCTCTCTTCACCGATGTTCCAGATGGAATACATTGTATTGTTAGTCTTGTTTTGAATTATTTATTGACTCTCTTATAATGCCATTTTAAAATCGCTTATGTCCGACTGCATAAAACTGCGTTTCCCAAACATTTCCTATAGCCTGTTTCTTTTCGGAACACTGGTGTGCCGCGGAACATAGTTTGGGAAACAGTAGCATAAAACATTTCTATATCTAGTTTTATTTACAACTGCTATTTGTAACTAAATCAAGATTTAACGTATTTCACAAGAATAAATAAATGGACTGTTTTAGTGGCGTAGTTATGCAACGAACATAGCGTATGCAGTCAGGGCCGGATTAATCTATTTTGTGGCCCTAGACATTTTTTCCATGCCGGGCCCCACCAAGAAATAGACCAAAAAAAAATACTCTCAAAAAATCAGAAAACAAATGAAATTTTAAAAAAAATAATAATAATAATAATGTTCCTGGGTAGTTAAAAAACTAATGCATATGTTAATTTTTATTAATAAAAGAATTTTCAATACAAAACAAAATAAATAAATTTTAGTTTTTATTCCAATAGAATCAGTAGGGAAAATTATCAATTATTTCATCATAATTGATATTGTCCAAAGCATTTAGTTCGATATATAGTACAGCTAAAGAAGTTAATTTTGATTGGCTCAATGAGTTTCCTAAATAACTTTTACACGTTTTAATAGTGAAAACGACCTTTCATCAGATGCATTTGATACAGGCAAAATTAAATATATGCGCAATAAGATTTCTATATTTGGAAGTGTGGAGACAATTTTTGTGGTTTTTATAAATTGTAGCATATTAGATAGCAACTTTAAATTTTGGCTTTTACAAATTAACATAAATTGCAACAGTTCCTCGTCCAATTCTTCAGTATCTTCATTGTACCATCTTTTTAGCAATGCGGTATGTTCAGTTCTAATTGATACGTCGTCATCTAAGTCTGTATGAAATATTTTAAAAATCTCGTCAATGTCTTTGTAACTTTTGCTACGTAGTTTTAGTTCAAAAGATATTTTGTCACAAATCACATAAAAACAATTTCGTTTAAAGGCTTCTTGACCCTGACTACAAGAACTTACGTCCTCCGCATCATGATGAACTTCATCAAAAAATCCTTTCCATTTTCGGGACCTTTTTTTTAAATCGGAATGCCTCCGCTTCCCATATTCTATTTCGGGAAATAAACTTCTTAAACTATTTACGTAATTAAATAAATTGTCAAAAATATTTGCCGCAAACGAGATTGGCATAGTAGGATCTTGTAATGATTTACTGCTTGCATTTATTCTGGAAAGAATTTCATCCCAAATAACTGTTAATAAAATGAATTCTAAATTATTAATTTTGTTTGCTATTTCTCGTTTTTTTTTTTTTTTCAATATAATCTTTTATTTATTTTGTGAAATAAAAGGAAACTTTTATTTTTTTATATGTTTCTTCAAAGTGGACGGTTGGACGGGGCCCCTCAAAAAACCGGGCCCTAGACATTTGTCTCATTTGTCTATGCCATGATCCGGCCTTGTATGCAGTTCTGTGTGGCCCCTAACGCATAGCGAATGTAATAACTCACTGTGATCTTAGCATAACTCTTATCAAAGTTATCTCGATAAGCTTCGCGCACTCGTTAATCAGAAAAATGCTGCTATTCTCCGTTACAAGTATACACAATGAGGACGAAAAGCTGTATATTCAACACTACATTCGGTATGTGTTCCAGCAATGCAAAAACGAAACGAACTCATGGGAATCAATATACTCTGTTAGCGAAAAATCATTATTATATGGCATTTAGCAGCTATTACAATATATCCCAAGCTATTTATCTAAGCTAGTCAACATTTTAAACGGGTTATTTTGTCGTTACTAAATAAAAGAAGTTAAAAGTTAAATACATAAATAATATTAAATAAACTAAATAATAAAAGTAATATTTTAAAATGCTATTAACTTACTAAGTTAAACATCTTGACAATATACTCTTAAAGCAATAATTTAATAAGTTAATGATAATAAAATATAAATTATCTTTGAGAAATAATACTCCTCCAAGGCTATAATGCGATATAAAATTTAAAGTATTATGAATTTATGAACTGTATTCTCATAACGTTAGGAACTACAATGATGGCGAAAAATACACAAATAAGATATATAAATATATTTCATTTTTAAAGGATAAGGTAAGAAGAATATAGAAGAGAAAATATATTTTCGAATCACGACAGATAGGATAAAATATTGTTAATAAATGGATTTTGTATGTATCCTAGATTTGGCATTGGGCGTGATCATATGAAACTTCAATTCTTATATCCTACATACAAGAAAAACAAAGTTACGAATGTAAATCGAGAAACAAATCGATTTTCTACAAGCAAAAATGAGGATTTTCGAGACGAAACTACATTTTAGCAAATTCTAGAAAAAAACTAGGTTGATATTTTTTTATCATTTTGTTGGTTAGAAAGTTCTGCTTAGAATATAAATATACATAGTTGAAAGATAAAAACAGCACTAAAAAAAATACCAATCTAAGCCCAAAATAATATCTTGATCAATACTTTATGTTTTCATAATCATTGTGAGACATATTACTGTATCACTGAGAAGTGAAAAAATTAAGTGTAAATTTCCAAACGTTTCAGAGTTCGTGGGTATCTAGTAAGTGACCATATTATTTATAGCCTGTTTCTTTGCTTTAAGCGGAACTAGATCTTGAATTCTAGTAACTGTTAACGTTTGATTGAAACTTCAAAAATGTGTCCCTTAAAAACGTATTTTTTGCTGATTGACGGGGTCAGGCTCATGAGTCTTTCCCCCCTGTGTGCGCCTGTATATGCATGAGTTTAATTTTCTCATATTTGAGATATTTTCCAATGCTGCGGACACAATTATTTTGAATAACTTGTAAGTTTTGTAGTTTTGAATTACTAGTTATATGCCAAGTGAATGTTAATATTGGTCTGATAAGCATTTTGTAAATTATTTATTCGTTTTTTTTTTAATTAATTTATTTTACATCGGCCTATTTCTGCAACAGAGAATTGAACCATTTTCACCAGTCCAAACTGCACGATTTAATACGCTCCGTTGGCTTTTTTTAATTAGTTAATATATGACATGATCTTTTACACATTTTGATGATTTTAAAGCAATATAAGATAATGATTTTAAAGAAATATAAGCCATTTTACAAATATTTTTGAGACGTTTACTAAAAGGAAGAGATTGTCTAGGGTTCGTCCTAAATATTCAACTGTAGCTTTATGATTTATTATGTTGTCATTCAACATATTCTTTACATATTTTAGATCTGGTATACGCTTAATTAGAATATTCCCATATTCAACGATAAGTTTAATTCGCCATTTATGAAAATGTGTGTGAATCTTACTTAAATTCTTATTTAGAGTACGTACTGTTGTATTTTGACGCCAAGACAATGTAAACAAACTGCATATAAGCTTAAATTTACGCTTTGTTCCATAACCAAATCATTAATATATAATTTAAATACTTTAGGCCCGAAAACTCTGCCCTGTGGTACTCCAGCACAAATGGTTTTAGACACTGAAAAAATATTGTTTACTGAAACTGTAGATTTCCAATTCGATATGTAGAATATAGTTTTAAAAAAATATAAAGAATGGAAAGATGTATTTTATTAATTTTAGTATTAATCCATTGCGCCAGACGGTGTCGAAGGCTTTTAAAAGTGCTAGACCTGTGTATTTGTTTAAGCAAAAGTTGGTTGTTGCATAATCAATTAATCTAGTTAGATGGTCTGTTATGCTGTGCGTATGTCTAAATCCGAAACCCGAAGAATGCCAATGCTTCGACTTGCGGATATTTTTGAGTTCCGGCATCAATCTGGAACGTAACTACCATATCTCCAAAATTAAGCAAATATAAAATAAATAAAAAAAAAATGCCTTAATAAAACAAAAAGTTTTGTTTACTTTTAGTCAGGGCTCGTACTTACGTATTATATTTGTAAAAGAATAACAAAACCATATTTTGCAAAAGGAGTAGTGTTTCATAATTCCGTAGGGAAATGCTAGACAAAAAGAAAAGTATTGAAACTAAAACGTATTAACATTTTTTCCAGTGTGAACGTTGCTGTCAGTTGTAATAAATAACTCGATTTGAGTTTAAAACTTTAAACTAATAACATAATCCTATGAGTGTGTAAGGAAAAACATTACATGTCAACAAGTAATTCTGTTAACGCGATATTTATACGTTACTTTAAGTTACAACGTTTAGATTTCATTACAGAATTTCTCAAACGGTAATGTCCGTATGTGTGACATGTCGACCATTTTAAATGAATTACATATATGTATGTATACGTGTTCATTTAAGATTGACTACTGAGATTTTATAAAAACTTTTTTAACACGCTTATTCCAGTTTAGAGTTTAATGCCAGTAGCAAACACTTTTTAATATATTTTCCTCACTGTGTTGTGTGTTTTGTTGTCAACTGGTACATTCGGGGATGAGGGTGCTGCATCTTCTTCGTATTGGAAGCCATAACAACTCAGTTCTAAATATGGTTCACTTCTTCAGATAGTCCCAACTCACAACTGGAATTTGGAGATATTTAATCTGATCAAAAATAGGTTGATGTATTTACTTTTTTTTTTTTATTTAGGATATATTTTGGGAGCGCTTCTATTGCTGTGGTTATTAGCACCCCGCTACATTTACGGTAATTTACATTGATTTACAAAGACGAATGCTGACATTAATTTACAATGAGGCATATTTACAATTTTATGATAAGACATTTATTATTTTTCATTTATTAAGATAATTTAGAAATAATAGAACATTTGGGATTTAAATTTTACGGAACAGATCTGCTTCTTTGAGGTAGTCTATTAAAATGTTGTCTATTTTTGGGCTTAGCGCTTCTTTCAGGTTGTCTGGTATTTTGTGCTTCCGTCTGAGTTCTTCATATAGTTGGCACTCCAGGATAATATGTTCCACGGTTACAGTTTTATTGCAGTTGTCACAGTTTTTCACCTCTTTTCTTTTCATTAGATGTTGGTGTGTAATGAATGTCTGGCCAATACTAAGTCTTGTAAGAGCTCTCTGTTCTTTTCTGTTACCTACTGGAACCCAGAGTTTGGTTTCTTTTATATGGCAAAGTTTGTTGTTCGTTAGACTGTGCCATTGTCGTTTCCAGTCTTCTGTTATGTTTTGCCATAAGTTGGATTTGATGTCGCTGGTAGGTACGAATATCGGTGTTATTGGAAGGTTTGCTGCCTTTTTTGCTGCTACGTCTGTCTGTTCATTCCCTCTTATCCCCACATGTGAGGGAACCCACACCAAAGTAACCTTTTACCCCTGGAGGGCCACGTTATGGAAGTTTTCCTGTATATTTCTGGATCAGTATGTCTATATATATATATATATATATATATATATATATATATATATATATATATATATATTGGACTCACGCAGTGTACTCGACGCAGTTAAAGTACTGTATTCAACGGACATACTGATCCAGAAACATAATTTCTGTCTTCCTTGTTGCTCATGTATTCGGTGGATTTTAGTATTTACTTCAAACCTATTGATATTCAATAAACAAACATTCTACTAATCGTCGAATATACGTTATCATAACTCAGTATGAACTTTCGTACGCAGATGCGATGAGATGTTAAGCAGTGGAGAGGGGCCTCCCTTGGTACATAAAAAAAATGTAGTTTTGTTTTCACCTCTTCCCAAGACATACCATCTTTTTCAGGTTCTTTCCTAATACTTGTTTGAGATGTAAGATTTAGTCACCCTTTGCCTTAATGGTGATGCAAATGAGTTAAGTGCATTTTGATAGATTTGTTTTAAAATATTTGAAAAATAATAAATACCTTCTAAAAAATAATGTAATTTGTCTCAAAGAACATATCTGAACCAAACAACTGCGTTTCAATATGAAGCGGGGTCTAGTTGGCCTAAAAATAAATGTCAATAAAGCGATATCCATGAGAAACAAAGAAATAGGATTATCCATGAGAAACAGTGGAATAGGTGGATCAGTTTTTCTACCCTGATAACATAAACGCAAAAAGGATTTCATATTTGGGACCCTCGCTAACATCTGGAAACCTACATACCGCACTGTCTAAAAAACTGCGCTTCTTTAAGATAAACGTTTTGTTCGTATTGTTATATAATTGCAAACTTTGGGAAGCCACCATTGTCATAGAAACTGCAAGTGTTACGTAAAATCAGTCGTATTATCTGGTCAAATATTATTGCTAATGTAGAAATTTTGGAAAAGTCTACACAAGATACATTGCCATGCAAAGGTGTGTTCAAATCATCATGCGTTAAACGTTTGGCCGTCAAAAAATTGTTCGCGTTGGATCCCACATAATTTGACAATCGGAGTGGCAAATGCCTCAATTCGAGTGGAAAAAAGTGCTTCGGAAATTGGTTCAAACTGATGCAAAAGTGTATTGATTTTCATGGAGAATATTTTGAAAAACAATAAAGTCACTTTTATTGATAAATAATTGTTTTTGATCTCAAATCCAGAAATATAAAAGGCAACCTTCGTACAAGAGGTACACACGATAAAACGCGTAGGTCTACCATAAAAAAAAATTGGGAAAGCCGATATTTTTTTAATCATGCGTCCAACGTTGGATTTAATGCTTAAGTGCAAAGCTGGATTAATATGGTATAAATTCGTAGTAGACATACAGCGTTGGACAGTCCACTACAAATTAGGAGCAGGCGGCAGTGGACGTGTTAAAATGGTTTCCTAATTAATATGGTTTTATTTACGAAATATTTAAAAGTTCTCTGCAAAATGGATAAGGGTATTAACGTGACAACACGGCGGTTATTCCATTGTCGATCGGCGAGTATCGCACGCGAAATTAAATAAAGATAAAATCAGTATAATGACTAAAAACAAACTAACAAAAGCTTAAGATATGGCGTTAATTTCTTTAATTTATTAAGTTAAAAGCTCAGGTACTCGTTGTTTCAATTTGTTTTAGTTAACTTAAACAGTAAATGTTACACTTTGTGCTTTCATTAATCAAAGAAAGCAGAAACACGACAAAAATTAATTTCATTCCGTGTTTGTGCTTTACGTACGTACGCGCTTTACATATAACGTAATGCAGATATTTTACATATGAATGTTACGAACTGCTATCTTCAAATAAAACACTCGTGTGCTTCGTATTTAACATATAAACTATTATGTCTAAATCAAAAAGCAAGTCTTTTGTAAATATTTACCCAAAAAAACTAAAAGTTAAAAAAACAAACCTCAGAGTAATAGGGCACGGTCTTTTTGTTAACTATTCAAGAATGATTTTACTTTTTTTTTAAATTTATATCTCATAACGTCTTGTCTTATTATAAAAAATATGAAGCAACCAACTCTTTCATCAAAGTTTTTCTGGCGGAAAATTGCCTGTCGTCAAATGCTTACCAATATTTAGCGATGAAGTCTACAATGAAACAACCATGACACCAAATATCGCTGACGGTCAGTCTAGGGGCGAAGCAACAAGCCATAAAACATTTCCGTTTTATAGATGCATTGATTTTGCAAAAACTGTACATTTAATATAAAAACTACCAATCAAATGCAGTTATGGCTAAAGAAAAAATGTGCAAAATGACTGAATAATAATGAGAATTTTGCTAAAACATGATACAGATTTACAGAAAATCTGTAAATAACAAAAGGAAATCTAAAATTACTTACTTAACTAAAAGTACTTGAGATGATCCATTAGGAAGAATATGTAGAAGACACTTACCTAAAATAAGAAAAATCAATTAGTTAATATATATATATATATATATATATTGAAAAATTTTAAAAAATAAAATAATTCAATAAAAAAACAATCCAATAAAATTAGTATATGAAATATTTTAATATTATGTGTGTGCAAAAGTCGTTTTGTTTAGCGCGCTTGTACAAGTAAAATTCAAATAAATTTCTGCCGTTTTGGGTCATGTAATAATTAAATGATAAATATAATCTCACAAAACAGTATGAACACATGAGCAATGAAAACGCCTCTTAAGCACCCAAATCAATTTCTGTGTTCTTGGTGAAGACTTACGTATCACAGTTCTTGCAAATATTGGTTTCGATGTTTTCAGGCAGGTAATTTTAATGACAGTTACCAACCAAGCTTTGGAACATTGAACGATTTGCAAGCATAATTGAATGAGAATCCATCGCAGATGCAAGAAGAACTCACGAACCAGTCAGCGAGTTGTTCGAACAGTTTAGAAACGATGGCATGAGATAAGCAAAATTCAGAAGATGTGAAAGTGGATCAACATGTGCATTTCGTTGCTTGCCAGCCAACGTACAAAAGAATTTTATGTGAAACTTGCAACTGGTGACTAAAAATGTATTATGTACAATAATCCTAAACGCACAATCATGGGTTTAAAACTAGGGTGCTACAAGGAAGCCGCTTCAAAAACTGTATTTGGTTACTTTCCAGACAACGTAAAGATTTTATTCTGAAAAATTGTTACGAGCGACGACAAAATGATTATGTACAATAATCTTAAACGCACACATTCATGGATAGACCTTTCAACTAGTGCTGGGAACCGAAACCGGTTTTTCGGGTACTTGGTTCCATTTTTCGAACAAAACCGAGCATGTAATCTTTGAGCAACCGGGTTCTGTATACCCGGTTTCGTATGCTCAGTTCAGAATACGCCATTCTAAGCTCAGGAATTAAAAATCAAATAAACTAAGAACCAGTTCTTTTTTGGAATCTTTTGGAATCGATTCTGACATCACTACTAAAAACATTAACGGCGAAACCGAACGTTCATGCCAAAAGGATCGTTCTGTTCGTCTGATTGGTCATCCAGGATATACTGATTTACGAGCTGCACCAACAGGTGAAATAACTACTGTCGAGCGTCATTGTCGTCAACTGACACAACGAGAGGCCACATGTAATTCTTAATACAGAGCGATCATTAATGATTAATAGGCGTTTAAAGGAAGTGCGTTGCCCTGTTAGTAATTTTCATCCCTAGCTGTTTGAACCCTAGCTACACATGACACATTTCATCATAAACGTAGATACAAATACAATTTGACATTAACATTTGTCAGACATTGACAACTTCTTGTGTATTTATTAGCAAAAAATGCTCTTTTCATTGCCATCTTTGTACAATATTTTATTGGTAAGCAAAAAATAACCACATAAATAATAGCAAATGTAGGTTATTAATAAATATTTTTTTCAATGACCCATTAATTTGCCTTTGTAAGTTTTCCCATAGGCGCCACTGACAAGTACCAACCTATAAAATTAATCTAATAAGCGAGAAATCCAAACGCCTATCAATCATTTTTGAACGCTCTGTACTTAACAAAGTTTTACCTTGGGCTGGGAAGTTATCTAACACGACGTAATGGAGGCAATTTTGATATTGTTTCAGAAACAAAATGTCATAATTTAATTCAATACAACAATTATCCAATTAGATAAAAATATTAATAGATAATAAATAACATATTTCTTAGAGAGGGACATTTAAGATAAGTGTAGACATGTGTAATAGTGTAACTTTAATCCCATTTAAACTTAACATGGAAAGACCGTCGTATATTCTATAGAAGTTCACAAAAATGTCAAAATATTAGATTAGATGTATTCGGACCATAGGTATGTAGTAGAATAAAGTAAATCATGGTTGGTTACCATAGAAAGAAATGGGCGTTGTCACTTGGTTAGACAAAAGATAAGAATGTCAGTTAGAATTATGCCAATGAAATAAAGTTATTTTATCAAATTGGTGTTAGTTATTTTCATAAGTTTATACACGTCATTACACGTGGAAAAAAATTAATCCTTGTCTTTAAAATAAACATTAGTTTTGGGTTATTTTTCTAATGAGATACCTATCTCAATTATTATCAATAAATTGCCATATGAATTTTAAGATAATACCAGATGGCCAGTTTAAAGGATGTAAAATAACATTTTTCAGTTAGACAGTGCTGGCCTCTCTGGATAGTTCAGTTTAGTCAGTCATGCAGTTATTACAAGTCTAGGACAAGTCAGATTTTGTCCGTCATGGGTTAAACAAATTTTTAGAGTGTTGAGTCGAGTCAAGATAAATTTAACAATTAATTCCGTATGTTAGTGTAGTGTACAGTTACAAAGATGAAAATATAGTATTCAAACTTGTGAAAGACAAATGGTTTTCGGAGACGGTGGTGTTTGATTTGGTGTCAAGAAGGCAAAATAGTGCTACTGTGAAAAATGTTTCTCACGTTGTGATTGTGTGTCACTTTTTTTTTTCAGCGTATCACTATAAAAGTCTAGTGTATAATAATGTAAATAAAAAAAATATTGTAAGAATCCTTAAATCCATCCTAAGAATCATCAATCAACTACCAGCTCAGCGAACCCGGGCGTTCATATCCGAACCGCTCGCAAATTTTGAACTCGCAAATTTTGTTATATGTAGTAGACCTTGAGTGTGAGTGATGTACAGAGTAAGTACAATTGAAGTAATATCAATATCAATATATTTTAAATTATATCAGCAAACCATCCTATTATAAGGAACTCCACACACACACACACACACACGCACACGCACGCGCACGCGCACGCACACGCACACGCACACGCACACGCACACGCACACGCACACGCGCACACACACACACACACACACACACACACACACACACACACACACACACACACACACACACACACACACACACACACACACACACACACACACACACACACACGCGCACGCACGCACGCACGCACGCACGCACGCACGCACGCACGCACGCACGCACGCACGCACGCACACACACACACACACACACACACACACACACACACACACACACACACACACACACACACACACACACACACACACACACACACACACACACACACACACACACACACACACACACACACACACACACACACACACACACACACACACACACACGCACGCATGCATGCACGCACGCACGCACGCACGCACGAATTATTAAGAAAGACTGAACATTCGTCTGCCAATAGAAATGATCTGGCAACTATTGAATGATCAGATAACAAAATCCTACGAATATTGATTCGATATTGTTATCTGAATATATAAGAAATGTGTGGAAAGGCCAAATCAAAATAGATAGTTTGTAAGGTGAGAACCGATCACACGAACAGGTCAACCTGACTGACACTATCAGAAAAAGAAGAAGGAGATAATAACGAAAAGTACTATGTTTTTAGTTAATAGTACTAAATATCCATGAAACCATTTCTGTTGGTATTATACAATATATACACTATCGGCCATAAGTAGAGAAAAAATTAAAAAATGTATAATATATTTTATTGAATGAAAATTTTAATAATACAAATCTGGTTTTTGAGTCCTTGATAGGAAATAAATCATTAAGAAAAAAAAAAAATATTATCTACATAAATTTATAACAAATAAATATTATTAAAAAATATAACAAAAATATAATAAATTTTGCCAAATAGTTAGAACAGAGTGGAGTATCCTTTATTCTTTATTACTTCCACGCATCTATTCTTTATAGATAGTAATAATATATCTATTTGGGTAATTATTTAAATTTAGCAATGTGTCCCTCAGTGCCAAAAATAATTCGCCTTTAGTTTTGTATGTTTTTACTTTTATTTATCTATCAACTTCATCCCAGAGGTTCTCTATGGGATTTAAACGAGGGCTTTGAGCTGGCTACTTCAACACATTAATTTTATTGACTCTTAATCAATTTTTGACATCTCCGTAGGTGTGTTTCGGGTCGTTGTCATGCTGAAAAATCCATTTTAGGGACATGCTTTCTTCGCCAAATGGTAACATATCACATTCCAATACATTTTGATAATATAATTTGCCCATTATGCCACTGATTTTATTTAATGGGCCCATACCGAAACCCCAGAAACATCTTATATTTTGGATCAATTCTTTTGTGATAGAACATTGAACCCACTTTATACCATCGGAACCGAACAAATTAAATTTGCTCTAATCAGAAAAAAGGATTGTTTTCCATTTTTTACCTGACCGTTTATATGCTTTTCTGCAAATTCTAATCTGTCCTCTCGATTCTTGGCAAATATTAAAAGCTTCTTGGCAGGTCTGCATCCCCGTAAGCCGACGTTTGACTGTAGTTAAAGAATTGTTTGGGCCGTATCATTCGTCTAACAATTTCTTTAGATCCGATGATGACGCAAAAGGTTTCTATATCGACATCATTCTAATTTTTTTTTTTATCAACAACTGAGTCAAGTTTTTCTAGGTCTACCTGGTTTTGGTAGTGCTATTACACTATTTCTTTTATTAAAATTATGAATAGTTTTACTTACTACTGAACGGTGCAAATTTAATTGTTTAGCAATCAAAAATTGTTTTTCACCGTCATTAAATTTTTTTATTATTAATTCTGTAATATCTGTGCATAAATATACACCCCTTGTCATTTTTAATCTTAAACAAGCTTCCCAAGGTATACTGAATAAAAATAATGGTTCTCTATTTATGGCCCAACAGATTTCAATAAATCATTTTTACAACAAATATTTTTAAGAGCAGATTCTAACTTATAATTTGTTGGTGCTATACCAGGAATATAATTCAATAACATTTGTTATACTCTAATCGGGATTTATGAAAATAATTTAAAAAATAGTTTTGTTTCTGTGCATATGGCCGATAATGTACATAAAATTATATCAAAACGATGTAATGAAAACATTGATAAATCTGTAAACAGGTTATAATTCGTATTGCTAACTATTACCTACTACATAATGATAGCAGCACCATTTTAGGTCGCAAACCCATCATTACAGCCCTAACAATAATTAAATATAATTTTGGTATATTTAATTAAATTGATAAAATTAATTAAAACTGTTATAATTACTTATGATTTGAGTTATTCAGTATATAAACAAGTTAAACTGTATAGAATTTAGTTATGATTAGTATAATCGGCACATTTGCAACAGTTTAGCCAATATTCACTACTTTTAGTAATGCTGTGATTACGTATCGATTTTGGTATTAATATGCTTGCTCAGATTCATTCCTAGTTAGCCATACGTTATTAATTTATTAACTTTACATGTATTGTTATTGTTTAAATTGCTGAAGTTGTTCATTACCGATTCGTTATCTCCAGACGATATCTATTTCTGCTTTCATGGATAAGTTAATTTAATATATAGTACAACATCATGTAGACTGTGGACTTTTGAATCCCTCTCTAATTCCCTATCTATGGACCTAGATTTTGAGAAAGAAATGTCTTTTTTAAACACGATCAACGAGTCGGAAACTTACATTGAATCAATTATAATACTTCAATTTAAAAATTTCCTGTCCTTTTGGGATTTTGAAGTAACTTGATGTGAAGTGCGAATTATTAACCATTTCAGGATTTCGTAGATATATCGGGACCTTAAAATAAAAGGGTTTTATCTACAATTTTAAGAAAAATGAGATTTTTATATAAAAGATTCCCTGTGCATAATTCTATCTTCCTAAGAATGTAAAAGTTAATCTTTTAAGACCTTAGAAATGAGAACTACTTTTCTTTACCGATTGAGCTTAATTTTGATAAGAAACTTCTATCTATATGCTCACGTATCTGAAATGCAGCAGATTGAACCTTTAATACATTTGGAGAGGAAATCGTCCACTGCAATGCCTTTATGAATTGCTACGAGGTGTGTAAATTAAGTAACCGGATTGATTTTATTTATTATTAGTATTTTTTATTCGAATGGAATTACAATTCAATATTATCTCCCTCAAAATAATTTCCTTGGAAAGCCACACAACGCTGGAGACGGTTCTTCCAATCCTTATAGCCGTGCTGGAACTCGGATACTGGAATATATTTCAGCTGGTCGGTTACGGACGTTCGAATGTTTTCGAATATCCCAAAATGATGAATGAAATGTCACTTGATGTGTTTTTTCAATTTTGGGAAGAAGAAAAAGTTAAAGGACTCAAATCAGACGAATAAGGAGGCTGAGAAGAAGGCCTTCTGCTGCGTGATTCATCTTCAATTAACTCTCTTCCTTCTGAAAATGCCTTAAACCACAAAAAAACCTGGGTCCTTGGCAAAACATTGTCTCCGTAGGCCTGCTAAGGTTTTGCAAAAGTTTCCGTTGCGTGCCCAAGTCTGTAAAAAAACCTGATAGCACACCGTTGCTCGAAATGAATGTCACTCATTTTTAGAACGCACTAGAATAAACTGTTTCACGAAAAAAATCGCTACGGACATCAAAATTACTCTACCGGGTTCAAACTCGTACTTAAGGCGTATCACATGATCATCTGCCACCCCTCCAAGTCCTGCGTCCCAAATGTTGCCAGATCAAACACTATGTTGCCAGTTCGGTTACTTAATTTACACACCTCGTATATTGTTTAAAGTAATGTACATGCTTTATAACATAACACAAGATTGACGTTTGAACTCGATTTTCTCAAAATTATCAGACACAACCCTTTTATTTTAAGGTCGCGATATATTGATTGTAATGGCGTCAAAATAATTTTCTTTTGAAAGATCAATTCAGGTCTGGTTATTTAAGTATTAACCGTCTAGTGCCCCATTTTTTTTTTTTTTTTAATGGCCAAAAAATTACACTAATCTAATGAAGGATCACTAATGCTAAATTTAACCTAAAGTGAAACTTATTACCTGCACACGTATAAACCGTAAGCCCGCCCTGAGTCGGATCTGGGCTGGTAGTGCCAGAAGATTTTATATATACCAAAAGGTTTATATATTTTTTTAAAATTTCTGTTGTATATATTATTCAGGAATTACAATAACTTTAGTTCTGCAAATGGTTAATTTTTTATTTTAAACGTGTAACGTATCGCGTTCATCCGTAATACGTCAACTCTTGCACTCAACTGATTGATTTTAGCAAAAACACGAGTAATTATGCTCAATCGACGTTTGTTAAGTACATCATTGTGCAGTCGTCTGTAGGTGGCCACGGGCATTTTGATAAAATTTGCACGTATTGTATTTTTACATGGATTTATATATGATCTGCCTCGAGGCGGTGTTGGGAACTAGAGGGTTAGAAACATTGATGCGAAATATAAATAATGTTATTTTTTCAAAAATTAATAAAATTTGATATTTCTAAAAAATAATCTGACCATAAAATCTGTTGTAACACCCACTTCCATTTGATGAGAAGAAACGTACGTAAGTATGAGACGCGCAAGCATCAAGTCAACTTCCAAGTGTTTTTCGTAACAACACAAAGCGAGATAATTTAAAACAAAATCTATTACATGGTTTACATCATGTGCTTTATTTAGAATTTATTAAATGTTTAGATTAAACCCTCAGGTACCTAGTTGCATTTTTTACACACGTGTAGTGACTTTTCCTTCCTAAATGTACATTTTAAGAGCATGCTTTTGATAACCAATTTGACAAAAAAATTGATGTGAACTGTGAATTTTCACACATTTCAGGATTTTGTAGGTATTTAATAGGTGTAAGAAGCCAACATAATACTGGATGTCATAGGAATATTTGTTCTATAATCACATTAAAATCAACAGCTTTTTGATACTCACTGTTCCTCTTATATGACAAAGATCCCACGGTTTTTTTTGCATTTGCTTCGTATTCAAGTCTTCATTAGAGTAATAAGAAATATATTGATAAATAGCTTAATTTTTTCAATTTCAGAAACGTATTATTTCTCACTATTAACAACGATGTTATTTGATTTCTAAGTATTTTATTACTACAAATTATTTATTCCTCTTTGATACTTTAAAAACAAATATATATATATATAGTTAAGATAGTGCCTGAATTTTTTTTTAAATTAAAAATATGATATAATACATATATATAATTTTTAAAAAAAATCAGGCACTATCTTAACTATAAATACAAAAAATCCATAACATGACTAGCCATAATTTAGCCATGAATTAAAAAAATAATTAATTTTGTCTAAAACACAAAAACTGTCATATTTTGTAAAAACACAATCAGATTAAAAATTCCCCTGGTACGTTTCCGGCTCAGATCAATGTACATTACCTACATTTTTTTCAGGTTTTTAGTTCAACCTTTTTTGGTAAAAGGGTGCGAGACAAGAACTTTTTTAGCTCACTTTTTGCTAAAATCTTGTTAAAAAAACGAATTTCAAAAAACTCTCTATCCTTAATCTATGTTTTCAGAGCTTTCTTTTGATACCACACAATAAATTTTAAAAAAATATGATTTTTTTTAATAAATACATAATTGTTTATATTTATCTCGGGATGTTTTATTAAATTCTTACTTAAAACAGTATTTTTCCTATATATGTGTCAAAAAGTTGTATAAGCATGCCAAATTTCAACTTTCTATATTAAGCCATTTGGCTACAATTTCTACCGTACAGACAGACATACAAACAGACACATAAGTTATAAGGGTGTTTTGGTGGTCATACCTACAAAACCCTAAAGAGCAATTTTTTTTTAACACCCGAAAAATTTATATTTTTCGAAAAGATAATCTGAGCAAAAATTCTGATTGAACTATTCCAGTTTCCATTAATGTACATTATTGAGATTTTTTTCAGATTTTTGACAAACAAAAATAGGGTGAGGGACAAATCAAACTCTATTTTTTCCGTTCATGTTTAACGCATTTCTTGAACTTATCAGCGTATGTTGTCGATTTTGTCAGGGGCTTGTTGTCAAAGTTGGTACACGGTTTGTACACTAATCAGAATTGAAATAATTTTGAAAATCTATTCAGTAGTTCCTAAGGTATAATGATATATGTACGCGCGGGTGAAACGAAATTAATGTTTTTCGTTATATTTAAAGCATTTTATTGAAATTATCAGTGACAACATATATTTCTTCAGTAACAAACTTATAAGAACTAAAAGAATTTTAAAAACCGGAATCGGGTAAAAACATTTTAAAAGAAAGTAATCTTGAATCATTTTGATTTTCTCTCCAATACTTCCATGTCTGGCGACACGGTTGTAGATGAGCCACTCACTATCTACCATTCACTATCTAGTCGGATTCGGATTCCTGAATTTTTTAACCCATCAGGATTATTTCCTTATCACTTTTAAAGTAGGTACACTACTAATGTTACTGAGGAACAAAAACTCACCAAAATTATGTAACGGAACACGCTTACAGGTGAACAGTTTAAAAAGCTATGTAATAGAGGCCACCATTCTGACTGCGGTGCAGGCGAAAATTGATATATTATCGGCGATCAATTAAACATTATTGTGTGACAGATGTTATTGACTCCCATGGCATAAGGGATGCTTGGTCACACATACAACGTCCTACAAAGGCACCAAATTAATTTGTACACCCAATAACACTACCCAACAGTCATATTGCATCTGGCATGATGCACATATGTTATTTTCAATGTAATTATAGACATAGAAACTGAAACCAACCTTAAAATTTGCTTTTTCGTATTGGTTCTAGATATAAGTTCTTGAATTTAAAAAAAAATGTACGCTATTTATTTATTTATTTAAACAATTTGGGGTCACAAACGGGACATGCCCAACACAGTGAACGCTATCAAGTTACAATAAATTAATTTGCAGTGTACAAAATATTACAGAATAACAAAAAAATATTTTAAAATTTTTAAAAAATGTATAAATTTGGTTGGTAAAGTTAATTACCTCAAATTAACAATAATAATGACAAAAAAAATATAAAAATTTATAAAAAAATGGTAAACAAAAAATTAGTGATAAAAAAAATACATAAATTATTTAAAAAAATTAAAATTTAAAACTAAATATTTCATATTAAAAATTAATTAAATTAATTAAAATTTAGTGATATAAATTAGTGATACAAATTAGTGATATAAATTATAAATTAATGATATAAATTAGTGATGATTTAATTTATAATGATTGATTTACCAGTTCAGTTTATATTTTGTTTTGGAAATACATTACTTACGGAAACTATATATGGAGCAGTTGAATAAATCTAAATCACAGAAGTCGTTATTATAAGTCGAAGAGGGTCTGATAATAGGAGAATTTTTGCGCGTAGTTGAGCTACTCATGGGAACAGGAAGAGGGAGGGCATTGCGTGTAGTATGAGTTGGTACACGGTAGCTAAATAAACTTAAAATTCCATCGGATGATATTAGATTGTTTAGAATTTTATAAAATATCATCATGTCACCTACTGTGCGACGATCTTTGAGAGGCAGAATTTGTAATTTCTTACACGCATCGTTAAATGGTACACGGCTCTTAAAGAGTAGGTATTTGAACATCCTCTTTTGGATCCTTTCTAGTTTACAAATATATTTGCAATAGACTGGGTTCCATACAATACTGCAGAAGTTTAAAATGCTGAAGACTTGACTGAAATACGCCAATTTTAAAGCTGAGAAATTTAGCCGTTGATCGAATTACAAAACCCAGCATCTTTACGTGTGACGTGGTCAATGTGCTGATCAAAACTTAACTTGTCAAAAATCACACCAAGGTCTCTGATATAGATAATGATAGCTGTATACTGCAGATCCGTATTGGCTAGTTTATAATTTATTTATATTTTTCGAGAATATGATATACTGACATTTTTCTAAATTAAGATGGAGTTTATTTTCATGCCAATAATAATTAAAACTATTTAAATCCTCAATCAATTTAAAACTACTGATCTTGAAACCAAACCAAATCAATATATTGAACCTGAACCCGAACGTGAAACTAAATAAATTCAGATCAGGTCCCTGCTTGGCACATACCTAATAGGAAAGCATACAGGGTACCTGTATTAACTCCAGTATCGAAAACTATTGGACATAACATAAACATTTAATTCGTCACGAAATAAAGACAAAATGTACGGTTACACGATGGTCACAGCAGATTATTATATTTTCCATTTTCATTTAGTAAATGTAGTTTCATAACTCGGTACGAGTTGCATTGGCTAGTGCTAGTGCAAAAGAACACGCTTTTATTCTTATTCGGTTTCACACCGACTGCATTTCTAGATAACACCTTTGTATAATATTATTTATTCATATGCAAAATACGTGTATTTGTATTTTTAATATAATGCATTCTGTTATATCAAATTCTAAACCACTGAACTATTGTCAGCTTTGCAAAATAAAATAAAAACTTTATGTCAAAAGTAATGATTTTTAAATCTTTCATTTTTATGTTCAACGTTATTTGTACATAAAAAATTTAATCAAATATTTATATATTCGGATTGAAATATAAAAATTGTACCTATTGCAATAATAATAAGCGCAATTTGAGCTAATATTATTACTATTATCAGGATATAGATAAGAGGTCTGGAAACAGGCCTCTTCATGCCGAGTAAGTGAAGGTCTAGGTTTAAAGCATCCTGTTATCCTTAAAAGACATAAAGAGTCATAGACATAAGGAGTCAGACATAAGGAGACGTAAAAGAAATAAACATCAAGAAGAATAAAATTATGACCAACTTAGTTTTGAACAATGAGATATCATCAATACATATCTCAATAGGAGTCAGACCCATTAAACAGATTACTAAACAATAAGTACTTAGGGCATGACTAGAGATAGCAACGCTTAATCGAATAATTGAAATAATCGATTATTTTGTATCATTTAGTATAACCAAATAGTTAGAAAATCAAATCAGTACAGGTTTTTTATTTTACAATTTATTTTTCCTATAAAATCCAGCATTCATTGTAAAAAAATTAAATATTGTTAAATGTAAAAACAAGATTTATGTAAATAGTATATGGGTAATACTAGAAGCATAAGCTATCACTATTGTACGGAGTGATTATTTAATGGCGAGGCGACGTCACTGGAAGTTTTAATAATTTGCCGTTTCATACACATCGTAGCAGGCGATTATGCGCGCATTCGCATAATCTTTTTTTCTTCATAATCAAATTTTCTTCAAGGTTATTATAGTCATAGTATTCTGCTAGGAGGCACGTCAAATTCGGTGACGTCGTCTCGCCATTAAATAATCACTCTGTACATGTTCTACACACAATGTAATAAATTTTTATCAAAGACAATAAAAGAAATAGTTAGAAAACGGTTGCTATGGTTACTTATTAAATTGTTATATTAGGCGTTTCCGTTTAGTCAGTCAGATTAATCCGAGCGATCCGAGTACTCCCGATCCGTTCATAAAGTCAGTTGGAGCGTACACATTAGCTTATTTTTAGTCAATTCGATTAATCCGCTGGAGCAATCCAAGCATTTCAAAACAATCTAATGATCTAGCCGGAATGCTAGGATTAATTGGTGGTGAGGGTTAGCGCGGGTAAGTTGAATCTTGCAGTTAGATGGAAACTGATGTAAACATATGGTAAACATCAGTAAACAAAATGGAGGAAATAGGTGCTGTTTGTGATAGCTCATATTTATAAAGCAATACGCTGTAGCACTTGTAAACAACGACATAAATGTGACAGTTGTATTTAGCGCCACCGCCACCAGGCATCACTACTTAACTTCAAACTTAAATTCCTTATGATAAGTGTTAACAGATCTGAGAAATTCGACAAATCATGTGGCGTCACCAAATCAATCTGAGCAATTTTGAAGATTGACTAAACGTAAACGGCTATTGTAACCGTAGTTGACCATTTGCTTATAGTTTACTAAGCTTTCAGAAACCGGACCATAATCGATTAATCATATGATATTTTTGGTTTCGATACTAAAAAATTAATCGATTAATTTATTATTAATCGATAAATTTATTTTATTTCCAACAAATTACTTAGTTGTATTGTTGAAACACTGGTCGATGGAAGACTCTGCTGTCGTCTTTTCAATAAAGTCCCTAAATTAATAGGACTTCAGAACACTCATTCTCGCCCATCTGGAGAATCAACCGCTACTCATTTCTACACAATATACTGCTATAGTTTGCGCCCAGTAAGGTCAAATGCTCACAAGCGAAACGCAATCATCCAACTCGATAATTGGCAAGAAAAGCATAGCAAGTTACAGGTCTTCTGGATGCAAGCCCTTGTTTCCTCAATCGTCTTTGGACAGTGATGAAATTGCAAAATTTCGATCTTTTTCAAAATAACGTTCGAGAAAAATTAAGGACCCGTCACGAACGTGTAGAACAATTAAGGTAAGAAATCAGTCGTTTCGAACGCTTGTGGCTCATGAATGTTGTTTGCTGATGACGCTTTATAGCGTAATAAATAGAGTTTTTAGCTACATCCCAAACACCAGCGATATTTCACTACTGCAGCGATCTTCATATAATGGCGCAGCTCGTAAAACATCTTCCGGACAATTTTATTGCACAAAAGAAGACTTGTAGGAGTTTAGAAATCTCTAAGAAGGGTAACTAATGGCAAATTTTATTTTAACAATGATTATTTGCGTTAAAACTTGTGTACTTAATATGCGATTAAGACTATATCTTAATGCTTAATTTCAGCTCTCTAGATTGAACCGTTTGGTCATTGACGTTTCTTCGTTGCACTTATGAATATCCAAAAAATGTTAATGCCACTACACCATTTCCCAATAAAACAAGGAAGTTAAATGATTTTATTACAAAGGAAATTGTATAGACAATAATACAAAAGACAAGTTAAATAAACTTAACCTTTTCTGCTAATATCTTCACACCTAAAACTGATATTTACCCTGACAACGAAACCTAAAAATATCAGTGACATAAGCCGATGCGCGTAAGGCAAGCGGTCAAATACATATCAATAGATTCCCTGAAAGCAGTCGAGATCATAAACTCATCTCACGACAGTGGGCTGAATACAGGAACGGACTCACTGAGAAAGTAAAACGCGGTTATCAAAACACCACTAAAGTGACACTACTGATTTAGTTTTTAACAGTTCTTCTTCTTCATGACATCATTTATAATGTAAACTCTGCTCAAGATAACTAAGAAATGACGTCACACTTGATTAATTTAGTTGCCAATGTTAGGATGTAATGTAACTAACATGCAAGTATTACTTAGCAGTTACTTTTTCTTCCACAGGTTGGTAGCCATTTCCAACGTTGCCAAATCTTCATAAACAGCACTTCCCGCTGTATTTCTGTTTGAAACATGGACGAATATCAAATATTATTATAATAAAAATATCTAAAACTCTAAGTAGCCGCATTCTAACTGCCCAAAGGATGGTTTTGTCTCCTATTAGTTATTTTTACATATTATTGCATATTTAAAAGAATAAATAAAAGAATGTAAATCTATTTTTGTTAAAAAACATTTATTTAAATCAGATTTCGTCTTTGTTTCGTCCATTTTGGACGTTTTGCATATGTGAAAATTTTAAAAATCGTTTTTTTGTAATTTTGCTGACTAACATTTTAATGATATGTTTGAATTCAATCTTTGAAATCTTTAAATTAAGTGGGTCGAAAAATTAGGTTTCCAACTTTTTGTAAACAGGATTTTAAAGTTGTTTGTAATTAGGGTAATTCCGGGGGAGATGGCCCTAGTAACTTTAAGACTCTATTGTGAAGGAATTATGATGAATAAAACATTCAATTAATATAGAACATAAACTTTATTTATTACTCAATCAATTATTAACAATAAATCACTTTAAAGGACGAAAACAATATAATTTTAAACTTAAAAAAAAAAAACTAGGACTGGCCATCTCTCCCAGAGTGTCCGGGGGTGATGGCCATAGTGGTCGGGGGGAGATGGCCAGTACTTTTTTTGCCTTTCCCTTTGCCCTTGTGATCTTTTAACTCCTTTTTATTCTTATTTCCGCAATAAGAACACATGTCCGCAAACTCGGTGCAATTTTCGTGCACCCAGAGCATGCAAATATTGCATCGTATCCAATCTTCAGCTAATTGTGTCCTGTAATAATTATCACCACAACCTGTGCAGTTATCTGTCTCTCTATCTTCAGATTCACTTTCAGAGGTATCATTGAAAACGATGGGAATTTCTTCGCAACTGCTATCAGACAACCTACGAATTGCCTTTCGTTTCTTAACAGTATTTTTTTTCTTAGGTCTATCAGTCTTAGTTACCGTTTTTATTATTTTTGGTTTTTTTGACTTTTCTTCCTTTTTTTCTTTTTCATTTTCTTTCATTTTTCGTTTTTCAATATGCTCTTCAGATGTCAAAAGAATGCTTACTTGTTTGGCTCGTTTCCGAACCTCGTTTAGTTTTACAGGCAGTGGAGATACTTCGTTCAGTAATCTAGTCGGTGTTGGTTGGTCCACCGTCTGAAAGGATGTACTTGGGCCTGAATCTGAAACTGATTGGACCTGCGCTGCATGTCCGATGTTTCTTTCAATAGGTTGCTCAATGTTCTCACTAAAGGCGTACTCCGGAATGGCTCCTGGATTTAGTGGGAAAACTCCTGCTGCCCTGAATCCTGATATTGCATTTCCACTTGTCGCTGATTTTCCCCAGGCTTGGTTTAATAAGAAACCAAATTGTTGTCTTGTTAGACGGCGTCCAGGGTGCTGTTTCATCCATAACCTGCAGGATTCATAGAAGAAAGTTTTAAGAGACTTGAAAACAGCAACATCCAGCGGCTGTAGATAGTGGGATGTGTGTGATGGCATCGACAGTAAGATGATGTCATTATCATTAGCAAACTCCAACATTTTAACTGAATTGCAGTGTGTAGAATGACCGTCCAGCAAAAGAAGCACTTTGCCATTTGGTTTTCGAGGCAAGAAATGCGATTTCATCCATTCTAGAAATATGTCAGAGGTTATATAGGCGGATTTTTGTGACATATAAATCACCGAACCTGGAGGCAGTCCATCTTCAAATTCAGGTTTCTTCCTTTGCCCTTTCATAATGCATGCAGGAGGCATAAAATTACCTTCAGCATTGCAGCAACCAATTACCGTGATCGTTTCTCCTTTTTCTGTAGACGTTGACATAGCTACAGCTTTAGAACCTTTTTCAGCCAAAACATGGCCTGGTCGATTATTCAATTGCAACCCAGACTCGTCCATGTTGTAAATATGGCCAGGTTTATTTATTAAGTCATTATCACTGAGTGTCCTCTCAAGCATTTCAAAATAGGCGTTTACTTCTGCTTTATTCATCCCTTGACTTCTAGCATATGACACCCCTTCTGATTTCCTTAATGAAATATCGGAATTCCTTTTCAAAAACATTTGCACCCAATCATAGCCCGCCTTCTCAGATTTCATATTGAATCTGTGTTTAATTCCTAATTGCTCAGCATACTTGAATGAAATTCTTCTTAAATCATCGATAGTCAATGGAAAGCCTCTCGACTGCATGTCTTTTATATGCTTGCTCAGTCTTTTTTCGTTGTCTGCACCAAAGGTTGATGATGGTCCCATAGGTCCCTTTGTGTAGTTGTTTTGTTTTAACCTTCTTTCTAGTGTTTTTCTTGGAATATGGTAGATAATAGAGGCCCTATAAACCGTCATCCCTCCACTTTGTACTTCTGCCATAGCATTTTTTAAATCTTCTTCGCTCCAGGCACCTCGTCCTGCAGCCGCCTTCCGTTGGTATTGGTTAGGCATCTGTAGAATATTGAATATTAAAAATAAATTTAAATTAGGACATTAAATTTTATGGCTATCTCTCCCGTAAATACTATGGCCATCTTTCCCGATTGTCCGGGTGAGATGGCCACATTACATAATAAAAGCAACTTCTCATTTTTGTAGTTAATTTTGAGGTTAGAACACGAGACAGTTTGTTTACTTCACAAAGAAAGCACGAAAACGAACAAAACTTTCAAAACTTTTTTGTGACCACTTAATATGTCAACCCCTTAGTTTAAATCGAACGTGTTATTAAAAAACAAAGTCAAATTACTCACCTTTCCATAATTTTTTCGCAAAAAAATCCACTAACACTTGTTGCCCGTGCCGAAACGACTCGAACTAAATTAAAAGTAGTGCCATCTATGAATTATTACTTGCACTTTTTTCTATTGGCCATCTCTCCCGTACGGCCATCTCCCCCGGAATTACCCTATCTCAAAATTGCATTACTGTGACAAATCACGTTTTGAATGTTACCTCCTAAATTACGAGAGCTATTCGGAAAGTAACTTCTATTGTTGCGTAGAGTAGTAGGCGGTGGAGCGTCGCCATTGTTACATCGGCGCGTGCAGTGATTCAATAAGCTTCCAGCTGTACAAGGGGGAGCGTCGCACTGCCGAGTGTTACTACCTCAAAACATGAGTTCCGAAATAGAATATCCCGCCAAATGTTTGAGAGAACCGTCGGTTCACTACCTCGAAACTTTCCGAAAATTTTCCTCAAGTTTCTCGGATTGTTTTGTTACCGATAGTCACCGAAAAATTAGGCTACCGGAAGTTTTGTGCTCGTTGGGTACCAAAACTGCTGACCGAGATCCACAAAACCAAACGAATGGGTTCCGCCCTAGAGTTTTTTCTAGACTTGGTTCCAAGTGATTTCCACCTGTTCAACCACATGAAGAACTGGCTTGGGTCCTAAAACTTCGCTAATGATGAAGATATTCAAAACGGTGTGACAGGTTGGCACATTTCTCTGGTGGCGATAGAGTTCTATGAAGAAGGAATTTCAAAGCTGGTTAAACGCTATGACATGTGCTTAAATTTAAATAGCGACTAGGTGGAAAAATAAATAAAATCGGTAGTTTTAAGATGATTACTATAAAATATTTGTATCTACGCTGGTTTTATTTTTATTGCCAAACAGAGGGTACTTTCCGAATAACCCTCGTATTAACATATCAAAACATGTATTTTTTCATTTTCGTAATTTTGAACAGGCAAGTATACATTTAATAATGAAATCGTGAAAATGGCGTTAAGAATTTGTTACTACGGGAACACTTTATGAACTAATGTGTAAAGTAATATACTTTACACACTAGTAGTGTAAAGTGCCACTTTAGACATTGTAATGTGTACATATAGTACCACATACTCCAAATAAAAGCACTTTATCCGTAGGAAAAGTACCAAAAAATAATTTTTAAAAAGCTTTTTATTCAGACGCGGTTTTAGTGAAAACAATTTGCAGAAAAAAAAAAATGTCAATTACACTATCACCCAGATGGGCTAGTTAAATGTACTAAAAAATGGTTCTAAAACCATTTATTTTTTTCTAAAAATATATATATTTTTTTTTTAGTGTTTTGTAGATGTATGGCCACCAAATAGCCCTTATAACGTCACTCATGTGTCTGTCTGTCTGCTTGTCTGTACAGTAGAAATAGTATCCAAACGGCTGAACATAGGTAGTTGAAATTTGGCATCCTTGTAAAACTATTTGATCCACATTTAGGAAAACTATAGAAAATTCAAAAAACACAACACGAGGTAAATATAAACAAATATTTATTTAATGAAAAAGAAATATTTTAATATATAAAATGCGTCGATGAACAAGGAAATTTTTATTTTTGAAAAATCAATTATTAAAACAATATTGGAGATATTTTAAGTTTTTTAATAAACTGTTTCAACTCCGAAATACCCCCTAGAATAAATTTTTTGAAATGCCTTATAACCTATGTTCGAATCGTGTTTTTATCATCATACCAAATTTATTAAAATAATACCCGGCCGTTTTTGAACCGGCGTTTTTGTCCGGCATGAACTCGGACAGACAGACAAAATTTTTTTTTTACTGATATTGTCTGATGATTATCTGAAATGTTTAGAAACCAATAATGGGACAAAAAAAATAAATAAATAAATAAAAGAAATAGCCTCCATTTTTATAACTATTTATTATAATTTAATGAAGACTTAGATACGAAGCAAATTCAGTAAAAATTGCTGAGATTTTTTAATTTAAATTTTACTGTGGCGAAATTTTCGCTAATTATTTATTTAGTTTAAAAAAATTAAATGGAAGCTCTTAGTAGGTACTCAAATAACGAAGAAAAATGATTATCAAAAAACTGTTGATTTTAAAGAGATAACAAAAATCAGTGGCGAAGGGACACCTCCGCTAGACTTCCCAAAAAAATTTAAAAAAATAAAATAAAAGATTTAGGTAAATTTTAAAAATACATCAAATTATGTCCTATACAAATTTTTGTCCAAGGCTTGGGTTACTAGTTACGAATTTTTTTAAATTTTAAAGTTTAATAACTTCCGTTTCCGGTTTCGGATTTTAATAAAAAACCATAGGGTTCTTCCCAATTATTAGGAGAATTTTGTAGTACCAGAACGAACTCTTTAAGTTAAACCGATTTTGAGTTATCGTGTATACACACACACAGACAGACACACACACATACGGACGGCACTTCGAAAATAGGTTTTTTGGATTCCCTGGACCATGAAACGTGGTTATCAGTCAAAATCTCGACATCAAACATTTTCGCGATTACAATACTTGCCCCTTATATATTAAAGTCGGGACATCCAGTACTTTGTTGATTTCTTACACTTCACGACCTTAAAATAAAAGGATTGTATCTGACAATTTGACTATTTTGAGAAAATCGAGTTTAACATCAATCATGTACCTGAATGTTATGACGCACATACATTACTTTAAACAATATAGCAATTCATAATGGCATTGCAGTGGACGATTTCCTCTCCAAATACGAGGAAGATAATGCGCTTAAAAGTTGTTGACGAACACCTAACTGGGCACTCGTTCATATGGCGAATGATGCAACAATTCGACGGGTGGACGAGATGGTTCGAGCGAACAGGCGGGTTACAATAGACAGAATAGCAACTGCAATAAGATGTTCTCATGGCTTGGTCTACAACGAAGCATCCTGGCGTCAAACGTTTCGCGGGTGATAACGATGTTGAACGAGAGGTACGGATGTGACTGAGACTGCAGCCCAAAGACTTTTATACAGCAGGCATTGGGTCGTTGATAAAGCGATGGGATAAGTGTATTCATGTTGGTGGCGACTTTGTTGAAAAATAAAACTTGTTTTCGGCTAAGTATTTCTTTGAGTATTTGTTTACTAGCCTTTTGTGACTTAATTACTGAATTTCCTTCGTATATTAAGGGTTCAATTTGCTGCATTTCAGATGCGTGAGCATATAGATAGAAGTTTTTTATTAAGCTTTATCAGTGAAGAAAAACGGTTCTCGTTTCTAAGGTTTCTAAATTAAAAAACCACCTAAGTTTCTAAATTATTATTATTATTATTATTATTATTATTATTTTATTTTTTTTAAGACACTTCAGCTGCTTGGCTATTAGTGTCTGAAATTACTGTGGTTACATAATTGATACATAATTAGTACATTGATTGACATTATTAATTTTGAACTTATATTAGATGACGAATATTGGTTGCCTGTAAGAAGCTGAGTACGTTATTAGTCATTGTTGAGTCTAGTCTTAAGTTGTTTTTAAGGTCTTGTTGTAAATTGTAGTTTGTGCGTAAGTTAGTGTAGAGTTGGCAGTTAATTAGTATGTGGTTAACGGTGAGTTGTTCGTTACATACCTCACATAGTTTGTTGTCTAGTCTTGCCATGAGGTGTTCGTGTGTGTGTCTGGTGTGTCCGATTCTGAGTCTTGTCATTATTACTTGTTCTCGTCTTATTTTAAATGAGTTTTATTATTAAAAGGTATTAAATGCGAGCTCTTAATACAATGTATTATAATTAATATGTTTGAATGGTTGGATTTTGATTATTTGCTAAAGTTGATGAGTCCGATGCTGTATGACGAGAGCAGGCCGAATGTCGAACATGGAACGACGCGTGGACCATCCGCTTTTAATGCAATTGTATTTCGATTTACTTCGATTTATGTGTTAAGATTTTGTGCGTGTGGACACATCGGTTGAATGTCAAGCACGCGAATACCGCCAGATTTACCACGAATACTGAATAAAATATAACGACCGATGGTATATGCCGATAGCGGGCAAAACGTCAGGAGAATAAAAACACTTGTGACCAACCGCAACTAAATAATGTGAATAACCACAGAAGCGAAACCAACTGCAACTGACTAATGTTGACATGTGCACGAATAGGAATCTATCCTAGACCAATCCGACAACCCAACAACCTAACCACCGGTTAACGCCAATTCCCGCTACCCCGTACTTCTACCCCACTTTATATTCAGCTGCATCATTTTCATATCGATCTCCTTTGATTACATATCTTCTAAAATTAACATATATAATTTTTCTCTTTATGATGGAAATTCCAATAGCTTTTTTACTGTTAAATATTTTAATATCAATTCTTTGAACGATTCCTGTGTATTGGTTCCGAATTTTAATATACTATCAATTTATTTTGTCCTTGTCTCTTGTGTGACGTCATCATACACGTGAGCAAGGGGTCATGTGGACAGAGTATGTACAAAACATTTCTATTTTTGTACATGATTTCTATGGACTATGCGGTTATTTGGTGTATGTTTTTTTTTTTTAGGGTTTTATACGTATGACCACCAAAAACCCTTATAACGTCACTTATATGTCTGTCTATCTGTCTAAGAACCAAAAAGTAATTTTTAAAAAGCTTTTCGTTCTGAAGCGGTTTTAGTGAAAACCTTTTGCAAATAAAAAATATCAATTACACTATCCTATGGTTCCAACATTGTTTTTTTTTCTTTCGAATAATAGAGTTTTTAGGGTTTTGTAAGTATGACCACCAAACAACCCTTATAACGTCACTCATGTGTCTGTCTGTCTGCTTGTCAGTACGGTAGAAATAGTAGACAAACGGCTGAACATAGTAAAGTTGAAATTTAACGTGCTTACAGAACTATTTGACCACACATATAGGAAAAATACTTAGACTTTAAAAAACACATCACGAGATAAATATAAACAAATAGTCCCATATATTAAAGAAAGTATGTGTGCATTCCTGCACTCAGAAGAATTTTATCTCATAAAAACTAATTGAAAAACAAAACATCTTCGGGTCCAGATAATATTCCCACCACAGTAATTAAATTACTTTTTCATCTTTTAACACCACCCCTTACCTATTTAGTCAATATATCATTCGAACAAGGTATTTTAACTAAAGAATTAAAAAAATCAACTGTTTTGCCCATACATAAAAAAGGATCAAGAGACAATCTAGCTAACTATCGGCCAATTTCGTTAACTTCAAGTTTTTTAAAAGTTTTTAAATACGCCATGTTAGATCAATTGTTGAGTCACTCAACGATGACAGCTGTAGGTTCTTTTCTGAAAAGGGTTTATGATGCATTAGACAAGAAACAATGTCCAACAGGTCTTTCTTGCGATCTCAGCCGAGCCTCCGATTGTGTACATCATGACATTCTAATAAACAAATTATATAATTTCGGAATTCGTGGTGTAGTTGCAGAATGGTTTTGCTCTTATCTATCTAGTAGGCTTTAATATGTGCAAGTCTCTTAGAGATCTAACGGCCACATTAGAAACGTTAAGTCGGATCGGTTGCCAATTAACATAGGGGTTCCGCAAGGATCATTACTTGGACCGGTGTTGTTTATCAATGACATTGTATTTTTCATAACAAATTTGTTAACAATTTATACTGATGACACAACAGCTCTGATCACTGGAATAGACTATACCGAATTTCAAAACCAGGCCAAAGATCTCCTAGAAAAATTAAGTCATAGTCTTTATCCAATAAACTCTATTTAAATATGTCGAAAACTTTTATAATGAAATTTTATCCAGTGCACAACCAAGATGTTCCAAATATTGCACTGGAAATCAAGTGGCTCGATAGAAAATGTGAATAACACAACATTTCTGAGACTCTTGACAGTCAGTTATCTTAGCTGGAATTATCATTGCCAAGATTTCATTTATAACCTGAATAAGATGTGCTACGTAATTAGAAGCCTTAAGCATAATGTGAGCTGTCCAACACTATTAAAGTATTATTATGGCATATTTATTCAGCTTTACTATATGGCATTTGTTTTTGGGGTTGTGCGAGAAATTTTAACGATGTGTTTGTAGCACAAAAAAGGATCGTTCGCTGCATTGCTGGAATTAGGTTACCGTCATCTTGCAAAAACTATTTCGTTTCATTAAAAATATTAACATTACCAAGTATATATATATTTTAGAATCTCTTTGTAAAATACATAAAAATAAAAGTAATCTGGAACGCAACTCAGCAAATCATACCTACAACACGAGATATCGTGAAGATTTTCGGACACCCCTACACAGAATTGTACTAACTAGAAATACATATGATTCAGTACGACTAAAACTTGATAATATTTTTCCGCATAGCTATAAAATTATGTCACCGTCATGTAAGTTTAAAGCGAACATAAAAAAAATGCTTCTGAATCATGCTGTATATTCTATTAGTGAGTTTAAAGATATACTGCTAATACCTGAAAATAGATAGATATCTATTATTTTTAGGGTTTTGTAGGTATAACCAAAAAACCCTTATACCGTCATTTTGTCTGTCTGTCTGTCTGTTCGGTAAAAATTTTAGCCAAACGGCTAAACCTAGAGAGTTGAAATTTGGCATGCTTATACAACTCTTTGAGCCGCACATAGGAAAAATACTAAAACGTCTAAAAAACATATCCCTCTAAAAATATAAACAAATATGTACTCATCGAAAAAAAATACATATTTTTTTAATTCTGAGTAGGGTATCAAATGAGCTTTAGTACGTGGATTAACGATCAAAATTTTATTTTTGCAAAATAAATTATCTGACGAGATTTTTGCCAAAATTGTCCAAAAAAAAAAAATTGGCCCACACCCTGTAGCCCAGATGGTTTAAACTAAAAATCTGAAAAAAATTTAAGTAATGAACATTGGGTGTGAACCGAAATAGTAGAACAGGATTTTTTTATTAGATTATGTTTTCGGAAAATAACGCATTCTATGTGTCATGTATACGAAACCAGAGGGGCGGAGCATATGACTTAAGACAACCAATGGAAACAATAGGCGCAATTTTCAAAATCTTAATGAACCTTACTATATAAAAAAAAATACTGCACATATTTAGAAACCTAAATAATGGTATATTAGGGATTCGAATTAAAATTAACAAAAAAATATTTTAACATAAAATTTGTTTTTAAAGCTCTTAGATTAACAGCCAATAAATTCTTTTAAAAATATCGTTAATTTTTCCGTGATTACTACAAAGCAACATTTGAACAATACACTCAGCATGCCGCCTTCACTTATTGAATACTTCCGAAACACCCCTGCATGTGTGAAAATTCACACTTCACATCAATTTTTGTATTATTGTATTGTTCGTAATATGTTTAATGACGTGTCCAATGTATATTGTACATTTTTACATCTTGCAAATTAGGGACTAATAAATAAATTTAAAATTTAATTTAAATTTAAAATTTAAATATGTATTTAATGAAAAAAAGCACATATTTTTTAAAATTTTGAGTGGGGTATCAAATGATACCACTTAATGTGTGGATAAACAAGCAAATTATTACAATTTTTTTTATGGGATTTTCGCCAAAAATATGTAATAAAGTGTTGTCCCCCCCACTCTATTTCCCAAAGGGGTTAAACTAAAAATCTGAAAAAATCTCAATGGGAACCGGAACAGTTCAACATGTATTTTAAATCAAGTTAGTTTTTCGAAAAGTAAATAATTTTGTGTCGTTAAAAAAATTATCATTTTCTTTTATTTTAAATTTATTGTGTGGTATCAAAAGAAAGCTTAAAGCTTATATAAAGAAGATTAAGGACTGAAAAGAAGCTTTTTAGATTTTTTTATATTAAAGACGATTTTTTCTAAAAATGTATTTAAAAAATTACTGACCCGCGGCCTTTAAAGCAAAGAGGTTAAACTAAAAATCTGAAAAAAATCTAAGTAATGTACATTGATCTAAACCGGAAACGTACGAGAGGAATTTTGGAGATCAGATAGATAAAATTAATTATTTTGTCTATCTTTTGTGTCTTTGAAATTAAAAATATAATAATACATTTTTAAGAACTGGGAATCGCGTTAATTCATGTAGAGTGTAGTGTGTAGTGTTCAGTAGACTCCGCCTACTATTTTACATCGTGATTCAACCTATTATTTGAATTACTTCCAGCATTATGTTGGTATCTTTCCTTTATTAAATACCTACAAACCCGAAATGTGTGTAACATATATATGTGTGAACATATATATATTCATCACTTCTAACCGTCTATTTTTTTCTTCATTGCCGAGTATGGGGGCGCAAAACTGGTATTTTACCTCGGGCTCAGTAATATCTTGGTCCGACTCTGTAACAGTGGAAAATTATCTTATTTCTTAAAACCGGAATCGAACTTTTAGATATTATCAGTATATCAAGTGTTTTCAAAATAAAAATAAAGATTTGTTTGATTTTATTTCTTTTGCTTACAATTTCTAAAGAAGACCCGATAAAACTTTATTCTGCTTTTGCACAACGGAGCTTTAAGAAGCTCTGAAAGAATCGCTACAAACTTATAGTTGCTAGTTTGTTATACAGTTTCTGAAAAAAAAGAAGTAACGTATAAAATCATGTATTTTGGTCATATCTAGATTAATGTACGAAACTAAACTAAAAAAAAAATTAAGTGTGAATTTTCACACGTTTCAGGATTTTGTAAGTATTTAATAAGTGTAAGAAGTTAACATACAGATCAATTCTGTAAAAAGTTACTGTGTAGTAACGTTACTACAAGATAAAATATTATAAAAAGTATAATGACTTTCATTCATGATAGTAACTGACCTTGCTCATAGTGACAAATTTAGTTACTATAATCATAGTAACTGAGTTACAGAATTGGTCTGTCTATGTTGGATGTCTAGGAATATTTGTTCCACAATCACATCATAATGAACAATTTGTGAAAAATCATTTTTACTCGTTATTTGAATATTAAAAGCTTCTATTTATTTATTTTTTAACAAAATTTATATAAATTTGTTACACTAAAATTTAAATAAAACAATCCCAGCGTTTTTTTTTTCTACATTTGCTTCGTATTCAAATCTTCATTAAGTTCATAAAAAACATATTGTTAAATAACTTCAGTTTCAAAAAAGTAATTCTCTCTATTAACAATGTGTTATTTGTTTAACAACTATTCCACTATTTATTTATTCCTTTTTGGTATCTTAAAAACAAAAAACTTGCAACTTGCTGTACATAACGTAGTGTTAAGTATAACAAATTCGATTTTGAGCAAATAATTATTATATACTATATTTTTGATTTCGAAAGAAAACGTACACTACCTTAGTAGACGAGAGTTTTTAAGTATATTTTTGGCAAAAATTTAAAAAAACTACTCTTGGTTTCTTAATCTAGGTCTTCAGAGCTTTCTTTTGATATCCCACAATATATAAATAGTTATAATTTATAAGAAGAAAAAATAGTTATAATTTTGCAACGACAGAAAAAATTCGATATTTTTTCGAATAATTAATCCGATCAAAAATTCCTGTTGAACTATTATGGTTCCCATCAATGTATATTATTGAGATTTTTTTCGGATTTTTAGATGAGTCCCTCTGAGAAATAAAGTGGGGAACAACAGTTTTTGGATACATTTTTTGTTAAAATCCCATAAAAAAAAAAGATTTTTAATTATAAAAATTCGATTTTTTTTAACTCTATAGTTTTTCTATACATGTGGGATTTTAATATGTTCCCGCATATTTGTCTCAACCAGAGCCAACTAAGACAGACGACTGACAGAGACAGACAAATGACGCCGGTAACTAAGGACGCTGTTGATTATGGTTTTATTGTTCATATTGAATTTGATAATTGTGTATTCACTTCTGTTAATATAATTTGTATTTTTACTGGTTTTCAATATAATTTGTGCTACATATATGTGTCCTACATATACAGAGTGATTATTTAATGGCGAGACGACGTCACTGAATTTTACGTGCCTCCTAGCAGAAATACTGGTGAATACTATGACATAATAACCTAAAATTTGATTATGAAGAAAAAAATGCACGCATAATCGCCTGCTACGATGTGTATGAAACGGCAAATTATTAAAACTTCCAGTGACGTCGTCTCGCCATTAAATAATCACTCTGTATGTATGGGTCAAAGAATTATACAAGCATACCAAATATCAATTTTCTATGATCTGACGTTTGGCTACAATTTCTAGTAAACAGACAGACATACAGACAGATGTGTGACATTATAAGGGGTTTTTGGTCATACCTACACAATTCTAAAAAGGAAGACATATTGAAGTGATTTTTGCGCCCGTCAACCTCTGCATTGCGCCCATACCAGCTCTGCGCCCTAAGCGAGTGCCTCGCATGTCACACCCTAGATCCAGCCCTGCACTGTTGGAGGTGATTGACTTTTGGTCTCACTCACAAGTCCTTCATATTGATCAGTTCTTGATCTTTCCATGTATCTTTTATATATATATATATATATATATAACGGCCCAATAATATATACGGCCCAAAACGTTTCAATATACGGCCAAAAAAATGTATGTCCGAAAAATATTCATGGCGGGGATGTCACGTGACTGCGAGGTTACGAGCAGTAGAAACAAATAGGAAGGCAAAGCAACAAACGTTGGACCAAATTTTTAACCAAGTCCTTCTACAACGGCGTTGGCGGTTGGAGCTGCTGACACTATTATGTCAAGCAGTGTTGAACATTTTAATTCACATGTATTTTTGTTTTGTTTTTACAACATATTAATGCATATTTAATGGAAAATACATTATTGAAGGAAATAAAAAGTAAAAATGCATTTTAGTAGTTTTTTTTTTCAGTGATTTTTATATACTTCAATAAAATTGAAACGGATCTTATATAATTTGTATGGGTTTGTATGGAAATAAATAATCTCATCAAAAATTCTAAGCGTTCTATTTCAGATCACACCAAGGTGTATTTTGCTAAATTTTCTTCAGTTGATTATATCAGCCTTTCTAAGAAATGAGGTGGGGGACAAAAGCTTTTAAGCAAATTTATGACGCACTGTTTGAAAATAAAAAGATTTTTAAAATTAATTTTGTTCGGTAATATCGTCTTCAATACCTTTTATTTAATGCCCACTATAAAATTTAAAATAATAATAATACAAAATATACGATTTGTATCAATTTTTTAATTTATTATCTTACAAATACATTTGTTTATATTTTCCCCCCGATGAGTCAGAAGTGCGAAGTATCAGAATATTTTTCCTATATATTCAGATCAAAGCTCTCTATAAGCATGCCAAATTTCAACTCTAAGCACATCCGTTTGACCTAAATTTCTATCATACAGACATAGTGATAGTATAAAGATTTCATAGGCATAACTACGAAACCGTAAAACTAGGACTGGTATTTGAAATATGCGCAATATTTATTAAATAATTACAGTTTCGGTATGTAACGCAAATGTATTTTACGAATCTCAAAAAGTTTGCTCAATAATTCTAGATTCCAAGCGTTGAAATAGGAGATAAAAGTTCAAGAAGTTTTTTATTTTCCCTAGAACTTATTTTCTAATTTATTAAACTAAATAACATGTAAAATAAGAAAATTTATTTCTCTTATGCGAATAAATATTTAAATTTATTGAAATCCACTTGTTTCCATATAAAGAAGAAAATAAAAAAAAAATATATCTCGGAGTATATAAAACAGTTTTGTTGGTAAACAAAATAGTGGAATTACAGCGTAACGAAATTAACACACCATTCTAGATGGAGAGAAAAGAGACATAAATAGATTATTTCTCCCCATTTAAATCAACATAAACACATACATCAGGTAACAAATTAACGAAATGATAAATCCGAAATGCAGCAGAGCATTCATTGCACATTGGAGGCAACGTTCGAGCGGCCGGTCAGTAGCGCACATGGACATCCCATGGCATCCCATCCCAGCTGACCTAACCTAGCATACTCGCCACCCGTCGTACCCAACCATCCACGCACGTATACATTTCTCCTCATTTGCAAACATCGGGATTTTATTAAGCACGCCCAGATAACCAAGTTGATTCTCCAAAGCAGATTACACGCGATTTTAACCAGAGCTGAAAAAGCGGATAGCCGCAGCCGCACACCATTGCACGTATATTACGTGCGGTGCCTGCGCGGGGGTAGAGGGCAATGGACAGCGGGACCAGGGTGGAACGCAAGCAGAGGGCCACCACATACGAACACAGGCGAAGAGAATCCTCCGAGAGCCCGACTTCAAATACATGTAACGCTAAACGATATATGCCACAGAGACGCAACTTCGCAACGGACGTACCGTACCCCAATCAAATTCCTAACAAATAATATTTTAACGGCCACTTTTATGCGTCTAATTTTCCGTTATTGTTACGCCCTCGAGAGAGAAGTTTTTCTTTTTTTATAGATTCTTCAGGGCGCGAGTGTTAGAAAGTTCGCGAGGGAAGGTTCGCCGCGGCGACGCGCACCGCGCAGATCAATACACGGAACCCAAACGTCCGTTTCCCGCACGTCCCACCACCCCGAACGACTCGCCTCCGCAAACACCCCTCATCCTCGCCTCGCTCTACCGCCGTTCCTTTCCTCCACGCCATGCTATCCAACCCCGTTCCGACAGTCTCTACCCCGTGTACCCTCGGTCACACTCCCTGCACCCCGAGCAGCGGCCCGGTCCGTGCGTATAACTGCAGAGATCACCTTACAGGTGAAGCTGTGCGCCTCGAACCAACAACTTTCAGCCATTGCCGCCGCCGCCGCCGTCAAGAGCCCCGCAATCCAGGTCCGTCCCGACGATACCGCTACCGCCATCCCATCCGTCTGCATGCTTCCCTACAACTTCCCGCTCTACCACGCTCCCACTCCCTTTTAAATCGCCCGTTTATCTACAAATTATAAACAATGCAACGTGGCGAACGGACACAGGTTGATTGGGCTGACGCACAACCATGCACAACTCCAAACCAAACAATCTTTCAAAACAAACAAATCCACGAGACAGCCGACTCAAATACTGCACTTCTTCGAAACTCTTATATACATAACGTGCAACAAAGTAAGGAAAATCAACACGCTGAGACCGGCTTATCAGCATTTGCACACATGCTAAGTAAATGTGTACATATGTAACGAGATCTTATTTAGAGTTTTCTGCATATTTAAATAAACACAACAAAATTATTTTTAGTTTTGTTGCAAAACTTCTAATTAGATTCTCAGATGAATGAAAAATATACAGTGCTGTTGTAACCATGGTCGGTATCCACACAGAATTTCGTTGAGCAGCATTCACAGTAATATCTATTCTAAAACAACTTCATTTTATGCCGCGTTTATATTTAAATTATCACATTCATAAATATAGTTTTTTGCAAGCAGCTTTGTATGCTTTTAGTATGCGCTTAGTTGCATGCGGAATGGCGAAACAGACGCACCGTCTAAATCAGATGTTTAACCGATTTGCTGTGAGACAAAATTTTACTGTCTCAAGTAGGGCAATTGGGGGCAGTATGAAGGAGGGTCATAGTGTAATAATAGTTTTTAAGATTAAGTCGGTATAACCAAAAAGCCCTTATACAAAGATTGCGCAACAAGCTGCCTGTGGGCTGCCGAATGATTCCATGCTGCTGCCAATAAGAACATGTCCATTTTTATGGTTTTGAGGTTATGACCACCAAAAACCCCTTAAAACGTCACTCATGTGTCTGTTTGCATGGTAGATATTATAGCACGAGACTGAGACTTCAACGAAGAAAAAAAAAAAAACACAAAAATAGCATTTGTGTGGCAGCAAAAGACGAGCATTTTGCCGACACCATGTGCCACAAATAATTATAATGTCCTAATAAAGCATTTATTAGAAAATTTTATTGCTTCGTTTCTTAATAAATTTATTTGAAATTAAAGTTACATAGTTAATTTCTGGCCAGCATATCCTAACATGTTCGCCTCTAAATATTTGCGGAAAGGTCACCAGAAAAACAGAAAAGAAAAGGTTATAACATATTAATGACGTGTTTATGGAAAGCCACCCCCATTAAAAACACAGGATAAGTAACGAGTGCACTATATTACAAATAATTAAACTTTAATTCACCGTAAGTTCCTGTAAGGTAAAAACGAAAATCCGGTAAAACACGACAACGCTGCAACCGCAATTTAAAAATGACATAAAATTAGCACATAAACATATCAATGAATATATTACATGGAATGTTCTTGACATTCACAATTGTCACTTATCGCAAACTTAAATTGCACAAATAGAAAAAGTGTGAAAACCGAAGTATCTAGTCTTTATGGATAATCGAAGATACTCATGTAGCTGAAAAGTCATTTGAGACCAATGGACAAACGTGATGCAATTGAAAACATAGTATTCTATTTCCGGCTCTTCACTACAGACCGAATTACAACAACCTAATTTTTAACAGAGGCAACTGTAATTGTCGTTTACCTTCGTAATAACTGTTCTAACGTCCTAACTATAATTCTTGTATTTACTCGTTATGCATTATTTTTACACGCACACAGTAATACTTCTAAAAATTGTATTTACTGTATTCAGACCTTATTTCTCAATAGCTGGCGTGCCCTTACTTCGTACGGTTTTAAGCAAGATATTTCAGTTACAAGTAGAACAGAAAATAATCGCTTCTTTATTTTAAATCACTCCTTAGTATATTTTTAGGGTTAAGTAAATAATAAGTGAGATACTTCGTTTATATGTAGGTCTCCTCATAGCTCCCCAAATATATATCATATTAAAAACTTCATTAAACATTGAGGAATTTCTCATATTAATTTTAACCGACCGCCAACATATATGAGGGAGGTATTGTGATCATACCGATTTTGACATTTCGAGATTTCAATGGATCTCCACGAATTGAGGTCCCGTTTTGACTATTTTTAGCATGATGTCTGTCGGTCTGTCTGTCTGTCCGTCGGTCTGTGTACACGTGCAGAGCAAATTCGGCTAAAAGGATTTTTATGAAACTTCATATTTAAGCTTTTTACATCAATGGCACGAGTTGATCAACTTTTGGTAAAAATCGGTTAACTAGAAACGGTTGTTTACCCGTGTCGGTTTTAAGATTTTTGCGAATATTACACAAAAGAGAAATATTTCGAAAAAAATTGTTTAACAAAAGTTGCTATAAAAGCAATAATTAACAACTTTTATTTGAGACATTTCTTTTTTGTATCCAGGTACGTTTCCATGATTATCGTCAATTATAAATACACATTATGAAATTGTCAACGTAATATAATACGTTATTGTCTTTTACAATAATAACTCTGCTGCTAGAATGTATTTTATACAAGTACTTTGTGATGACGGTCGGACCGACCACCACAGGACCTGTGGTGGCCACAGCTGTTTTTTCCTGTTAAGTAAATGATAAATTAGATATTTCAGCGTTATTAGTAACACTCCCTTTGCGCCGTAAAATCTTATTAAAAACTGCATTGAAGAGAAGAAAAAAAAATGTTTCCTCGCACACTGATGTAAAGTAAATAATAAGTGAGATATTGCCAGATTTCAGTTTTAGGGTGTCCCCCCGTAATACCCCAAATGTTCTTCTCAATGAAAAAATGCATAAAAATAAAAGAGTTTTGTTATCATAAACTATTTTTATCAAATATTATTTTGGTTTTAAGAACATTCTTCTAATCATCTAATTGAAAAAAAAAAAAAAAAAAATGATGTGAAGTGTGAATTTTCACACATTGCAAGGTTTCGCAGGTATATAATAGGTGAAGGCGGTATATAAATAAGTGAAGGTGAGTGTGTAGGACAAATTTTGATTTGTAGTAATCACGGCAAAATGAACGATAATTTTAAAATAATTTATCGTCTGTTAATCTAAGAGCTTTAAAAACAAATTTTATGTTAAAATATTTTTTTGTTAATTTTAATTCGAATACCTAATACCATTATTTAGGTTTCTAAATATGTGCAGCATTTTTTTTTATATAGCAAAGTTCATTAAGATTTTGCGCCTATGGCTTCCATTGGTTCCAACTGGTTATTAAATTTACGCTCTTAAAAATTAAATGCAACATTTGCCAAAATATAACTAGAATTTTGACAAAATAATTTAAACAAAATAAAAATGGAAAAAAAAAAACAAAAAATAAAATTGTCTCCTCTAACCGGGAGCGAACCTTACTTTGCTGCATAGCAAGCGAGCAAGTTAACCATTAGACCAGGATACGCCTTCTAGTATAGTGTGTTACATAAATAAACAGTTTTAACTCCAAAACAACTCCCTAGAATAAAAATTTTGAGATGTTTTATAGCCTATGTTCGAATCTTGGTTTTACTTTATCATCACATCAAATTACTATAAAATATGTTCAGCCGTTTTTACCTGAATCTCGGAGAGACAGACAGACAGAAAAAAACTGTTTTTTTTTTGCGGATATTATTGTCTTATAATCATCTGAAATGTGTATAAACCAAATATGTGGCCGAAAAAAAAATAGAACAAACAGATATAGCCTCCAATTTTATTAATATAGATAAAAGAGCTAGTAATTAAAGGGAAGAGAATAACAATGGAAACAGAAAAAAATGACGATCATTAACTAAACATAAAAATTAAAGGCTGGTATTTAATTGATCAGAATTTAATTCAGAAATTTTTTTGATATGGATCAGAAGTACGTAATCAGTTTTAAATTATTTTTTGACCGGTAGAAAGATCCAAAAAAAAAATAATGATTTGATGAGTAAAAATTATTATTTGATTAGTAAAAGTAATGACTTGATCAGAAAAAATAATAACGATCAGAAAAAACTAATAACTTGAATAGAAAAATATACATATATAACTACACAAAACCTTATCCTATGAGTTGATCGCCTTCGATTATAGTTTGTTTCAGTTAAAGCAGACCACACTTACCTGAAAAAGAAAAACAAATATTACTACACTGAACGTAGTTATTGTTAAATCGTGAACTTACAAATTATTGTTATAATGTTGAAATACTCGTTAAAATTAAAAATATCGAAATATTGGTTAGGTTTTAACAGCTTTTTGAAGCAATTAACTCATTGTAGTTTTGAAAATGATTAACGCCCAATGCTTGAAATGATTTTAATAAAATATTAATTCAAATTATTTTATTTAGTACATAATATTAGTCAAACTTCTGTAAAGACATTAATTTAAGAACCTATTACTTATTTGGGGCTGAGTCAAGTTCCAGAATCGACTGCAGAGTATCGCAAGATAAAAATCGGTAACCGGGATTTGAACCCGCGTCACTGTGCTCCATAAGCAATCATGTTACAATGAAGCCACAGCAACTTTTTGAAGATCCCCCTCTAGCTATTATCCTTTACACAATTTTATGAAGTTGACAACCCTAACTCTATTATCGCCGGATATCAACAGATACATTTTCAGCTACTTATCGGCTCCTATATTTAACACAATTTTATAATAAGGAATGTTCAAAATCATGTAATTAGTCGAGTGTGTAATGGACTTAATGTCCGACTGAAACAAAGCATTCATCTATGTGGGTCTTTGCAGATCTAAGGTAGATAACATGGTCAAAATTCAGGGTAATGACATGTGCACATACGGTGCCTTCCGCTCGTGTTTTGCATATAGTGCAGGTGATACTTGTTTCCACGAAGAATGACTCACCTTACTTGGATCATACTTTAAAACTAGACATTAAAAATGAAAAGAATTTATGTACGTGGGAGAATTAGAAAAAGTAAAATGTCGCACAGATTAATAAAATATTCATTTAAATTATTTCTTGAAACTATCTGTTTTTGTATCATACTCAACCTACGTACAGTGTATTTTAAAAATACTTTTAAATATGAGGGACGCTAAAATGTAAACAAGCATGAAGTTCCTGCTACATAACAAAATATTGTCTCGAAAGGCCTTCAATATTAAATAAATAAATGTTGTAACTTACAGCTTGCAGTCAGTCTGGACCTATGCACTTTATTAATTAACAGGGTTTACTTATCATGTCATCAAATATTATATTGAAGCTTTTCGTTTAATGTCCGAGTGTACCAGGGGTGATCGAAAAGTTTCTAGAACAAACTAAAAGACTGAGTTGCGCGCGCATCTCCTTCATATGTTTTGAAAGCCTTATCTTCATATAACTGCAGTCAAATTTCTAGACTGATCGTGCACACAGTATAGTCGTGACAGACAACTAAAGCATAAAATTACGTACATTTTCTTAATCATAATTAAAATCGAGTTCTGTCGAGTGATAGATCAATTCTTTTTAAAAGATTTTAATGTTGGAAGGAGTTCATGGTGCGTCTGCTCTTTCATACGCAGCAGTTGCAAACTGGACTTGAGAATTTAAGAACTAAAATTGATAGAGATAGCAGAGGCAGTAGGCATTTCACATGACCGGGAACATTGCATTTTACACCAACATTTGGACATAACTAAGCTCACTGCAAGATGGGTGCCGCGTTTGCTAACAAACAACCAAAAGCAAGTGCGGATGACCATTTCTCAGCAATGTCTAGACATGTTCAAGCGCAATACAAATGGTTTTTTGTGACGTTTTGTAACTGTCGATGTAACGTGGATACATCACTACACTTCGGAGAACAAAGACCAATCGAGACAGTGGATATTATGAGGTGAATCAACTCCGAAGAAGGCCAAAATCTTGCCCTCAGCAGATTTACAGTATTGCTACTGTACTTGAACAACGCTGTAGAATAACCTTTTTCTCCATAAATAACGCAGCAGAAGCAAGAAATGTGTGCTTTTAGAACATCTGAGACAAAACTGTGATGAAGACGGCAGAAGCTCACCTTCTAGTAATTATGAAGATGAAGACAACTCTGAACCGGAGAAGAAGGTACAAAAAGATTCTTCTTCTTTTTGGAATTCTTTTAAGGAAATAAAAACCAGAGATCCGACAGCAGACAACCCAGTCTCAACGAAAATGGACACTTATTTGGCATTACCATTAAAAAAAAGAACAACATGTCCTTTTCGATTGTGGAAAATTCATACGTTTTCGAAGTTGGAATCATTAGCAAAAACATTTCAGTCATCTCCGGCAAGTACAGTCTTTCCGAAAGATTATTGATTATTATCTGAAATGGAAATGTTTGCGAAGAAAACCGTAACAGATTATTACCTCAAAATATGGAATTTTTAAGCTTCTTTCATCACATTTTACCACGTGTACAATACAATAAATAAGTAAAATATTTTTACATGCTCGTCTGTATAACAAGTAAAATGTTTCATTTATTGTACCTACTAATTTTGTACTTATTTGTAAAATAAAAATATTATTAATTGATTCGTTATTCAGATATATTGCATAATTTTATTTATTACTTTATAATTCGTATACGCCGTATAACAGATAAATATTCGACAGAATAGCGAATAATAATTCCTTTATTCGGTAGAATTTAGTGACGAATATGTCTAATGCCGCATAATGCAAAGGTTCTCGTCGCTAATAAATAGTTAGCTAATCATATTTTGATGATATAGAGCAGGGGTCCCCAAAGTGGACGATATCGACCCCCGGGGGTCGGTATGATATTGTTAGGGGCCAATTCTAGCTAAGGGGTCGATTGGGGGTCGATGGAAAAAAGTTAAAAGTTACTAGTATAATAATAGCTACACAGTTATATATAAATATTTTAAATACTTTTAAATGTTATAGGTATCATTTAACTTTAAACACACTCCGAATTATCTTTATTGTACTGATATCTTTTATTGTTTTATGACGAGTCTGATGTGACGAAGTAACAATAAACAATGCACATCTGTGTATGTCCAGCCTTGAATATACAAAAATATATATATTTTGAATATCAGTTTACTTTGAAACTAGTGTGACTGTTGAATACGGCTGATATTTTTATTTTCCTGTATATCCTATAGTTATATAAACATTCGGAAGTGAGTGTATTAGTGAACTTTATTCCTTTTTACATACTGACTTCAGTTTTAATTGTTTTGTTACTACTCCAGTATACATAATGGAAGCTTCAGATTCTAAAAAGAAATGCCGACAATATTCATTTGAATATTTGAAACCTGGGTTTATTCCTTAATTAACAAACGAAACTAAACCTATGTATCTTCTTTGTGAAAATCTATTAACAACGATGCAATGAAACCAGCAAAAATGAAAGATCATCTCCAAAGACTCCATCCTAATAAGAAGGATAAAGATCATGATTTTTATTTTAAAAAAAACTAAACGAAAAATACATATGGTACATCGATCAAATATAAAATCATTTCTGAAAGAACCCGCCAAAGCTGACAATGAAGGAGGATTAGAGCTTCGTACAATATTTCTCTTAGTATAACAAAAAAGGGAAAACCGTATACAGTTGCAGTATATGTTTGTCCTATTTTAATAACGTAATTGTAAAATAGAGGGGGTCGATAAAAAGTCGAAAAACTCTTCTGCGGGTCGACGGTCAAAAAAGTTTGGGGACCCCTGATATAGAGGGTATAATCAGAAAATAAAATTAATAAATTTTCTATAATAAAACATTCAACCTATATAGGTATATGAATGTTTGGTAGAAATTCAATTGATTCCATTTTGGTGCGCTAAAACAAAAGTTTTGAGTGCACACAAGTATAAAGAGTTTACGCACTCAGTACACTCGGTGCGTTAATCAGAACGTAAAGAAACCTTTTGATGCGTTACACCAGGGGTCGGAAACCTTTTTTACGCCGCGAGCCGTATTCAGTAACTACGTTTTTTGACGGGCCATTCTTGCTTTTGTAATTTCTATTTTTTACGATCTTAACTTCTTGCTTAAGCCGGTTTACACGTATTTAACAGCGCTGCAGTAATGTGTTGGTTACGCTAGATAAGAGAAGTAAATATATTTTTTTTTTTTTTTCGGTGAGCCGCATAAAATCGTTTGGCGGGTCACTGATTGCCGACCCCTGCGTTACACCATTAATTTACGAACGATTTACGATTCCACTGCAATACACTTGGACCAGTAGGGGTGTTTAGTATCTCTGCTTGCCACCGGGCAAATGAACATATTGCGCCCTTTTTACTCGACATTATTCGACACCCGAAGTCGCGAAATCTGCGGGCATATAACGCCACCCCAGGACTTGGACTAAACGAAAAGTGTCATTGAATGTCAAATTTATACTGCACGTGGAACCAGTCGTAAAGAAATTTCAATTCTTTTCAGTGGCATCATGTGATTCAAAACAACCTTCATCAAAGAGGACCTTGGCAGAGAACTACATACGTATACTGTATATTGTAGCTTTGATGCCACATGATATAATTAAGTGCACATATAGTCCAATTTGTTGCCGTATAGTATGAATTTAGTGCTCTTTAAGGTGACCCAGCCAATTTCTCACTTATGAAATATGGGTTAGGAGACAAGAACAACAATTTTTAAATATATATACCATAATTAAGTGCATGTTCATGTCTAATTAGTACCGTAATCAACAGTTCCTCACTTATAATTGAGAGATTTAATTTATTTTGGAGAATAAACCAGATTTTATTTATTTATTTTATTTTCAAATCTCAATCAAATTCTCATTGATACTGAATAATCGATTGGTCATTGCATATCTGTCCGGTATCTACTGATAACTTGATTAGTATATTTTATTTGAATCAGTGAGCAATCATAATTCGAACGTAATAAATTAAATGTCCGAAAACAACCAATAATCTTTCCTTTATTAACTGTTCCTTTCTAAAATTCCCGAAAAATTCACCTGATCGCTTCTACAAGTCTTTACATAAAGCACTATCTAACAAAAGCACGTGCCCACATATTTACACGATTATAATGGAAAATCGAATTTGCAAACGAAAAGGAACTACCATATTTCACGCGAACAAAATTAATTAATTTTCTTGGTTATTTTAAATATTTACAGTTATTCGATATTAATTTTATCACAGAATATAAAGACAATGTGATATAAAAATATAGCCTGACTGCTGATATGGACTAAATGCGAAATTATGGATTAATAGGCAAAATAGTCCTAAAAAGGGCTGATGAGATCTAAAAATATGATCAAAGAAAAGAAAATAAAAGTATGTTGAATTTAACCTAAAAAGCTATGCACTACACACATTATCAAATGGAAATCTATAAGAGAATATATAACTAAACTTAAAACTGCTAAATAAACAACAAACTATATAAAAAAGGTTTTTAGAAATTACTATAAGTTAGATATATGTGAACACAATTATCAAAACACATCAGAACGTATTATAAAATGTCAAAGGTAAACACTGTTTTATTTAGCCATACCAATACAAATGTCCCTATATTAAATAAACACATTTAAAATTTGTGAATCTTCAAAATGACTATCGAATACAAACTAAATATGACTTCAAAAGGTATGTTTTAGTAAAATAAAAAAGTGAAGAGCAATACTAGTCTATAATTCACATGCAAAAAAAATCGATTTAGTTATTTTTTCGCCACTAAGTTTGTCATTGCAGTTATGACGCAAAATTACCAACTGCGTTGATTGAACGACTGACCTATAACAAAAGTTAATACATACGTAAACATAAATAACTTTTATTAGAGACATTTTTTGATACGACTTAATAAACTCTTATAACTTTTCATTTTTGCAGATATGTAGGTAGGGGAAGAGGGGGCAAGACGACGATACGAGGTAAGACGGGCCGTGGTAATATTTTCTATGTTAATAGTGACATCTATATTTCTTTCATTAGAATATATTAGTTCCTAATTCTACCAGATTGTGTACAAATTTATATGCCATTAGCGGCAGTTCTGTGCTAGTTATTGCGCATTTGTTGTTTTTGACAGTTCTGATCTAACAAATCCTTGTATGTTAAACCTTCTCAGGTAAGTGTAAATTAAATTATTTTATTTTTGTCTTGTTACTATTCTTAAGAGCACTTATATTTGTACATATTGTAGTAAATATGTTTGAATTTTTAATCTATAAAACACATAATTACTACTATAACCTAAAATGTTTTGACTGGGGCAAGATGGGCGGGGTAAGATGACAAGATGCCCGTCTTACCCCGTATTTTTAAAAACTAGTTTAGTTGAAAATTTATTCAATTACTTTATTTTTATTTATTTTTCTTCATAGTGAATATGGTCCGTACCTACAAAAGGAAGACTGATCGTCAATCATGGTCTGAAGAAAATATGTGTGTTGCCATTGAAGATGTTGTGACTGGAAAAATGGGGTTCCGACGAGCCGCTTCCACATATAATGTTCCTCGCACAACATTGGAAAGAAAAGTAAAAAAACGAAAAGAAAATCCAAACGCGCTAATAAAAGAACCTTTAGGCCCAATACAAACCGTGTTTACCAAAGATGAAGAAGCAGAGCTGGTGTCGTATTTACACATCATGGAAGCGCGGTTATTTGGCTTAACAGTTAACGATTTAAGAAAACTCGCGTACGAGTTGGCTATAAGAAATGGAAAAAAGAATAATTTTAATAACGAATTGAAACAAACTGGAAAAGATTGGGTGAAAGGTTTTTTGAAGAGGCACCCGAATTTAACTCTTCGAAAACCAGAAGCTACATCAGCTGCTAGAGCGATGGGTTTCAATAAACCAGTGATCACAAATTTTTTTGAACTGTATGGTGGTCTTTTAGATAAATTTAAATTCAGTCCAGACAAAATTTGGAACTGTGATGAAACAGGAGTATCGAGTGTGCCTAAAACAAAATCCAAAATCTTATCCCTAAAAGGCAGAAAACAGGTGGGAGCTTTGACTTCTGCAGAGAGAGGACAAACTGTTACAATAGAGTTATGTTTTAATGCAGCAGGAACTTACATGCCACCTATGATGGTATTTCCAAGGCATAGAATGAAAAAAGAACTGCTTGATGGAGCTGCTCCTGGCACATTTGCAGAATGTCATCCTAGTGGCTGGATGCAATCTGATATTTTTGTACAGTGGTTTAAAAAATTTGTGATTTTTTCACATGCGACAAAAAACAACCCCGTTTTGCTTTTATTAGATGGGCATGCTACGCATACAAAAAACCTTGAACTTATTATGTTAGCACGTGAAAACGGTGTTGAGATATTATGTTTCCCGCCACACTGTACACACCGTCTTCAGCCACTAGACGTTGCCTTTATGAAGCCTCTAAGCACGTTCTATGATACTGAAGTGACAAGTTGGCTTAGAACACATCCAGGTCAAATTGTGACTATGTTTCAGATCGCCTTGTTGTTCGGAAATGCCTTTATACGGTCTGCAACAATGTCTACAGCCATAAACGCGTTTAAAAAAACGGGAATTTGGCCAGTCAACCCAGACATTTTTACTGATGAAGACTTCTTGCCTGCAGAAACAACGAACATTGCTTCCACATCCGTTCAAAATATTATACCTTTAACTGATAACTTACTACCTAATACATCGTCCACCAATGAACCTCACACTCATCAACCTCAAGCTAGATGTTTAAATGACCAGCAACCAGGATGTTCAACATGGCCTTCTCCCAGTGTTTTCAAAGTTATGTCGCCTGAACAAGCCTTACCTATCCCTCATGTTGGTAAAGGAAAAGTGAAATCAACGACAAGGCGACGAGGTAAAACAGCCATTTTAACTGAGTCTCCATATAAAAATGAGCTGGAAAGTCAATCAAAAAATAAAATAATTTCCAAGAAAAATCTTTTTCCAGATAAAAACCCTAAATTAACAAAAAAGGGTGATATACGTAAAAACGTCAAAACAATAAAACAGCTAAAGGCATTAAAAAAACACAAAGAATTATCTTCTGAAGATGACTCTGACAATGATGTTGCTTGTTTATACTGCAACTATCTCTTCTCCGAATCCACAGAGGGATGGATTTCCTGTATTAAGTGTGGAAAGTGGTCGCATTGTTCCTGCGCGGGCGAAGAAGACGACGATGACGAAGTGGCACATATTTGTGCGTTTTGTACGAATTAATCTATCATTAAATATTCGTGTTTTGTATTTTTTTTATTAATAAAGCTGCAATCCCATCTTACCCCATATACGGGGCAAGAATGGACATATGCACACTTTTGGATTTCGTTTATTTTTTCCTGTTACGGTGCAGTTCTTACATCTTCCTTATCCACTTATGATAACAGAAGGTCTAACGGTAATATTAGTATATTTATTGTCTTTTTTTACCAATCTGTTTTAGAAATATAGTACTTTGATGCTTAAGGGCACCGTGTTGCCCCCCCTTCCCCTACGTTTCCATAATTACAGTAAATTATAAATAGATATATATTATGAAATTTTCAACATAATATAATTCGTTATTATCTTTTTCAACAATAATTTTTGTTTAAGCATTTTGTGGAGACGATCAGTTCTGTGGTGGCCACAGCTGATTTTTGTATATGCATTTAATCTTCATATAACAGCTGCTCCAATGAACTGTCTTCAAACTTTTGCTGATCGGATCGTGGTGCATCACTCAAATCAAAATCTCGATATCTTTAATCAATTTTTTACATGTTCAGTGAGTTAATATATCTTCGTCATGAATAAATCATTCTGGTGGTTTCAGAAGCATTTTTGTTTTAAAGGATGATATGTATAATGTGCGACTTAACAACAGTCATACAGATCAATTCGGTAAAAAATTACTGTGTAATAACGTTACTACAAGATAAAATATTATAAAAAGTATAATGACTTTCATTCATGATAGTAACTGACCTTGCTCATAGACTAAAATTTAGTTACTATGATCATAGTAACTGACTTACAGAATTGGTCTGAATGTGAGTATTCACACATAGTTTCTTAAATATAAATGGCGCCACTTCAAAACTGCTATATGACGGAAAAATATTAAATAAAAATAGTAAATCTGCATTCACTCTTCCCTTATTATAATAATTTTTATGATTTACTTTTATACTTAGAAGTTTGTCATATGACACCCCACCCCCCAATAACAATTCACAGTGTCTTAATCCATGTTTTCCGTTTATAATTAACGAATTTTCTTGAAATTAACAGCGATAACAAAGGTTCGTCAACGGAAAGGTTGGTACACGATTTATACATTTCAGAAATGCAAGAATTTTTAAAATCTGTTAAGTTGTTCCAAAGTTACGACAATTCTAATTGGCAAAGTAATCTTGGATCAGTTGAAACTCACTCCAGTACTTACATGTCTGTCGACATGGTTGTAAATGAACTATTCACTATTCACTATCCAGTCGAATTCCTGAATGATCCTAACTCATCAGTATTATCTCCTCATGCTTTTACACTAAAAGTTACAGGTTAGTTTAAGAGACTATGTAGTAGAGGCATCCATTATGACGGTTGTGATACAGGCAAAAAGATAGTAATCCCTAAAATACTGATGATTCCTACAATTTTATCAATTCAATTCAATCACCTTCAACTGACCATATTCGTGCGACGTCACATACATGTGCTGCCATCTGACAGCGGTTTCCATTGGAAGTTTTTGGCTGGTCTAAAATAAATAAGTCATTACTTTTCTTACCTTAATTGAATATTTTCAATTATGGAGCCAAAATATATATTTTTTTGATAAGTATATACTATTATACACCGTCCAGATACTTTATTTTATAGAATAATGTTTTTATAAACATATAAATAAGTATTCGAAGATATATTTATAGGTTACGTTTTTAAATAATATGAAAATCGAAATATCTTTAGTATTTATTTAATTAAAACTAAGAAATCATTAATATTTTGTTTTAGAATGCATAATGGTGCATTGTTTTGCTCCAAATTGTAACCATTACATCCACATTCTTAATTGCAATTTTTTTCGTTTTTTGACAGATGAAAATGAAAAACAATAATGGATAAAATAAGAACAACATATTGTTCCTTCAAACCATTTAGGTATGGCACATATACTTATTGCTATGTTACCTGCCATAATAACTATTATTAACGTGTAGCATTTTATTGCAAAAAATATAATTTATTAAGATTTACGTAGGGTAAAACAAACTACATAATTAAAAAACACCACACTATCCAAGACATATAGTTACAATTTTGTTAATTTAAATCATTTAATAATATAAAATAAATGTAAAATAGTTTTTGTATTTTTGACGTTTAAACATTCAACAAACAATAATAACCACATTAGCCATAGCAACCCTTATCCCTTCGCACTGACAAACTTGGCACAGTGGCGTCCCGTTACAAACGTAAATGTTTCAAAATTAACCTGCAAAATAATATTGTTTTGCAAAAATAATGACATATTAAATTATAATGTATAAAATAAGAATTTTAGTAAATAAATATTCAGTAGTAGTTTTGGTGTGAGGCATTTTCTTACTTTGAAAACATAATTTATACTTCCAAAATACAATTTAAATAAAAAACAACATTCTAAATTCAAATAAAAGGAAACCAACAACGAGGCGGCAGCACTTAATATCATTTTGTGACGCAGTTACTATTATGGTCTATTTTCTGCTAGGGTTTGTTTTACGATGATTAATAAATAGCATGTTCAAACCCTGCAGATAGCTGGCATTGGTTTGCGGAGTCTTCTTGCTTTTATTCTCGCTTTAACAAAATATTTTGTAAATATGCTATTAAACAACAAATATCCATCTGTATGTCCGTCAGTGTATTTCTCTGTTATGTAAGACGCAAGCGAGGGTACTTTTTATGGGTTTATTCCGCTTAACGAATCCTTCCTCAATGAAGGTATTTGTAAATCTATCGTTTTAAACCCAATATAAGACAATTATTTATTTTATAATCAACTCAATTTAACTGAACTTGCAAAGAACAGATGCTAGTGCAGAATAAAGGCAAAAGGCCACAAAAAATAAAAATAATAATAAATAAAACCGTACGACCTGTGATATTCAAAAGGGTAACAACCCCTATCCTGAAGCATAAATCTGAAGACTGTATTTGTTGTGACTGAACTTTTATTCCCATCAGAATATATAATTGAAAAGTAATATTTGTTAAGAATTCCTAGCCACGATCTTGCATTTAGTTTTACTTTTTGTGTTCGTCTAAGAAACTGTGTACTCATTGCGAAGTGTAAACGCCCTTTAATGAGTACAAATAGTATAAAGATGCATATAAAAAAGCTTCTATGCAGGGAAATGGGAGGAATAATATACTATAAAATGTTAGTCACGTATTTGTGGTATCAATCAAAAATCCAGATTTATTACACACTTACTGGATGACGTGATCTTAACGCGAATCAAAAGCAAACGTGATTTTCAAGATGGAAAAATACACAAAACACTTTTACTTGCAATATATTAGATTAAATTCACACTCAAAATTTATATGCTCTTTGCATATCAAAGCAATATTTTTAACACTGCAGAACTGTAATATTTTTACATTATTTGTTAAAGCTAAGAAATGTATGGAATATGATTATACAAAATGTTTGAACTCAGGTTATAACAGGAACAGGAATTCGAAATTACAACAGTGACGGGAGCAAGAATTTTATAGAGTAATTTTTTTAATTGGCAATGGCCAAGTTAAATACCCCATCACCTTATCGTTGAAATGTTAATAAAAAATAAAAACAACATTTTTTAATGATTAAGGCCCGGTCTTTCCATCTTCAGATAAAGTTCCAGGTAACTATTTGACAGATAAGGTTATTTGTAACTTCTATCTGCTGAATAAATGTCAATACCAGTCAGTGAATCCAATACGTCAGTCTCATTATCCGTTAGATAACTATCCGATAGATACATTTGTATAGAAAGAAGGGATGACATTTACTCAGCAGATGAAGTTACAAATAACCTTATCTGTCAGATAGTTACCTGGAACTTTATCTGAAGGTGGAAAAACCGGGCCTTAGGCAACATCATCATTGACCTTTTATGCAGTGTGCGGTGAGACTTGGTCTCTTTTGGAACATGTTACCATTCTGTTCCATTTGACAATATTGTCCACCTATTCCTTATTCAGAAAATTTTAAGGGTTGACATCAAAGTTTATGAAATCTCAAGATAAACATAACATCATGAAACATTTCAATAGAACGCGATCAGAGATGAAAATCTGTATATTCGTCATTGCATTTGGTACAAGTTCCAAACAGACAAAAACACCGCTAAAGCACGCAAATTAACTTGCTCTATGCTTGGTCAACATATTTTGTTTCACAATACTATTATGTTACACTGGAACCGGTTTTACTACCTAATTTTATTAACAATTAGAAAATTAAACTGTGTTTATAATTCATATTATTTATAAATTAATACATAAACTAATACTTCAAAGAAAGGAAATTAAAGCGCAACTAAATCATGCCCTCAGCGCTAAAGAAAAAACTATATTGGCGACCAGCTAGAAAACCAGAGTCAAAAAGGAACTGGATAAACTCATTGGAACAAAGAACAGAGCGTGCAACAGTAGATAAAATGGTAATTAAAGAACTTAAAATAAAAAATTTAAAAAAAAACACACACCGGGTCCTGATGACCTCCATACAGAGCTGCTCAAGCCTGGCAGTAAGGCAACCGCAGAATTATTGCACCCTATCATCAAGGCCATTTGGGGAAAATGCTCTATGATAGATTAGTGTAAGAAAGGAATCATTATAATATAACTCTCGAAGAAAAGCGATCCTTGAAAATATTACTGGCAAGGCATTCTTACTAACTACAATAAACAAGATATTAGCTACTATATTAATGTGTAGATTCTCGGATGAACTCGAACCACAATTAACAGTAGAACAAAATGGTTTCAAAACAAACATATTATGCATAGATCACAAATAACTCTACGCATTATAATAGAATAATCCGAAGAAGGGCGCTCTCCACTATACCTAGTCTTCATCAACTTTCAGAAAACCTTCGACTGAATTCACATCGAATCCATGGCTACAGCGCTCAGAGAGAAACAGGTACTGAAACGGTGGTCTAAACATAAGCAATAAAAGCAAAAAGGTAGGAGTAAGGAACAGATATGTAAAAGATATGTGGCAAATCTGCTCGGGTAGATAATACATTGGTGGAACGCTGAACGTTTCTAGAAATAATTCAAAAACTGTCCAAATAGCTGAAAGAATCTTTATTTACCTAATTTACTACATTGGACATTAACGCTTTTTCAATTGCGTTTCTTAAAATTTACCTCCCGAATATATGTATATGAGCGATAATGCTATTAAATTTTTAAATCATTATAATTTAAAAATAAAATTGACTTTTTAGAAAATAAATAAAGCGCAAGGGAATTTGTATTAAAAAATTATTATTTTAATTTAGTATTGCATGATAAAATTAAAATGTTTTTTTTTTATTGATATTTACAACTAACCAAAGAGGTTCACCAGTAAATTTAATAGCTAATAATAACATGTTGTGGAGTGGTCGCTCAATAGTGAACCTCCAGTCTATAATAATAATACAACATTTAATACTATATGAATATGTATAATAATACAGTAGGTATTGTCACAAGTCAAGTTCCAAAGGTTTAACCCGTTTTAGTCTTCGAATGTCACTAGAATTGTCTAGCAAATTTAAGGCAAGTACGTTTGTATGATAATTTACACAATTAATATGTTTAGAGACAAACCTTTTTTCTTAAAATTTCTTCCGTAACATTTTTAATTTTTAAGTCAAGTAATGTCATGTTACTCACATACCAAGGAGCATCTGCAATAGTACCTAAATATTTGTTTGGAAACCTATGAATTATGTTGATATTTGTAGATTTAGCACAGGCCCATAACTGAAGTCCGTATGTCTAAACTGGTTTCAATATAATTTTATAAATTAGAAGTTTATTGTATACACTTAGACGAGATTTATGACCTAGAAGGCAGTAGTGTTTTTTAATTTTGAGATCTAGTTGTTTGCTTTTACTTCTTAGGTGGGCCCTCCAAGTCAGTCTTTTATCTAGGTGGATTCCTAGATATTTAATTTCATCAGCTGGCGTTAATGCTGTATTATTTAACAAAATTTGGGGATAGCTAACTTTTTGTTAGTGAAATTGTTATGGTGAGATTTTGTTTAATTTATTCTTATGAGCCATACCTGTAAATCATTTAAGGACTTTTGTAAAATGGTAAATGCTTCCATTGGGTTGAAAATTTGATACAAAGTTAGTTCTAAAACACTCCCCTGGGGTACTCCAGCTTTTATTTGATATTTTTCTGAAAATTAAGTATGTCAAACTTTATCAACAGCTTGACTAACATCTAAAAATGCAGCTGAACATACTTTTCGTTCTTCCAAGGTATATAAAATAGGTATGACAATATTCATTATAAACTACCCCATCGTATTAACCCATTAATCAGACTGTAAACGAAAGAGCATTAAGTAAAAACTCTTAAAACCTGTATTATATATTATTAATTTCGTCTTCGGTCCATTCTCAGTCCCTGAATATGACAGACTCCATGTAGTCCAGCCATAAAAGTAACTTATGGATATCTGATATCAAATGAATATTATGATATAATCTTTACGGTTTAATTTATGTAATACATATACATATAGAAATCTGATATTTAAAACAATTTTATTGGAAAGTTGAATTACAATGTTTAAGAAATTACTCAGATACTGTCTCTGCATTATAATAAAATTTTATGACATTTTAATAACAATCCACAGCGTTCTATAAATATGATAAGATCTTCTGTTTATATGCAACTATCAAAAGCTATGTTTATACTTGAATCTGAATCGCGTTGTAATTGCAAGATTATCAACATAGAACTGTCATTAATGATATTTTCTTTGTAATACAGAATCTTTCATTATTTGTTAATGACTAACATTTCAGCAGCATATATATTATATACATTGCGTAAATTTTATATGCATTTACTGAAAACTATTAAATTCACATTAGATGAAGAATGTAAATTGTGTGTTTTTGTGCAAGTTTAGTTTCATATGTTACCTACAAGACTTAATACTTAATTACTTTAAAATAATAACTAAGTTAAAATAGCACACTTGTGTTGTTATTTAACATTTGCTTTATAACACTCTTTTTTACTCTTTGTTTCTCAGTATCTATATCTCAACAGTCTCTTTACGTCCACTTAACTTTTTACCGACCACTAGATGTATAAATACTGTGGATCATACCCATTTTGACATTTCGAGATTTTCATGGATCTTCACGAATTGATGTCTTTACATAAGGTTTTAACTATTATGAGCATGATGTCTCTCTGTCTGTCAATCCGAGGACACGTGTATAGCGAATTTGGCTAACCGGAATTTTATGAAACTTCATATTTAAGATTTCGGTAAGTTTTTTTGCGAAAATTTCGTTAATAGAGAAATGTTTAGAAAAATACACTCACAGTCAAAATGATAGAGTTATTATTATTAAATTAGAATTTATTGGTCTTAATTACATTGATTATTAACCAGATAAGTATACAATTATAAAAGGTATAATATATAAGTAAATAATGTTATAAAAATATAAAATAATACAAGTATCCTATAATACACAATATCTATCTTATTTACTAACTATATTTGTATATTGTTAAAATTTATAAATTCATAAATAATTTTGAAAAGATTGATGTTATTAGTAAAAAGAATACACTTTATAGAGGTAGGGAAAATAAGATTTTGTTGACTTAGTTGACTAAACATAGAATTTCTATTATACTTCGGACACGCAAATATTAAATGGTTCACATCTTGTATAATATTTGGATCGCAGGAGCAAGCCGCTGTTCGGATCAAATTTAGTCTGTGAAGATGTTGTTTGACTTTTGTGTGATTAAAGCGCATTCTGCATATCGTAGTGATAAACTTTCTGTTCATGTCCGAAGTAAACCATCTGGAAGAAGGAATATTTGGTTGAAGGGAACCATAAAAGGAACCCTTTGATGTCAAGCTGGTTCGGTATTCTTCATTCCACGAGTTTCTGATGAATTTAGTGTATAAACTATAGGCGTCAGTTATTTCAATAGGAATGTCCAAAGGCATTCCTGTAATTATGGCTTCTTTTGCCAAAATGTCTACCTCTTCGTTGAAGATGATGTTGGAGTGTCCTTTGATCCAAATTATCTTGATTGTAACATTTAGATCCTTGAGAAGATGAATAATTTGAATGATATCGTAGATTAAGATAGAATTTTTATGCAAGATCTTGGGATATTTTAATTTTTGTACTGTACTTTTGCTGTCTGTAAAGATTATATATCTATTATGATTTCTCAAATTATTTTGTATATATTCTAGGCATAATTTTATTGCAATCATTTCAGCAAAATAAATAGAGTAGTAGTCAGGAAGTTTAATTTTTTGAAAATGTTTTTTCATAGGATCCAGAAATGAACAACCAGTTCCTTTGACCGTTTTAGAAGCGTCAGTATATAGATGATAACTATTTGGCCACTTCTCTTCAACCTTTTTAAGGAAAAGCACATTGTTGCTAGGTAACATAATATCATGAATGAAATAATTATTAGGAAGCGAATATGAATAATCAGCCTGGAAGCAAGGAAGAATGGGATGCCTCTGTTGTGGAGAAATCACATCGACGATATGTAAGAAGCTTTCGATTAAGATTGGAGTTGGTTTACTCTTCCAATAAGAAGATGTAAGAATACTGGAAGCTAATTTTGATACAGGTATAATTGAATTTGAAAGGACGCGTGGAAATAGGAATTTGAACGACAAAATTTTACGTCTCAGATGTAAAGGAATTAATTGGGCCTCGGCTAATAAGGCATTTGTTGGCGTGGAACGCATTGCACCCAATGCAAATCTCGCCGCCTTGTTTTGGATTGTATTCAAAGGGTTTAAGACATTTGCGGACGCATCACCATATAAGAACGAACCGTAGTCAATTATGGATAGTATAAGATTATTATATAGTATAAGCATTGTTTTTGGGTCAGCTCCCCATGAGAAATTAGTAATAGCTCGTAAAACATTTAACCTAGACTCGCATTTTTTAATTATATACCTAACATGGGCTCTCCAGGTTAATTTGCAGTCTATATTTAGACCTAGGAATTTTACGACCGGTAGGATATGATACTGCTGTTGATCCAAAATAACGTAAGGTGGAATCTGAAATCGGTGTCTTGTGAATACCGAAACTCATGTCTTATTTGGAGACAGAGAAAATCCGTGCATAAGGCACCAGTTATTGAATTGTTTTATTGCGTTGTTCAATTCTGATATGCATAACAAATAAGTTAAACAGGTAACATATACACAAATGTCGTCTGCAAATTGTATGATTTTGATATTGGGGCTGAAGATATATTGTAAATCGTATGTGTATATGTTAAAAAGAATAGGCGAAAGGACTAAACCTTGCGGTAATCCTATGTTAGTTTTTCTAGGACCTAATATGTTACCTTGATATTTTACGAAGACTTCTCTACTCATTATAAGATTGATAATTGAGTTTGTCATTAAAGTGGGTATACCAATGGTTGTCATTTTTTTATACAAAATTTTAACAGAAACATTGTCAAAAGCTCCTACTATATCCATAAATGACGCAGTTAGATAAGCATTGTTGGTATTGCTTGTATAAATATCACAAATTAAAGTAGATAAATTGTCCATTGTTGAACGTCCACGTTTAAATCCATATTGATAATGAGGAAGAGATCGATTGTGTTCCAGCCACCATTCTAATCGAGTTTTTATAAGTCTCTCATAAGTTTTGGTAATGCAGGAGAATAACGATATAGGTCGATATGAAGAAGCAGTGTTTGGATCTTTGTTGGGCTTCAATATTGGAATAATGTATTGAATAGACCATTCTGGAATTTGTTTACTGTTGAGCCAAATGTCATTGAAAATATTTAGAAGAAGAATTTTTGCCTTGGCATCGAGATTATGCAACATTGGATAGTGAACATTATCAAAACCTGGAGAAGAATTTTTAGTTTGTTTTAAGCTATGATATAGCTCAGTAAGCGAAAAGGGAGAATCCAAGTGAGGGTTTTCGATGATGTTACTGTTAAAGGATATGTTTTCTTGACAAGATGCAGGTGTCAGATTGAAGAAAAAATCGGATAACCAGTTAGAATTTAAAGGATACAAGGACACCTTGTCGGAGAGGCCCTTTTTAATAATTTTAATTTTCTTCCATACATCTGAGAGAGAAGTTTTAAGATTTATAGAATTGCAAAATGTTTGCCAACAATTTCTCTTTTTCTGTTTGTACAGAAAACGAGCTTTTGCGATATTTCTTTTACATAAAATATAGTTTTCGACATTAGAATTGTTTTTGAAATTTTGGAAAGCATTTTTTGTGGCAATGGATTGTATTCTACATTCATTGTCCCACCAGGGACGGCATTTAAAAGAGTAAACTTGTTTTGGATAATTTTCGGGAATGCTTTCTGACGCACTACAATTTACCAGGTCCATGAAAATTTTATATTTTTCATCTACTTCTAGAGTATTAAATTGCTCGTAGTTGATAGTTTCGGCCAAAGTTTTTGACTGAAGGTAATATAATGACCAATCAGCGTTTTTTATATCCCAAGAAGAACTGGGGAAAATTTTAATTGTGTTATTTATTGTACAATTATACACAATTTTTATTGGGAAGTGATTGGAGCCCATAGTGTCTTTGATTGTGGTCCACAGAAGATCCGTTGCTAAGTTAGAAGTGCACAAGGTTAAATCTATAGCCGATTTGCGTTGACCTGGATTAGTCATTAGTGTGGGGGACCCATCGTTCAATAGCGTATAAGAAAGATCATTTACTGCCTCAAGAATTTCTTTGCCTTCAATATCGTCAATCTCACAACCCCATGTACAGTGATGAGCGTTAAAATCTCATCCGATAATCATAGATCCATGTATATTAGAAAAGATTTCAAACCATTTATCTTTGGAAATACGGTGGTTAGGTTGACAATATAAGGAAACTATTGTTACCCATTTATTATCAACAAATAACTTAGCAGCACAAATTTGTAGGTAATTAGGAGTGTTTTTTAATGATAATGACTGAAAAGGAATACCTGATTTAATAAGTATACAGCTTCCACCATATCCATCTGGACGGTCACAACGAATAATATTATATCCAGATATTTTAAAAAATTCAGTTGGTTTTAGCCAAGTTTCTGACAGTAAGGCACAATGAATTTTATGAGAAGATAGAACGGTTTGTAAAAAATTTTTGTTTGCTTTGATAGAACGAACATTCCATTGAATGATTTGAAAATGGTCCATTTTTATTTTTTAAGAAGAGAAGAACGAAAGCAGTCCATGATTTGATCAAAGCTAATCGAGGCTCCTTGTTTATCATAAATAATATTTTTAATTAACGAATAAATCGAAAAAATTGCTGTTTCAACGTCCGGAAACGAGATATTTTCCTCTTTGTCTGAGTTTTCTACAAAAGTGACTTTTGTAGAAGTATTTTTATTAAGTAAATGAGGTTGTGGGGGATATGGATTTCTTGGGATTTCCCTACGGATCGGTACTGTACTAGAAGGAGCCCTATAAGAAGTCTTAGGTTTTTCCATAAAAGATGACGAAATACGTGAAGCAAAAGGACTGCGAGGTTTGGAAAACCAAGCCGGATTGGCAACAATGTCCGGATCATCTTGATCGTTTAATGTTGCTAGGGTTTCATATTTATTAGACAGTGACGGAAAATCTTTAGAGCTGATGGTGGAGGAATTAGCTGTCACTTGTGCGAACGATCTATATTGGGATTTGGCTTCCCTAAAGTCGACGTTATTATATGCCATATATTTTTTAATTAATTTCTGTTCAGAGAATACCGGACATATTTTGTGCGTAGCTGCATGGGAACCTTTGCAATTAATACAATATAATTCACAATCAGCTTTTCCACATTGATTTAGATCGTGGTTTTCGCCACATTTTGAGCAGCGAGTGCCGCTTTTGCATTGCCGACTAATATGACCAAATCGTAAGCAATTGGAACATTGCGTAACACTGTAAATATACGGTAAAACTTTACATTTTGCACCATATATAGCAACAAAATCTGGCAGTGTTTGTCCTTTAAAGGTTAGTACAATTGTTGCGGTATTTATTATCTGAGAGTTATTATCAAGTTTCCTTGTCATTCGTCGTATGTTAGAGATTACAATATTAGATTCAATAACTTCTGATATTTCCTCTGTAGTTAAAGAAGGGTCTACGTTTCTAATAACCGCTTTTCGGAATAGAATGGTTTCAGGAATATATCCTCTTAGGTTATTTTTTTGTAAAATATGTGAATCCAAAATTGTGTTGATTAATTTTGGATCACTTAACTCCAGTTTTATTCTGTTGCGGCCCATTTTTGTAATGTTTATTAAGTCTTTGTTGTTCAGCTTAAATGTATTAATAAGTAATTTACCGAGGCTCATATGGTGCAATAGACCGATGTTACTATCGGTATTAGTACTTTCAATTAACATAAAGTATGGACCTTTATCGACTTTTTCATACCTGTTGTTTTTATTAAATTCATACGCGTTTTTATTACTATTTTGAGATGATTCCATATGTAACGTAGTAGGGACGTCTACAGTATTTGTAACTGAAGAAATCGGTTTTTCGGTATTAATAGGCCCATTAACGGTAGCTGAATCTGTTATGTTTATTTTCTTGGTCTGTACGATAGAATTGTTACCATTATTTACATTTCTACGTTTCTGTCCAGATTTCATTTCATTGTTGTCATTACCACATTGCTCCGTTTGTGAATTATGTTCGTACAAGAACGAACTTTGGTGAACCACCTCCATAGCTTCGAGGAAAGATCTTGTTGTGTCAGAGAGACTTAGGGAGATGTCCGGGGGTTCTCCACCCCCGCTACTTTCTTCCATGTTTTACACAAAAAATTATTATTGCACTAAAATACTTGCACTACAGTAAAAATGATTAATAAACAAAGAAAAGTTCACTTATTAACTATTATAATATATATTGGATTATATAACCCACTAATTTGACTATAAACACTGAGAGATCGACAGAAATATGTCCGATCTATTTGACAGTGACAGCTGTCAATGAATGATAGAGTTAAGTGAAATTGAAATATTAAAGGAAAAAATTTAATTGGAAATTATTTATATAAATAAAAGCCCTAATTTCTGTGTGTTGGTAACGCTAAGTTCCTGGGTTCTAGCGGGGCTTGAGGTGTGTGGTCGGTCACTCCCCACCAGTCCGAGCGACGTTCACTCAAACAACAGCTCACTTAGGCTAAGCACATAGTGAAGCATAGAGCAAAGCAGCGATGAAAGCGGAGAGTAAAACAGTGAAAGAATGTCGCGCTTATAAAAGAGTGTCTACACATAGTGACGCGTTTAAAATCGAGCAGAAAGTTCACAAAATTATAATGGATTTCTTGCTAACATAAAACTCTTCCCTGAAAATTTGGTATTTACTAAAAAATAAAAATAAACACACTAGAAGGTGCAATGTTCACAGAATACATAAAAAATAGACATATACATGGTGAATTTCATCATTTCTATATGCAACTCCGCGAACATCCAGAAAAGTTTCATTCTTATTTTCGCATGAGTATTTCAACGTTTGATTATATTTTGGAAAAAATTCAACATAAATTGATAACAAATGGACAAATTTCAATCGGAACCTACAATAAATACCTCTTATAAATGAGAACTACTTGTAAATGCCTCAATATCCATTTTAAACAACTATTTCAGCAACGATGATAGCAGAGAAATCAAAATTGTATGAACGCGTCGCCTTGCTCGACTATAACAACGATATAACCTCGCTGCAGTACGCTCCACTATGCGCGTGTTAACAGGAATTAATTTATTTAATTTCGCCGCTTTGCTCTCTTTTTTATACCTTGGTTTAATTATATATATAAAAGCCTTAATTTCTGTGTGTCATCGTAACGCTAAGTTGCGTGGTGAGAATGGGTTTTGCGGGGTGTGGGCTTTGAGCGGCTTTTTAGGATTTCCTAGGTATAATCAGAAACAGCTATACCATTGATGTCCAGCATATGGCCCGCGGACCGTATCCAGCCCGATACTAATTTTTAAACTTTAAACGACATGCATTGAGCGGCTTTTTTGGATTTCCTAGGTATAATCAGAAACAGCTATACCATTGATGTCCAGCATATGGCCCGCGGGCCGTATCCAGCCCGATACTAATTTTTCCTAAGTATAATCAAGAAACGTTTTTGTTTTGTTAATATACGCAGAATCATGCAAATTTTAATAATTAATTCTTGCTTATATTGATTTTTATTCGATATCAGTTTGCCAACGTTGTTGGCAATGGGGTCTGCTAGTATTTTAATAATATCCCTATATTATAATGTGCCTGTACTGTCCGTTCGTGATGATTCGAGATGATTTGTCCGATTTTATAAGCATAAACGAGAAACTCTAGATACTCATTTATCCTTTAACTGATATGAATAGAAATTTGCAAATTTATTCTATAAGAATATATGAATATAATTACATAAAGAAATGTCTAGGCTTTCGTAGGCATAAACAAGATACTCTACTCAAGATATTCAAAAACTCTAAACACTTATATATCCTTTGACCTATATGAACAATATTTTGCAGATTTATTCTCTAAGAATCTACGAATATAATTACATACAGAAATATCTAGGGTTTCATAGGAATAAACAAGAAACTCTAGACACTGTTATATACTTTGACCGATGTGGATAATATTTTGCAAATTTATCCCTATATAATACTGACCTAATTTTTTATTTACATGATTATTTAAACTGATTTGAGATATTTAGTACATTTTGAAAAAATGGTAAATTAATGTAAAAATAAATTAAACATTTTAAATCATCTTTATTTTCAAAAATGTAAATGTAATTCAATGCATTACAATGCAGTACAGTGCAATTTTTACCAAGAATTACCATCCGAGTTTGGTCATTCATACAGCGCCACTAGGTGACAACTGATTTGTGTAAAGTTAAAATTAGTTCCAAATATTACCTTACAAAAGTGAACGCAATATATTAAAGCGGGCAAACAATTAATTTTTACTATGTAATAATTTTTAACGATTTATTTAAAACTTATAACACTTGAAATGTCAAATTAACAATATTTATTTAACTAAACATTACAGTATTAATCACTTAAATAACTTAAAACAATGAAATAACTAAAATAAGCAAAGTCTCGGGTAAAGTCGCACGTACACACGATGACTGTCTAATAATGACTCCCTCTATCTTCGGCGTAGGGGTTGCTATTTTGGCGGGAGCAGCCGTTATAAACTGATTTAAGATATAGTGTAAGTACGCTTTTTTACGTGTGTGCCTTTTTCCGTGTGCGCTTTTTTCCGTATGTGTATTTTTCCGTGTGCGCTTTTTTCTGTGTGTGCTTTTTTCCATGTGCATATTAATATGTGTGCATTTTTTCCGTGTGCGTATTTTTATATTATATAAGTAATTGGAAAATTTATTTTAATAGATATATTTTAAATTTAACGTCACAAATAATTTTTAGTTTTAACATTATAAATGTAATGCACTGAATAAAAATGAATCGTTTCCCCATCTTAAAAAGTTTATGAATAAATAATTCGGAATAATATATATTATTTGCCCAGTTTTTAATAATTTGAATTCGATGACGTAAGACGTACTGCTAGAGAAATAAGTCAGATACATCGAGCAAGTTCCACATTAAGGTAATGATGTGTTTGCCAACACAATTTTCCTGGGGTGTCGGGACCCCGAGCCACCCTTAAGTGCGCACCTGTCCCAGACATCCAAAAAGCTGTAACGGACGAATTTTAAGACAATCGAACAAAATGAATGTGCTACGTGTCAATGCGATATATTTTCAACAAAATACCTGTTTTGTTTCACTATCTAGTATTGATTTCTTATTAAATTTGTTCTAAAATTATGGATTAACCTTTTTTCATTCCACTATACACTTAAACTTTATTCGTTATTTTCGATCTCAGGTTTATTTGTTATTATATGTTTATTTATTAATTTATTTATTTAGTTAGTATTGGTTTTAAAGCAACAAAACCATTAATGTTTCAAAAACGTCAAATAATATAGTAGCGTCTGAAATTCCAGCGATACAGTAAGGAGTAAAAACAGTAATTCAATAAACAAGACCCAACTACAATTTTTAACTGGTTCTATATTTTCTTCTTTCATTGGTACGCACATTCCTCGGCCTTCGTAGATCAGTATTAATATAGGCATGAAAATAGACAAACGAGAAGTCATAAAAACGTTATGTACATGCCAGCACGCAAATATCTTCCATAAAAAGAAGTAAACAGAAATTCCAATGTAGCTCACGTATTATTTCCACGATTTTCTGTAATCCTTCTTGAACGTTTTTTAAAGTTTTTTAGGCTGTTTTGTTGGTATTATAAATACTAGATTAAAGTGTGTTATATAAAGTTAGTTTAAATGAAAGTATATGTTGACGAAGTTATTATGCTAGTAGCAAAATCAAAATATCCTGAGAACAATGAAGTCACTAAATCAATTAATGATATGCCGAATTTATTTTAGGCAACAATTAGTTAAGCATCTATATATCGTATGCAGATAATTATTTTAGGAAAATAGCTTCTTCCTGGTCAAATAGCTTTATGACACCTCTATTTAAAGCTATTTTATTAGTATTTCAACAGTATCTGACGAAACGATATTAAGCAAATAGTGCTTAATAGTTCAGTTTAATATTTTGTAATTTCAGGTTATGTAGAGATCAGCTGACTGAAAATCTCATAGGTACTGGTAAACAGGGCACACCGAAATACCTGAAAATAAAGAGGTCAAAATGGAGGACTTATGTGAGTGAGGCCAAAAGTCAACCCGACTGACAGTGCCCAAAGAAGAAGAAGAAGTAGATTGTTTACATGATAAATTCCTTTTCAGATTTAACGCTACGTATAAACCCCCGATATTACAAATGTCTTATACAAAACTAACAATATGAAATAAAATTATAGCAATCTATACAACAAATTTTGCATCCAATTTTTATAATCTAATAGGATATTTTTAATTGTAGAAAGCCAACGGAGTGGCCGAGCGCATTAAGTCGTGCGGTTTTAGACTGTTAGAAACAGGCGTGACTGGGCCGCCAATGGTTCGAGCCTGCTTCGTTGGTGATATTATTCGGGCGAGAATAGTATGTTTACATTACTCTCATTTCACAATCATTCACCCCTCATCCAGGTGTAGGAGCTCGCCTCCTGGCATCGGCGATTAGCCTCGTTGCAGAAATAAAGGGCGATGTAAAATAAATAATATAATAATAATTAGTTGTAGAAAAAAATGTAAAAATGTTACAGTTAAGAAACCTAATAATAGATATCAGACAACAATATTCTGTAATTTTTAAATATACTTACGGGCTTCAAATCACTTGTATATTTACAGAGATTTGTTAGAAATGTTCAAATAATAATTTTCCATATTATTTTAAACATATTTGTAGGTTTTAAATAAGTTTTATATTTACACAGTTTTGTGTAAAAAAGTTCAAATAATATGTACATTTTTTTAGACATGACTGTTTATAGACCAGATCTTTCGTCAAAAAAATACTAACCTGGATGATAATGGAATGCCCATTACTTGGTACTAGTGTTTCTGATTTCTCGAGAAATGAAAAATTAATCTAATTTTCTCGAGAATTCTCGAGAAATCTCGAGAAAAATAATTATTAGAATATATATCTTTTTTTAATGTTGATAATATTGTAGAGGATAAAAACATGTTAAAATTATAGTCAACTTTAAAGTACTAAAGTATTCATTTAAATAACATTAGAAAAAATGGATAACGGGGCTTTAAAAATGATAACAAAAACGGCACAAAATACATATGTACCTATAGAGAAATTTTCAAAAAAATAAGAAATTGATAATAATAGTAATAATTACTTTATTTAACTTGTAGGTAATCTTTTACATAACAGTTTTACACCCAAACAAAATTGAAATGTAATTGATTACAATAAATAGTACACTAAATAATATAAAATATTGTAACAATAAATGCTAATTAGCTAAATATTACAAATCGCTTCTTATCTGTTGCCACAGTTGCGTGGCGACAGACAGAAGACAAATTTTATCAAAATTAAATTATAATCAGTGACTCAATAAACATTATATATATACATTTATTTAAATAGTTTTTTAAAAGCACAATGCGTTTAACGTGGCGTCGAGAAAAATTTACATTTCTCGACAAAAAAAAAATACATTTCTCGAGAAATTAAACATGAGAAACTCGAGAAGAAACACTACTTGGTATATGTGTTTTTTACAAAAAATCAATCATTTGACCCGTATGAACTATTTGTGAGCTTCGGCAGATTCATGATGGCGGCAAAAACAGACCGCTAAGTAGAATACTATAAGTAATTTTCACAACAGGATTCGCTGCAATTTGATGTATAGATTGTTACTTCAGTTTAAATTTTATATTGTTAGTGTAATTTGAGAATTGTGAGAATTACGTTTACCCTACCCTTTAAAAAAATCTGTAATACTAAAACTTTTTGTGTCATTCAACGTCTTATTGGAATTAATTAATAATATAAATATAGGTATATGGCAAAGGTTCCGCGAGCTTTGGATAAACGTATAGGGATTCTAGAACAAAAGAAGTTTGGGGCCAGCTGTCTACACCTAAATAGTTGCAGGTCATTACTTGTTCTATTAATTCTCTCTCTACTTCTAATATGTATCTTTTTAGATATTTTGAGATAAGTAGTTTTCGTTTTCGCGGTAGTTATTGTCTTATTATAACTTTGGTAGTTTTGTTAAATTTATGAAGAATTCTTTTACTAATATATTTAAACAAAGATTTTAATATTACTTTAGAATTACGTTTCATTTAGTGTAAACAATAGCTATTTTACAAAAAGATTTCCTAATCTCTGCTTCTTGAGAAAACAAAATCTTTCAAAGATTTATCAAAACTGATTTAAAAAAGTTATCAATTTGCTGTTACGGAATTTAATAAAAATAAAAACATATTGCGTGTTTATAAATTTATTTTAGTACTTCGGATTTTGGGTTATCAAAAGGTTATCAATGCGCTCTTCTAATCGCATAGTTTTGTTTTCAGGTTAATAAACCTAGATAAACATTTGACGAACAGACGAGATAATTCATTCAGTTTTATATATCTCGAGTAAATGCTAATTATTTTATCTGCGATATAGTTTACAACTTTACATGTGAAGGAATCGTGTGTGATCAACTGGACCTGGACATGGTGAAGTAGGTTTACGGAAATTTCGCCCCCACATTTTGCCCCGCACATTTCGCGCCTTACACATTTCGCCACCTGGATATTTCGCCCCCCCGGATATTTCGCCCCAGAGATATATTATAAGTAATTTAGCCGCACATTCACTCAGGCCAACTGGAGTAGTGCCTACTTGACTGTCTCGAGAAGTGGACTGTGACATGGAAATTTGGACTTGTACAGGGGTCAGCAATATTTACCTAACAAAAGCGAATAATTTAAAATTGAACGGGGCTCTGAGACTACAAAGTGTTAATACATTTTATTAAAAAACGGAAACAATATGTTGAAATAAAAAACAAAATAGAAAATAAATTTAACAAACAGTTATTTATGCAACAAGTGCATAAAGCATTATTTTATTTCGCACAAGCCGTAGGCGAGTGCAGCAATCCTATGAGTGAATAAAGACGCATTATACATTTTGTTTCATACAATATTTTCTAAACGAGTGCCTGTAATTAAAAATAATAATAAATAAATAAAAATTGATAGAGACGTAAATTATTCTACGGCTGTCTTTAATTTATAAAAACCATCCTACGACAAAATTAATATTTCAAATTTTTACCGACCGTCAACATATATAAGGGAGGTATTGTGATCATACCGATTTTGACATTTCGAGATTTCGATGGATCTCCACGAATTGAGGTCCCTATATAACGTTTTGACTATTTTTAGCATGATGTCTGTCGGTCTGTCTGTCCGTCCATCTGTCTGTCTGTCCGTCTGTCTGTGTACACGTGCAGAGCAAATTCGGCTAAAAGGATTTTTATGAAACTTCATATTTAAGCTTCTGATATCAATGGCACGAGTTGATCAACTTTTGGTAAAAATCGGTTGACTAAAAATGGGAGTTTACTCGTGTCGATTCTAAGATTTTTGCGAATATTTCAAAACAGAAAAATATTTCGAAAAAAATTATTGAACAAAATTTGCTATAAAAGCAATAACTAATAGCTTTTATTTGATACGTTTTTTGATAAAACGAAAAATTTCGAATAATTTCTGTAAAATTTTTCGAAATTGTTTCTAAGTCTCAATTTTTTCATACTTATATGTAACGTTTCCATGGTCATGATAAATAATATTTCTGTTAGAAAATATTAGGCCAAGTTATTTCTACTCTGCTGCTAGATTGTATTTTATATAAGTACTTTACGATGGCGGTCGGTCCTGTGGTTAAGATCACGAATTGACTTTAGTTGTTTCCATTGCGCACTCCTATTCTTTTTCAGATTGCACGGACTCGCCTGTAGTCTTTCTGTCGCCCCCATAAGCTCATACAAACTCGTTGCGATCGTTGTGAAGCCCATATTAGCCGATTTATTATGCTTATAGAAAGTGTAAAAAATTAAACTCAGACTTATAAAATGAGACTTTTTAAAGACTTTTTACATTTATTAGCATTCACCATAATTCATTTTATGCATAAAAACAAGTGCAATTTCGCCCCCTACACATTTCACCCCCCGGATATTTCGCCCCCTGCACATTTCGCCCCCGAGATATATTATAAGTAATTTAGCCGCACGTTCACTCTGACCAACTGGAGTAGTGGCTACTTGACTGTCTGGAGAAGTGAACTGTGGCAGGGAAATTTGGACTTGGACAGGGGTCAGCAATATTGTGGAGGACAAAATTTCCGTAATCCGTTCGCCTCCTACAGGACAACGCGTCAGTTCACAGGACTGCCGTTGCCAAGCCTGATACGAAGCAGTGTGGGTTCGATGAGCTTGCCTATCCACAATACAGCCCAGATATGAACCTCCAGTAGTTGGAAGGAGGCTGCAGAAGCGCGGGAGCTCGTAAGCAATGCTACAAAAACAAGCTAAAAATAGCCTCAAGTTATGTCAGCCGCTCAGAGCAGACTGAGAAAAAAGTACATGGCGCAACCTAGTGATAAACAAAATACAGCTGCACAAACGAACACATATAGAGCGTACCACATTAGTACGCAATAAACGCAAATCAAACTCCAGACGCTGTTGCCTGATTCTATCTATAATTATCTCTGGACTATTTGTGTCAAAATATTCGTATTCAGAATTGGCCTCTAAAATCATAAGCGAAAAAACCTTCTCGAAATTTGTAAAATATTTCTCTTTTAGTAGCGAAATGCTGTCGATTCGACGTAGCCGTTATATATATATAATTACATCCTTTAAAAATCACTGTTTAGAATAACCTGAAACAGGGAGGTACTAAAACACCCATCACTACCAAATAAAAGGAATTCTTCGAAATCTGCTGAAATTTGCCGTAACTCGTAAAAATTAGAAACGGTTAATAGTCTATGGTTAATGAAGTTAATAACTGAAGCTAATATTTTAAATTAATGAAACTTACTTAATAATTATTCTGTTGTTAGATGGCGAAACTGCAACACGTGTAATTCAATTAGCAAGTGCAGTGAAAAAAAAAAAACGCCATGACGTTTGTCACTGGCTATTTATTTCAATTTTTTTTTTTATATAAATTGAACATTTTCGTGTTTGAATTTAATCTTATTTGCAACTATAAAACACCTGAGCTATAGTATGTTTGCACATACAGATATAACGGTTATGTAATCGATATTAATAAACGACGGAACTTTTTCGTTTTATTTAAGCTTATTTTAGACAGATACTACCTTAAAGGGTACCAACTTTAGAATATTACGAAATAAAATCTTGACATGTTTCATATAACCTTCTAGATATATGTGAAAATATTTATAAGGGTACATTTTATATTTCCACTTTTTAGCTCCGTTCAGATCGAGACAAATTATTTTGTTATGACTCATTACGAACTGACTTTTTAAAACCTTCAAATCAGATGTTATTTCAAATGATACATGAAGTTTGATCAAGACTAGCATCATAAAACTTTATAAATAATAAATTATTTTACATTTAAATAATCACTATCGAAATACTTCGGTGACTACACAGCTCTGACAGCGTAATTTCCATTTCTGGAAACACATTTTGTCGGCACTTTTTCAAATCGCTTTTAGATAATTTTCAGATTCTTTTTATTTATTTACGTGTTCAATTATTAGAAAACGATGTCCTATTAACGTACTTTTCAGTTTTGAGAACAAAAAGTCACATGGAACCAAGCCGAAGAGTATGATGGTTGCGGACAAGACTACTTTGTTCTTCGCCAAAAACTACTGAACCATAAGTGACACCGGAAGGGGCATTGTCATGAATTGTCACCTGTCAATTTTTATGAAATATGGCCCTAGTGCATTTTCGTGATTGTCATTAGTCAAAATGTGTTGAAAAGACCTGTATAATATTCCCACATTTTCTAGAGCCTCTTTAACAGTCTATCGTCGACCGACACTGTCTTCGTTGGTTTTAGAAATGCCTACCCGATCTCCCATCATCTTTGAATGAATCTTTAAAACATCCGAACTACTTAAAACATACAGTTCGTCTCGGGGTATCTTCTCCAAAAGCTGTTTTCTAAAAGTCACCGTTTTTCCAAGTTTAAAATAAAATTTCACAAAGATGCTCTTCGATCATGTCCATCTATAAAATTTTTTTCACTAAGAATGTAAAATAACAAAAAACCGCTACAAAATTCGAACGAAATAGCCCAACGGCAACCTTATAAAAAATGACGCACGCCAAGTCGCTTCCCCCTTACACTTAAAAGGTATTGCGTAACGCGCACAGTTCGCACTTTTTCTTACACATCGTGTATAACTAGTGCTACTACGTAGTAGATAAAACTGTACAGTTATTTACACAGGCGACTGGAGCAAATAGATACTTTCATTCGATATACAAGAAGTGAACTATGTAAACGTATGGGAGCATATGTAGCGAAAGACTCGTTTATAATAGGTCCATGCACAAGTGGTCCATAAGATAATGAATGACTTTCGTTGTTCTGTTTATTACAAGCAGATGTTCGTATTATAAACAGAACAACGAAAGTCATTCATTATCTTATGGACAACTTGTCCTATGGACATATTACAAGCAAAACTTAAAACCTCGTTTATAATAGGTCCATACCAGAAGTGGTATGTAAGACAATGAATGACTTTCGTTGTTCTGTTTGCAATGAAAGTCTTATTATCTTATAGACCACTTGTCCTATGGACCCATTTTAAACGAGGCTTAGCATTTGTTCAGTTCAGATGGCTCATTTAAGTATCTTTTTTTGTAGTTTTCCAATTGATACAGTAACAAACAACATTAGTCTTATATAGGTTGCTCCATCTATCCGTAAATAATTATGCCAATATTCATGTGCTGATTTCAATTTGTTTAACAAGTTCACATGTGAGTAAGAGTCTCTTCTTTCCAACGATGTTTTACACCAGACATTGCAAACTACGAGCACGAGCTCATTTTTTTGTGGCTTGTGTAGGTATGCACACTTAACAGCACATGTTCCAAACGCTATCGTGCCAAAAAAAAAATCCCGCTTAATCCAATCAGAGCAAAATACAAAAAAAAATAATACAAAAATATCATTATTATATCTATAATAAACGAATTAAATAAAGTTTTCTTACTATCCGCGATGGTTTTCGACACTATCGCCCGCGTAGGCAAATTATTATTATTATTAAATACAATGGAACGGAAACAGAACTTGTGAGTTCCATAACAACAATAAAGAAAAAAAACGAGAGAAAAAAGGACATTAATAGTATTAAAAGAATAAATTAATGGTTATAAAAATTGTACAGCAGAAAAATAACTGGTTGACCAGATTCAGCTTGGATGACATAGTCCGGCAAAAAATTCTACATACTGAAACACTGGATAAAAAAAAAAAGTTAGCCCGCACAAACATAGTAAAATAGTCATTCTCTGGTTTGAATCTATGTCCATGAGTTTATTATCGTTGCTAAGGATAAATAACGATGACACATCACAAGTAAATTAATCGGTAACAAGTCGATACATAGGTATTAAGTCACCGCGAACACGTCGATCCACCAACTTGAGCTTTAATTCACATAATCGGATTTTATATGATAACCTGATATACCCATATGGAATTCGGGTTGCTCTGCGTTGAATATGTTCAAGTAGGATAATGTCTTTAGACAAATAAGGTGATCAAATGACAAAACTAAACTCCAGATGGGAACGAACATGCAATTTGTAGAAAGAGCAAAACAGAGTAGGAAACAGATAACTTCTTTGTTAAAATTATCATTGAATTTGCTCTCTTATACCCTTTTCAGACTAGATCTTTAAGATCGGATGTTAAAGTGAATGTATCTTTAAACGCTAATGTGAAACCGTACGGCCTCGTCTAAACACAACCGATGTTTAAGACAGAGATTTGCGTCTTAAACTTCGTCCGCATTGCCAACTTAATTTCTATTATAAAAAAATTCTCCTTGAATTTGTGCTGTCAACATTTTATATTATCATAAACAAGAATACTGTATTATATCGACGTTATAAGAAGTTAATACTTATTGTTATAATAAAATTATTTATTTTAATAATGTGTTTAATAAAATACAGAGCTACAACAATTGAGATAAAATGTATCGACTTACATGTTAATACAGGTGTAATATATTCTTTATTGTAGTGTCATTATTGTAGAATGAAATGAAATATCCTTATTTGTTTATAATAATTCAAAATGTGCGTCTGCGCAGACAGTTCAAAACTGGTAATTTCATGACGGTAACTTAAGGACAAAATTACTGTAGCTGATGACAGCACCAGAGATTTAAACATCAAGTGTGAAAGCATACCGATCTTAAACATCGGTGAACTTTAAGTTCACTCGTCTTAAAGATCTAGTGTGAAAAGGGTATTAGCACTTAATGTTTGACCATGCCTGCTTTACATCCTACATCACGTTTAATTTTACGTTTGTGACAATTTTCTGTGATTATTAAGAACCTCGACTATTCCCGTAACATCATCGAATAGTTAACCGAGAGAATGGAGGAAAAAACTATCGAGTTACTGGCACTAGCGAATCTAGTAGACCAATTAAGGTTAGTGGTGGGTCGGATATTCGTATCCGTATCCGCGGATGATCCGCAAATAATAAAAATTCGTATCCGTTTTTACAAGGCGGAGCTTAAACGAATATCATATAAATAAATACGAGTTAGTTTTCATATAAGCTTGCGTTTACAAATGCTCAAGGTGGAATATATTTTACTCTGACGTTTAAATTGATGTTTATTCGACCTAAACATTACTTTGGTTTTCTAACGGTCTAATATACATTAAATATTAGTTAAATTTATTTATTTATTTTACAGTTTTTAAGGAAAGCCAACAGTAGACCCTATAACTGGCTTTCACGAATTATTATAATTGTGCTACATATCTTACAATTTTTCTATAACAATAAAATTTAAAATTAAAAAAAAAAACTATCATACATTACGTATGTTACTTAGAAACTAAATATTGGATTTTATTTTATTTTTAAATTGCTGCAAGGATAAGCTAAATAAGTTTAAATGTAGAAAATTATTGTTTAAGTTGACATAAGTCTGTTAATAGGTGAGTTTTTGTAACAGTTGGTATGACATTTTAGTAATTTGAAAAGTGCGCTTGATCTGTTAGATTAAACGGGAGCTAAAATGTTGAAATAAATGCTTGGGAATCGATTAAATTATTAACTATTTTAAAAAGAAATATCACATCGGTCTGGTATCTTCAGTTTTGTAAAGATTCATAATTAAGTAATTGCAAAGTATTTAAGTAAGTAGAGTGGCCAATATTTAATTTGTAACAAACTGTAGACACGAATTTTTTCTGAACAGATTCTATTAAATTAATATTTTTATCGTACATTGGATTCCAAATAACCGAGCAATATTCTAATCAGGGCTTCGAACCGTTATTTTTTTCGTATCGGTTTTCGTTCCGGTTCAATTAAAAAAATATATATCAGTTCGGTTCCGGTTTTCGTTCCGTCAAAAATAACGGTTTTTTTCGGTTTTAGGTTCAGTTCCGAGTGAATTTTTAAATGCTTTTATTTGTATTAGAAATTTATTTTCTACTATAATTTAGAAGAACATTTTATTCCTTATATTGTGATAATTATACTAAGGTATCTGCCAGGCGGTTGCGGGCGTCCCCCCCCCCCCCCCGAAATAATAGAAGCGCAATTCTTTTTCTTACTTATCAGTTAAAAAATTTACGAATTACGATTTTTTTCTGCTTATCAGTATAAAAAATAATCTTAAATAAAATGTATTTTATATTCACTTACATAAACATTATCTGAACCGAAATAAACCGATATTTTTTTCGGTTCAGTTCCGGTTTTCGCTCCGACAAAAATAACGGTTTTTTTCGGTTTTCGGTTTTTGGTTCAGTCCGGTTCGAAGCCCTGATTCTAATTGAGATCTAACTATGGAATTAAATAACAATGTTAATGTTTCCTTCGTGTGAAAGAGCTTAGTAGATCTAATTACAAAACCTAAGAGTTTATAAACTTTTTTTTCTTATTTTGTCAATATGATCATTAAACAATAGTTTAGAATCGAAAAGTATACCTAAATCTCTGACTGTTGTCTTGGTTATTAAATTTATACCATTTAAATCATAGTTAAATTTCATTATATTCCTGTTATGCCTCATTTTCATGGTAGTGTCAAAGGCGTGACAGGGGTGAGAGGCGTGGTGTTATATTTACAAGTTCGAATTTCATGGTGGGGTTGGAGGCGTGATAAGGGCGCGTTTTCGGTTTTGACATTTGTATATAACCCAAATTTAACCTAAAATTTTATACAAGTGTTTGGAGTAAACGGTTATTCAATTTCATTAAATATGTCGTCAAATCGAAGGAGACGTCTAGCTCTTTTTTATGTATATTTAGACAATGCGATATGAAGAAAAGCAATGGTGGGTACGCCCCATATATAAAAACAGACGGCAACAGGCTGATTATTTTAACTTGTTGCAAGAAATGAGACACAAAGTACACAGACAGTTACTTCAATTACAAGAAAAGAATTTAATACACAATCTTTTTTACTGAAATAAATTTGACATCACAGTTTAGAATGAAGATTCTGTTGGCCCCTACTTGGGGGTCTATTATTAGTATACCCACTGCATGACATTTCTGCAGACCAGATATTTGAAACTGAATCCATAATAATAAACTTTATGACTGCCGACAACATTGTAAAAGTCGCTATTTCGCTACATCAATTTACGTTTTTTAAATTTGTTTTTAAGGAAATTAATATAAGTTTCTCGCTAAAGATCTCACCATTCCGAAAAAATATATCTGTTTCTATGGTTTCGACGGTGCGGCCGGCGCTAGAGTTGAAATTTCTGAACTTGCGACACCGCGCTTGTAACACCGCGCCTACGATACCATGGTACGGGTTTTTTCAAAATAAAGCGATCCTATTGGTTGAATTTTTTGTTCCACACTTCCAACACCCGCATGAAAATGAGGCATTACGTGTGAAGTTAACAACACAACATTTATCAATATTTAAGCTCATATCATTTTCTAGGCACCATTTATGAAGTCTTAATAGATCTTTTTGCATTTTATAATAATATGCTGTCGTATCAATAACTCTATAGAACTTCAAATCGTCAGCAAATAATAAACTGAAGGAAAATTCAAAACATTTATAAATTGAGTTTATGTATAATATAAATAAAATAGTCCCTGAGTGTGAAGTGCGAACCCTGAGGTAGTCCTGATTTAATTGAAATTCTACGAGATATGAAACCATTACATACCACAAACTGTGACCTTTCTAATTTAATTAAAGATAATGAATGAGTAATTTTGCACTCAATTTAATTTTATGTCAGTTGGCGTGATTTTGTTTGTAGGAACCACGCGACACATCAAACTCTCCAAGTGTACGTTTTTTATTTGATCCGTAATCAAGGAGCAGAACGGTAATAAATCGCTTACATATCTGTATCTGCGTATTTGGCTTTTATATGATGCAGCATATCACTAGTTAATGCCTGTTGAAGTAAAATCTGTGTAGGTTTATCTGCAGGTTTGTAGAAACCTGTCAAATTAGTAAATTATCCCAGGACGAGCACCTATGAAGTGAATAGAAGACATCGTTGCAGAGTTTGCAAAAGTTGCAAGAACGCTTTGGGCCAGAGAATCTTACGACCGATGGCCATATCACATTCTAAGGGAGACATATGTCCAATATTGAACCAAATAACTATTAACAAGCAAACTCGATGTCAAACTATTCTCTGTTGACTCCATGGCTAGCAGAGACCATTGCAAAAGAAAAAAATGTAGCACGTGGATACATTACCGAGCCAGGTCTAACTGTACAGACCATAGAATGGCCTCGAATCTCTTTAGCTAAACTATATAAAACTATTTTGTCCATGCTTGAACATATTCCATGGCGCATTTCGGTATTTTCGTGTTTCAACTTGTATAAATATTAACTTCGTCTGATTATCACGAATGCACTTACCAACAAATGTTTGTAAGATTTTATAGTCGATAAGATTATTTCATTTGCAACGATTTTTCATTCATATTTTTGTTTGTGGGCGATAAATGTTACAAGGTTATGGCTTTACATAAAGCTAATTTACATTAAGCTTTTTTTAAATACATTTCTAAAAATACAAGATCAATGCCGTTTCAAGTTCGACTTACATTGTATTAATGTATTTTGCGGTGTAAATTACGACAGTAAATGCAGATTTAAATGTAATCAACGTTTTGCTAATTAACAACTTATTTGCGCATACCTATTTGTAAAAGTTATTAGTACAGATTCTATACTGCATATGTTCAAATTACTTGTTTACTGCCGTTAGCTACTAGAAGAAATGTGCAACAAATGCAGAGAAGAAATCGTCATCAGACTTCTTTGTGAAGACCACTGTTGAACTCACAGATAACTTCTTCTCCTTCAAGTGCCATCTCCCGGTCGCAGGTTGACTACTTACACAGCAATTATAACATTAAATACAGCAGCTCGACATATGTCTAAGCTTGACAGGCCGAACCATTCATTCAGGTTGCATAACCAAAATGTTTTCACTGTTTTCCAAACAAAAATAAATATATTGTGACTTTAATTTGACGTAATGTTTCTCGTTGTACGTTAGTTATTTATACCGTTTGCAAAAACTCTCTACCTATATAATCAGATAACAATATTTAGTAATATTGTTATTAATAAATCTTATATGTATTTCCATATTACATTACATTGAAAACTTCCTTTCATTGATGGTGTAAATAGATCAGAATATAATTAAAATGAGGCATTGAATGAAAGAAGCGATAGTATTTATTAATTTTTATCTGCCACCATCATTACCAGCATTGTTCACGTAACAGAATTTATTTCCGAAAGAAACAAAATAACACAATCAAATTTCGGAATGAAATCTCTCCCTCTTATAATTAAAACAATAATTTCTATATAATGAGAATAAAATGGCTGAGGGCGGTGTTCGAATTTCGATTTATAGACGATGAGATGAAAAGGTCCATGAACAAGAGTTGATAGCGAACGGAAAACGTTATTATTGGCAGACAATAGGGAAAGGGGACTGGAGACCGGTCTCAACTGGTCTTGAACCTCAACGTTCTCCTTCCTTCTCTAGATGATATATGTCTTGATGGCCAAACATATGCTTACAGATTGAATGTTGGTTTTTCAATTTAACAAAAAACAGAAAATTTACGTATCAAAAGATGCCAATAACTTGTTTACTATTCTGTTCATTTTACAGACTATATTAAAGTAACAAAGAAATATGTTTCAGTGTTTGGAATATTGTCAATAATTTCAAATTTTTGTTTTTCTTCGGGTAATTAGTTTTCTTAATTATTTTCACACAGCAATAATGGCTATTTGCACCTAACAGGGTTCAATTATTTTACTACGATACGATATCTCTATATATTATTATTACCTTTATTAAATAAGTAAAGCACATTACAAAACAGTTTACATTTTATGTAGGTACTTAGGATCTATACAGTATGTATGGATCTTACGCCACTTAGACAAGTCTGTGTGTGGTATCCTGTTATACAATTTAAACTTATCAGTTCGATATAAATATAATGTCGAAATTTTTCTATATTAATAAAGGTTAGTTAACATATTATACTATAAATCACAATACAATTACAATAATGTAGATTAGTTTTTCTTAGGAAACGTACTTGAAAAGAAACAAAAAAATAGTTTGAATCATTGAGCTAAATCCTAAGTATATCCACTAAACACATTTATGAACTCAAAAATATGTAGCTTAATTCATCAAAGTCGATGAATTAAATTCAAAAATTGTTTTGCTCTTATTTTATAATTATATATTTGAAGGGTCAAATCATTAACATCTAGATAGTTTTGAAATTTGTTATGAATTTTTGGGGCATAATAGAGAAAATATTTTTGTCCAACACTTTTGCTAACTTTATTCACAATTGCGCGTTCCTTATGTCTAGTACTGTACCTATGGTTAGTAAAATTAAGTTCGTTTGAATTTTTTTATGTTTTTTTGTAAATTGCATATATATTGCATATAATTGCATACATACATATAAAAATCAATTTCTGTTAGTTTGTTTGTCCTTTATGCAAAGCCAAACGGATGGACCGATTTTAACCAAATTTAGTACAGGTAAATTAATCCGAGGAAGGTTTTAGTCAGGGTTCCAACTGCGTCCATGTTCCCCTAAGGCGTTATGGGGGAAACCATCATTTTTCACTCTCCGTGCAGTTTAAATTGATTACATATGTAAGCCAAACCTTAAGAGATATATCGATATAATGTAAACAAAAAATGTAGATCTTAACTAGATCTAAAAAAAGTCCGCGAGAGCGTAAATCTGTTTTTAAACGTAATAGTTCTTGTATTATAAAGTTTGTGGGTGCATAACATCGGAGTTTTATAATGATGTAGCTATTATTTTAGAATAACAAATTAGAGCATTTCACGTAGAATCATAATGTATCGAGCACTATACATCAAAGATTAATAATAACAGAGTTATCACAGTGTAAAGTGTACGCATGCACAGAAATTTTTAAAGGTGTACAGATATGTTGTTATTTGGTGCAGAATTTACCAATAGATGGCAGTGCGGGAGATTTCTGTATTTTCCATCGTCTAATGGTTAATTGCAAATTATATTATCGTTTTATATATTTAAGTTTAAAGCTGTGAGCGTAGTGAAATGCCGTAGCGAAGCACGGGTTCACCCACTAGTGTTAAATAAAAATTTTAAAAAATAGATGTGAAATGAGAATTCCCACTCATTTAGGATTTCGTAGGTATATGGAAGAGATGAATGTAATATCTAATGCTACAAGCATCTTGACAATATCTTCGCGTTAAAAACATCTGCTTCTTCTTTTTCAGGACAGATAAATTTATTTGTTTCACATCTTTTCAGATATTTTATTGCTACAATATCTTTATCTAAAACACTTGTTATTTTACCAATGAAATGTTTGTTTTTGTTTTTTTCCTGCAAACTTCACTGCAATCCACTTGCCCAATTTTATTTCAGCTGAGTTCTCACCATCTCACCAGGGGTTTCTTCTTGCTCAATGTGTTTTATTTCATCTTTTCTATTGTTACTTTCGGAATCCAAATCTTCGTCTGCGCTGGAGTGGAAACTAGGAACTACAACTTCTGAAATGGATGAAAACACAGAATCTGATTGAAGCACTCGTGTTCTTACACCACTATGGAGTCATCATATTGATATATTCATCATCATCATTGGCGCGACAGCCCGAAGTGAGCTAAGGCCTCCTGTTTCCAGGTTTCATGACCATGTTTTCAATCAATGTACAATCAAGAGTAATATGGTCCATTAATTTTTATATTAATGTCGATTTTTTTAGCGTACACAGAAAGGCACCTACAGTTTAAAGCCGGTTGCGAATGGCTAAGCAGAACATGTAATTTGTATAAATATTTTTTTTTTGCTTTGCGGTCAAACAGCAGATACAAGCGGTTTAACGCTTGCAGCTACAGGCTTGCTCATATTGATATATTACGTCACTAAAAATTACCTGTTAAATTTAAATGATATTTATAATGTAGAATATATTGATAGATTTTTTAGGTACGGTGTAAGCATACAAATCGGAGAGAAGCTAATTTGTCTGTGTAACAATTTTAAATAAGCAACAGAACTATATTGTATTGTAAAATGACACACACACACGCACGCACGCACGCACGCACGCACGCACGCACGCACGCACGCACACACACACACACACACACACACACACGCGCACGCACGCACGCACGCACGCACACACACGCACGCACGCACGCACGAACTCACGCACGTGTGTGCACGCACGCACACACACACATATATACAGTTATGCTTCGAAAAAGGGGGTGGAAGTGTGACTAGAAAGGAAGTACGAACAAAGGTCATGACGAAATTGCAATCCGAGTGGCAAAATTCCACAACCGGCCAGTGGACACGAATACTCATCCCAGATGTTAGGACATGGAGTGCCTGTAAGCATAAGCGTCTAGGATACTTTGTCATGCAAGCATTTAGTGCACTTGGTTCGTTTAGTTCGTAGGCTATGAAGATTAAAGAGGAAAATCAAGATACATGCGTGTACTGTAGTGGTACAGATTCACCCGAGCACACAATCTTCATCTGTGGCAGGTGGCATAGGGAACGGTAAGCAGTAAGTCTGGAGATCGCCGAAAACCTAACCCCAAGAAACCTTACCCAAGATGGTTCAGAATAAAGAGACATGGGAGCACATATGGAGCATGCTGCATAACATCATGCAGAAGAAAGAAGTGGAGGAGCGCATCCGTCAGGCATTGACCGGTTTAGCCGTTTGAACCGCAAACATCTACCATACGAACAGACCAGACCATTTGAAAAACCGGTTGAAAGAATGAAGGAAGCGTAGGTAACTTTTGTACTTGTACATACTCTCATATTCTTTATCATACCTATTCCTTTTTATTTTAAATTCACATTAAAAATTCTCGCTATCTTTTACGTTACGATGCTGCATGCAAAAATAATAGGCAACAAAAACTAAAATTAAAATATTATTTTAATCCATCTCCAAGAGTAAAATATAGTAGGTGAGTGACAAGGTGCACGAGGTGCTTTCGTCATGTGTTTTAATTTACAGTACATTTGTATTCCATTGAGGTACTTTAGATTACAATTAAGAAGAACGTAATTGCTATATGCTGCTGTAAATGTGGTGCATAACGTCGAGTGCACAATTAAAAAACATAATTAATATTTCGTGTTGTGCTCCACTACTTTTTGAACACCTGCTATAATTTTAAATAAGATGCTACGTTTTAAATTTGTATTTATATTTGTATACTTTGATTAAAGTTATTAAATCTAATTAACTCACAACAGTAATAAAAATCATATGTTATATGACTAAGTTTCTCGCCACAGAACGGCTAGTAGTTATTGCTGCTGTACACCGTAGCTAACTGCCACAATGCTGGATGTCTAGAACATTATTTGACCAGATTTTTTACTGTAATCATATCAAACTCAAGAATTTTGTCAAAATCCTTTTTAGTTTAAACATTCTTTAATATTGTGCCTAAATTTATATTGTACTAAAACAGTTTAAGTGGCATTGGAATTTAATACATTTAAAAAGACATTATCCATGTATGAAGATAAAAGACAGCAAACCGTAAGAGCCAACGTTATTGCGAGAAAACAGAGAACATCAGATAACGACTCTGCCGTACTAACATGTCCTATTTGTAGATTTGATAGATGGTTTACGGCCAAAATAGGTCTATTTAGTCATCTGCCGTAGCAACCGGTTGGCATCGGGACACTTGCCAGGGGCGCGTGGCCTGTTGTGGAGCGCCACTGTGTACATTTGGTCATTAAAAGCATTGGCAGGTGAAACCCTTTTTTTTGCGCATCACTTGCATTTGTGCAGTGAGGACCTTTTTTTCTCATCACTTGAATTTGAGGAGCGAGGACCTTTTTTTGCTCATTATTTGTATTTGTGGAGTGAGGACTTTTTTTGCCCCTTACTTGGATTTGGAGAGGTGAATTTTATCAATTTACTTTATTTGCCAAGGGCACCAAAAACATTGCTACGGCTCTGGTCATCTGTCTTTAGTTCGCCCATGAAAGACGAAGACACAGCACTCTATATAATTAATATATTTATTGTGACTCCTACAGCCGAATCAACGAAGGATTATTATTATTAGCACTAGCAGACCCCTTGCCAACAACGTTGGCAAACTGGTAACGAATAAAAATCAATATAAACAGGAATCAATTATTAAAATTTGCATGATTCTGCGTATATTAACAAAACAAAACATTTCTTGATTATACCTAAGAAATCCTAAAAAGTTGCATAATGCGTGTCGTTTCAAAATTAGTAACGCGCCGGATACGGCCCGCGGGCCATATGCTGGACATCAATGGTATAGCTGTTTCGGATTATACCTAGCTAATCCTAAAAAGCCGCTCATTGCGTGTCGTTTAAAAATTAGTATCGGACCGGTCAGTCCGCGGGCGTAACATCAATTAACACAACATCCTTTCATCAAGTAACCAAACGTACTGATTTGAGAGCTCAGCTTTGACGAGGTACGTCGTTTTCCCACTCAATTCGTGGGCGCCCGCTTGCCGCAACACCCGCTAGCACCAAGGAACTTAGCGTTACGTACACACAGAAATTAGGGCTTTTATATATATAATTATACCATATTAAAATTTTAAAACTTATATGAAGTTTGAATTTTCATACATTTGAAGGTTTTGTCTACACGTTTGATAACAGTTTTTACCCACAGTTTAACCCGTATGACCCGCGGATCACACAGTGACCCATATGACGATTTCAAATGACCCGTACAAAAGATATTATTAGTTTTGAAGATTCTAAACAGAGATTCTAAGATAATTAAGATTCGGTGTAAACGCATTCATGAAACAGGGTAGGGAAATGGACAATTATGATAACAACAGCGAGGTGGAATTCAACTAGTACCTGTTATATACCTGTATTATACATACCAAACACAAGGTCGCTAGCTCAGGTAGAGTTAACGAGGTACGGGGACCCACACAATAACTTAGTGATAGCCACTTTATGTGATCTTTCAAAAGTATTCGATTGTGTTCCTCACAATTTGCTATTGGACAAGCTTGAAAAGTATGGTATTCGTGGCAATGCAAACGATCTCATTAGATCTTATTTTTCTAACAGATACCAGTTCGTCTCGTTGAATGACGTAGATTCTACATATAGGAAGGTCAATTTTGGTGTTTGTTAGGGCGGAATTGTGGTCAATTTTTCTTTATCGTTTATATCAATGACCTCCCAAATTTGCTGCCTGAAAGTGTCAAAGTTATACTTTATGCCGATGACACTACTGTCCTGACTAATCATACGTCTGTTAACGATGTGGTCAGTAATGCAGAACAAGAAATGGTGATAGTTAAAGATTAGTTCACTTCAAACCGTCTTACTCTTAATAATAATAAAACCCAACAAATTATTTTTTCACTTAACCGCAATATTGATATTAATATTCAGTTCGGGGGGCCAATCAAATTTCTTGGGATTTATATCGATAGTACACTTAGCTGGCACGATCACATTAACTATTTGGCAAACGTTCTTAAAAGGGTTATATATGCGTTCATCAGGCTGAAAACGTCTGTGTCATTCGATATGCTGCGTATGTTCTATTTTGCTGCTTTTCAGTCGCGCTTAACTTACGGCATAATTCACTGGGGTTTAAGTTCATCTGTCAACAGAATTTTAACTGTCTAACAGGCACCACTGCCGAGAGCTCTTTAAGAAATGCAGCATTTTATCTTTCTATAGTTTATTTGTTTATGTTTGTCTGGTATACGTTAAAGAAAACCCGAACAAATTTGTAACCGTATCTTCTAGACATGATTACAATGTTCGCTCTGCTGGTAACATCAGACTACCAAGACTTAGATTGTCTAAATCTAGGAATGGTATTTTTTGGCATCCACTTTCTTTAACTACCTACCAGTCTCTTTAAAAACTTTGTCTATTAGATTATTTAAGTTCAAGATTAAAAAAATTCTTATTGAGAATTGTCTCTACAATTCGGACGAATTTTTCAAAATTAATTTCAATAATTACACCTAACATGTAAGCTGTTTTTTCTACCTGTGTTAATTTTATATATACATTTTTTTTCTCTTATCTATCATAATTATTTTCGTTTTTCAATGTTTTCAAATATTTTTCTACTTTTGTTTAATTAAATTATCATATATGTACTGACAAATGTAAACGTCGTAAGATGTCTGTCTAGCATGAAATAAATATTATTATTATTATTACACCTTAAA